>CM060900.1:180878096-181298096 GCA_030762935.1 Hymenopus coronatus
CGGGAAGTATTTTCTTCGCACGCAAAATACGGCGCTGTTGAGACATTTAGTGTGTCCGTCGTTAGTGCAGTGTTAGCCTTTTGCCTCTGTGCGGGGGAGCTGGGTTGGATTACCGAAACCAGCGTGGGGATCTTTTCCCCTGCTATGAGGACTGGGTGTGTCTCCTTTCTTCATCAACTACTCGCGGAAGGGACGTGGCAACACCACCGCGGATTCATTCTTGTCTGGACGCCGAGGTGGGGTTATTGTCTCTCCCACAATTTCGTCCCGACTATTGGCCAACCTTGGGTTGAATATTCGACATAATACTATAAATATACTTCATATGTAAATGAAATGGAAATAGGAGTTTTATTTATGGACGCCCTTTAACTTCCGTGGTTCTCAGCGTCCCATTCTATATTGGGCGTGAAACACCGCTTCATTTTGCTCTGAGGTCCCCTTATCAGGCTGGAGGTTCTTTTACATGCCGTAAATCTATGACACGTTACCTTCCGAAGGCATGGCCGCGCTCGCCAAGGATTCTCGCTTTAGTGCTTCGTAGCGCAGGGGATCGTGGGTTCGAATCCCGCCTTGGGCATGGGTGTTACATGTTTATGCAAATGTATGTGTAAAAGAAGAAAACAGCAATTCAGTAAGCATCGAGCAAACAAAGTAAAAAAAAAAAGAGAAGAAGAAAAAAGGAAGCAATGATTTTTACGCCCGAAGAAATCGATCATCCTCCGCCGGCTTTGAGCCCGTGACTTTGGGTTTATGGTGTAATGGTGACCATGCTAACTTCTGCTACCCAAGGTCATGGATCATTATAAGATATGTCGAAATCTCGCGATGATATTCAAAAGATAGTTTTTTCCGGTTCTGGTTTCAGATACTACAAATAAAGTTACTTCTGTTTAATGTAGGTAACAATAATATTTAAATATGAAACACTGTTAAGCCTCATTCTCAGTTTTCAAATAATAAAATAATGAAATGTGCTATAACCCACACATTTTATGCTAGTAACAGAATTGATGTTGCCTAGATGTTAGAAAATGGCCAAGATGTTGGCCATGTAGGTGCCAACAACATTGCAAAAAATGGCTATGACGAAATACTTCGAAATACCATTACATAAACGGCTGTTTCGCTGAAAAAAATAATAATTTGTGTCATATATTTGGAGCCATATAGGTTCTTGACAAATGGGTGTAAACGGTTGTATTATTTCACTAACGACCACACAATCACTGTGTGAGCAATGCTATAATGCGTCTTTTTCTTAATTCGATTGAATTTGGTCAACGTTTAGTGTTACAGGACATGCAGTTTAATATCTAGAGAAACGTGGCAACTACGCGGGCTACTCAAAACTTGGAGGTCGCGTGTTCTCACCCTGGCGGTTGGAGGGCATGCTTATTTAAGAGGAGGAGGAGAGGAATTGCTTGCGTTACGAAAAGTGGGTGGGCCAGGTGTTTGTATGTTTATAAATGTGTACCAGTATGAGTATTTGTAAGTAAAAAAGACAACGGGAAACAAAGCAAACGTAGGGAAAATGGAAAAAAGGAAAAAAAAGAGGAAAAAGTAAGACAGCGCCGGAGTCCCGAGAAGTCTCCGGAACTGTATTAAGAAAAAAATAAAGGGGCAGAGGGCGTATTGCTGATATACTAAGTCGAAGTGTGTAAGTGTTCTTTGTCTTACACTGTCTGTGTAACATGATTCTCTGCTGCACACATTCACTGTCCTTTTCGCTCTGTATATAAACAGATTAGTTTCAGGGACCTTCTATCCGTTGGCGAACAGTAGGCGAAACAAACCGGTGTGAAGCTCGGCGGGAACAGAAGGGAGATTTAAAGCAATGTACCGCATTTACCCTGTACACATCAAGGAAGCACTTACAGATTACATTACCCAGAGGGAGATGCAACACAATGCTAGAGAAGCTGCACAAGTATATGCAGAAATCTTCCCTGGAAGACGGCCTCCACATAGAAGTACGATTAAGGAGCTGTGCTGACACGGGAAATGCAACGCTCCATTCTCATGCTGGATCTGGGCTTGCTCTTCTTCAACAGGAGTAGTTGACAAATCGCGGCCGCAGCAGATGTATCCATTGGACCATATTGCAACGTCCATGCATCTGCAGCGAGTGCTAAGTCTCAGAAAGTGTCATTCAGCAGGTGGTTGCATTCTCCGCTTAATCAGCCCCTGGACTGTGGAGGCACATTTTGTTACGAGCGAGACATGTTTTACGAGGGATGTGGTTTTAATTTTCGCAAGGTACACTATGGTGTGAGGAAACCCCCACGTTGCACGAAGATCCCATCGCCAGTTGAGGTTTTCAATTAATGTGTGGGTAAATATCTTCAGGGGGCACCATTCAAGGACTCCTGGTGCTCCACAAGGGCAGAATAGTGAGGCATGTTTGTTCGAGATAGTCTCTGAACTTATTAGAGGATGGCCCTTTTCAAACGAGACTGAGCGTGTGGTTCCAGTAGGATAGAGCACCCGCGCACATACCTAACACCGTGCGTCACTATCGGAATGTAACATTTGCTCTGCGGTGGATTGAGCGTGGAGGACCTATAACCTGGCCCGCCAGAAGTCCCGATCTCAATCCCCTGGAGTTCTTGTGGAGTTACCTGAAATCTAAGGTATATCGAAGAGAGGTAGACACCTTAGTCCAGTTAGGAGTGCACCTGTTGGAAGTTGTAATCGACATCGGTCAATACCAATAACTTTTGCATGAGTGCAAAATAATCTCCGAAAGTGCCAAGCATGCTTTGTGGCTAATTGTGGTTACTTTTAAACTTATTTTAGCCAACTGCAACATTGTCAATGTCATGTTGTTCATTTTCCCTCACACAAGGGATAGCAACAGATGTCTCTTGTGAACGCATTGTATCCTCAATTTTGAGAGATTTACTTAAGGAAATATAAATCAATACTATACAAACAACATACGTGAACATACGTATTTTAATATTTCTTCTTTTAGACTGTTTATACACTTACTTTAAACAGGATTACGGGTTTCATTTTCAAATGTTGACTGATGCTTGTATTCTTTGTAAAATAACATACTTACTGTAAACGTGGAATTATCGTGTGGAGTACATTATCGGCATTTCCGTCCCCTATTGGACACGACTTTAGTTTATTACGTGTCTAGGGAAACGCTCTATTGTGTATAATTTATTTTAAGGATATTATCACAGACATACTTGCTTGCAGAGTATACGTATACTATTTATTTTTCTTTTCATTTTATTTAAGTGTCATTGTAATCACAGCTGTCATTTATAATAAGGAGACTGTTAGTATTATTTAAGCTCAGAAAAATAATAAAAATAATAAAATAAATCGAAATGCATGTATTTATTTGTTTATTAAAAGCAATCTCTATTCTTTAAGCTGGTAATGGAAAACAACAATATGTCATAATTATAAAATCAGTATCTCTTTATGCATTTACTCATTAAAATATTCAATAATGTTTTAACACTAAAATACGTGGTTTCGATCGTTTCATTTTTCTGCTTTTTTGATAGTGTTTAACGCCCGCTTTTACTACATATGACACTGCAGGCGATAATTCTGATGCATAGAATGAAAATGGAGCACCGGTGGAATGTATTGGCGGGGTAAACCGGAGAACCCGGAGAAAATCCGCCCCTGCTCCGCTTTGTCGTCCACAAATCTCAAGTGCGGTCGCTTGAAATCGAACATGGGCCTCCTAGGTGAGAGGCGAGTGGTCCGGATAGTAGAGGTCTCATTGGTAGGGTAAACGCAATTAGTGGGTGCTTTAATTAGAATTGACGGAAGTGTTTGGCTCGAAGCACACAAGGCCCGACATGTGTTGATAGAATGCGCTCCTCTTGCACAACTACACTGCCAGGTACATTTTGGCGGATGATGCTGGAGCCGTAGCATAAGTTTTTATATTTGTATCCTCACTTCCTATATCACTAAGGATATCGCTTTATTTTGAGTTTATGTATCCTGAGGGAACGGCAGTAAAGTTTTTTTATTTATTAATTTTTGATATTTTCGTTTGTGATAGGTACCCTTAACTCTCCCGATTTTGTTTTAGTTCTGCCGACTCCAATCTCGTTCTATTGATGGCTTTAATGTTCCTTTTATGCTGGATTTTATCTGTTGTTATAGTTCTCTTAATTATGATTCTTTTTAGCTAGCTTTTATTTCTCTTTCTTTACCTCCAATGTTTTATTTTAAGGGCGCTAATAACTTTGCTGTTGAGCGCCCTCAAACCCAATCATCATCATCATCATCATCATCGTCGTCGTCGTCGTCGTTGTAGTTGTCGAAGCACACACCTGTCGGATATTACACAGACCGCTGGCGTGTGCGAGGACAAATCCAAACAGCCCAGTGGTGTTATTTACACTGCCGAAGAAATAAACATGTTTACAGCACAATTACAAAGCGAAACATAGTGTGTTATATTTTTGGCACCTGTATGCATTAGTGAGGTTGTTCTGGCCGAAGCAATACCTTCCAACCTGTATAATGCAGCTAGTATCGATGATCTATTTGACATATCAATGGAGCGTAATCTTATCAGATTTTCAAACAGCATGACAGCAGATGCTATAACCGATGCACAGCAATAAGACTACGAACATAAGGTTCTCTGTACACTTGGTGAATAGCATGTAAGTAGATCTGGTATAGTTAAATTTGCTAAAGAGAATAATGCAGTACGTTTGTTACAAAACTTGGCAGCCAGCTCACGTTTGACCTTCACTGCATTTCCTTGCGCGCGTGTTCCTACATACGTTTGGTCGTCACGCGTACGTCAGGCTTACTTCTGTTCTAGTCCAGTTCACACGTGAATAGCATTAGGAATGTTTACAAGTGTTTAGTTTTATCTTAAATGCTTTCAAGATGTAGCATACAGGGCCACAAAAAGTGTTTATGTACGATACGTATGTGCTTACATCATCTAGTAGGGAAGTTGTAATGCAATTTAAAACGTAATTCTCTGGTCTGCGTGTTCCGAGTAAACAGGCCGTTCATCTGCTTATAAATAAATTCAGGGAGACGGGATGAATTTGTGATAGGAAAGGAAAGGTAAACAGGCGTGTGCTTACGGAGCAGAAATCAGAAATCGGAAAAAGGTTAGGACGGTCACCTCGAAAATCTCCTAGGTGCCTTGCACAAGAAACTGACATTTCTAAAACTTCAGCATGGAAAGCAACATAAATTTTGAAGCTCAGACCATACAAGGTTATTGTTGTCCAGGAATTACTACCACGTGATTATTAAGTCGACTAAATCTCTGTACTGAATTTTGAGGAACGTTAATGATGGAACAATCGATCCACGGTTAATACTGTTCAGTGACGAAGTATGGTTGCATTTACATGTTCATGTGTCTTCACAACAGAATGTATATTATGCTACAGACAAACCCAATTTCGTTCATGGAACTCCGTTGTATGATCAAAAAATCGGAGTATGGTAAGTAACAAATGGATACAGAATAATAAGCCCTATTTTTTATGAGGTACTATAAATGCTGAAAGATACAGAAATTAATATACTGGCACCATGTTTAGAACAGCTGACTTCCAGTCTGGATATTTGCAGCAGGGTTCTGCCACTGTGCATACAGCTTTTAAATCATAACAATTGCGGAAAGTTTTGAGGATAGAATCAATAGTAAGGGTTTATGGTGCGCTCGGTCCCCTGATCTTGCGAAATGCGATTCAAATTTATGGGGTAACTTGAAAAATAAGGTATGTGTGACTGAGTTACTTGCCTTTTGACTGCCAAGGGTACATTACGTGACCAGGAGACGGACCGTACCCCTGTCGGCCAAGTTTTGTGACATACCTACTCTAAGATTGTATACAGCAAATATGAGCCATCTGGTGATATTAGGGATTATATTAAACACTTCCTGGATTTATGGACACAAAGTTCAGAAGATGTACAACCAGTTCACTAATTAGGTATTAGCAAACGTGTAAATAACTTAAAACAATTTGCCAGAAATTATGAAATTACTGGATACAAAACAATATAGAACAGAAAGGTACTTTTGGATTTGTATGAGATCTAAATTAGAAACATTACCATTTCCACATATATTTAGTAATGAGGAGATATTTACTTTGGATTCTCAAAACATAGATGACTATGGTAACAGATTTAACATGTCATGTTTAATAGATGTCTCGATGGCTTTAAACCGATCCACTGTTGATGGTAATGTAAATTTAACACAAATCTCGCAATGACGATGATGATTACTATTGAACAAAAGATAACTTTTTAGTTATTGAAGAAATGTTCAGAGAAAGCTGTGCTAGAAAGAGTGCTGCTACTCTTCGAGGGATTTTTATATGCTTATTATAAAGTTGAATTTACGGCTGATAGATAAAAATAATATAGATGTGTATTTCTTTAGGTATCATGAAACTATTTGTAACAGTCACACCTACTCCTTGCTATCGATTATTTTTATTATTATTTATGTTTGTAATATATTATTCAATTTTTTGCTCCGGCTAGTTCGGTTCTGTGGTACTTCAGAAATAACACATTTTAACTTTTAGTTTGAGTATTTTGTTTAAACTGTTACTACGAATATTCACAATTTACATACATTTTATAATTTTCTGAGAACTTAGCTGAAAGTACATTATACGCGTTCACTTACAAATGAAACTTAGATGTCGCGTATCACATTTCTTACCGAGGTTCTGTGGAGAGCAACGACTACATTTCTATCTAAAGACGAAATGAGTTGTAGAGTAATTGAGGACGAACCTTCTTTACAGTAAATGAGGATCAATTGTGTGAGAACTTGCTTCTTTGTAGAATATATATATGGAACACATTGTTCTGCCTAAGCATTCAAACTGTGCTCTAATTGGCTGTTTTCCCGCTCCCAGTAGTTTCTCTTTCCATGAGTCAATAGAAACTATGTTAATATTTCACTTAGGCTGATAACTCTGAGTAACATTCCAGTAATTTTCATAGTCTCACCACCCCATCAAGCTTATGTTGTCTTTTTTTTAGCACAAGGACATCCTTTCGTACATTTAACCCCAACTTTCTGGACACTGTCCAAAAAACCTTACGAAACGCTTCTCTTTTATGACCCATGTACAGTTTCACGTATGTCGTCTCCCTTAAAAACTAAGCTTAAAATATGCATGTACCAAAAATTTTAACAGCATTTTATGCAAAGGAATTGCCTTATACTGAATACGAAGTTGATAAACGTGCCAATTAATATACACAAAAAGTTAAAGCTGATTATCTGGAATATGTTTATCGTTATATTGAACATATATAGAAAGCAAAAGTGGATGCATATATGTATAAGTGTAAAAACTGTAGACATTGGGTAACCTGAAAAGATTCCATTAAATTCGGCTTTATTTGCAATATGTCTGTAAAAAGCACTGCACATTTAAAAAACCTGCATGCACATATAAATAAAAACACAGTAATTAACTTTGTGGCTACTCAGGAAACTGGAGAATATAAACCAAATTATGTAGTTGCTGCATATACTGTCGCAGATGGCCAAAAGTTGCATTTTATAAATGGTGATGAATTTTGCGAATGGTTAATATCTAAGTACCTCGAAGTTATTCAAAAAGAACGCACAACGCTAGCTCATATGATTGGTATTTTGTTATGAACAGAGAGATAGACGGGGTAACGTTTTAGGGAGTCCAAGTTTACAGTTTTATGGGCATTGGTGACGTCAGAGACAGGGTCGGGGTCGGCTCACACATTGTTTGCTCGCGACAGGTAAGACCTCTAGGTTTTGTATTCTCTGTTCAAAATCGGTTTGGAGAGCACTTACTACTTGCGTCTATGGGTAAATTTGCAATCAATCTCAGTGTTTAGGTACCCCAAATGCGCTCCAGAGCTATGAACAGTGACATTCAAAACGAATACAGACTATTCACAATTTAGAGATGTTAATGTCTCCAAACTTACAATTCTATGATTTATAGATAGTTACAACCCTGTTACGTAACCATTGAGTACATTTCCAAAAGCTTTCGACTTAAAAGACAGGAAAAATGGATACTCTACTAACTTCTTTAATACAATGGAAAGCAAAACTTGTAGGACCAATACCGAGTATAAAATACTATGGAGAAGGTACTGTGAACGAATATACAAAATGCAAATCAGATGACGTATGTAAACACTAACAGGTAAGAACTCGCTTACTACCGTGACATAAAGAACGCGTTAAAGATTATTGCCCTCTTGACTTCAAAAAACAAATTAATGAGTATTGCGAATCAGTTGCAGACATATTTACTCAGTTATACAATGTAAACAAACATCTTTAGACACGTGTAACATTGAACGTTTTTATGTCACAATATTAACTGTTGCGATGGCTGAGTTTAGATTTCATCATATACGATCCGATACAATAACCGTCTTAAAGAATGGCAACTGTAGTACATAGAGTAAAATATTTATATCATGGTAAAGAGAATTAGGCAATGAAATCAAACCCGGCTTAAGCGGTGGAGAGGAGATTATAACAGGACGTATAGGTATGATATTACAACAAACACAGATTATCAATTACAGCGGTGCTTCTAACATGGCTGCCCTAACTGCTATATTAATTAAAACAAAAAGAAAGAGCGTGTCTGCCTCACATTCAACAGGTCGCGAGTTCGAATCTCGCTTAGAGTGAGTTACTCGGATATTATTTTTTTTTCAGGGTTTTCCATTATCCTGAGAAGGCGAATGTCGAGTAACTTTAATCTTCTTGGACCCCAAGATCATATGAGAATTATTTCACAAAATTCAGTCATCGTCCGATATGACCAACCAGGTTAATGGACGTTACAGAACAAAGAAGAAAGAAACAGCGACGGTGATCTTTATGAAAGAAAAAATATATTTACTCAACAACTAAGAAGGTATATTCGCGGATATTGAAATAACTAATTGCGATGGAAACGTCAGGCGTAATCAGTACTTAATGCATCAATTTCAGCTGCCCATATCGGTAATTATAGATGTTGGTGAGCCTTATATATTGTGGCGTAATATGGAATAGGACAGGATGCACAGGCATAGCATAATGAGTGTTCTATTCCATTTAGCTGTAATACCTATTATTAATCGTGTTTGTTGTCCTTTGTGTACAAATCAGTTAAACACAAAATACGTAAATAACATTTTGTGTATTATGTAAATAATGCATTTCTGCTCGTGGGCATTCGGTACCTTGAATCTTCCGTATTAGAGATAACAGTGCGCATATTGTCGTTTACATTTGTGTTTAACAAATTTCTACAAGAACCACGAACATTACCATACTTAAAGGTAAGAAAATGAAATGCATCGATATTTGCAGTTGGTATTCAACAGCTATGTTTTATGATATTTTCCTGTTGGCCATGCAGGAAAACAATATGTCCCCAAATTATGACCCGAAATGGTTTTAATTAATTAAATGCGAGGTATAGCCACCAAAAAGTGATACCTCTCTATACTGTATATTAAGGAAGAAAATGGAAGTTTTCATTATGTGGTAAATGTACTTATTCTAAAAATTGCAAAAGTAATCACACAGATATTGAACGGAGGTTTGTTGTTACGTGGAGTGCACCTAAAATTAAGAAAGCTCTTAAAATGAGATGAAGGCAATAAATATATATGATGGTATTTTATATAACCCAACACCAATGCCCTTAATAATTTGTATTTTAAAATATAATTAAAAATCAGTGAGTGGGTAAATATTTGCAGTTCTAAAGAATTGTATGCTAAATATGTAAAAATACGTGAGTTGGATATGAATACCCTTTAACTTTTTCACGCACTGCGATTAAATGCGTTCAATGGTAAGTATTGTCAACGCCAAAAACATAGAGACAACAGGTTACCTTAACTCAGCAAAACATTCGCAAGCTATATTATTAAATCCAAAATTAGGATGCATAAACCTAACATAAATCAACGATGACATGATTGAAGCTAGGTATCAAACAAAAGATGAGTGTTTGGACTATTCTTCTAAAACGCATTTACTAATCGCATTATTTACAACCCCATAGCCAGATTAAGTTTAAATGATATGCTTGATAAATTAGAAGATGCTAATTACGAACCGACACCCTTATGTACATTGATGAAGTACAAATTCTGTGCAGACTGATTGCATGCTTAGAGAATGGGCGGAAGAGTTAAAGAATATCATATATGATAATTTATATTTACAAGACCAAAGAATTAAGGATAAACAACGGCTAAAGGCAAAAGTGTGTGTAAAATTAAAGGCTGCACTTTTAGCTATACAAATTCTTCAAAACTAAATATAAATGAAATTTTGAGTAGTTTAAAATAGAAGCTGATATTATTTTGTAATATATTGAAATTACAATAACCAGAAAGACACAGGAACACACAATTGATTTATTTAATATTTCAGAGGACATTAAATTTAAAATATGACAGGTGAACTATTTTATTCTAACAAGATGGCATTATAGACCTGTTTCATAGGAGTATTAACTTCTGCATATGTAATATCAAAATACGATAACCAAAATGGATCAACAATAGAGTTATACTATTCATTTAGTTTACCTGTGATATACTTTAATAATCTAAATATCATTTATCAAAAAATAACTTATTTAAAAATTATTCTATCATCACCAAACTATCTCTACACTCAAGCAAGGATACATATGCCTACTAGGTCTCTGGAGTATTTAAGCACGAAAACTTGGAAACAGATACGGTGTATTAAAATACTGATGAAATTGTACATGCAAAGCATGTTCCAAAGCACGAATCTCTATTGATAACAAATGCAATTTACATCTGACAGAGAGCTTAATCAAAATCTTAACTACTGGGAAATTGTTTTCTAACAAATCTATTGTCCTTAGTAGTAATGGCAGTTCTGTAGGGAGAATTGCCTCTGATTGGCTGACCAGTGTCACGCGAATTGTGATGTCATCAATATGGCGTCCAACGCAATCCGTCTGCTACCAAAGCTCACCTCCTCTCCCTATGATATTTATTTTATATGCCCCCCTCTGATTGGACCGAGATAGGTCATGGCTATGCCCCGGGTAAAATTTTGGATGGGAAATAAAAATACCTTTTCTCCTTTAAATGGGTAGGGAATAAAAATTTATGAATAAAACAGAGTATATACATTTCTAAAAGTTTTTATTAATTGTATAGGATACAAACATTTACAATGTCTACAAAGTAGGCATTTTTAGATCCCTCCATTCCGCTGTCCTCGATATAGCTTGCTAGTAAGGCCACACCCACAATTAGTTGCATGTACATTTCCTGGAGCATAATTTCAGGTGAAAGTGAAGGTTGTTCCAGTTCAAATGCACTTGGACCGTATATAAGCTAACCGATTTTAACCGATATCAACTGTAGTACTTACTACACCTCAGAGGTAAGATGTATTTGTTTTGTTACAATGAACTCGATTTTTCTTTTAAAGGACTTGATAGTAGGAAAGAAGCTATTTTAAGGAAGCCAGAAGACCACTAAAAACAAAGCATTGTTTTTAATATTTAATATCTATAAGCTGGCAATTACAAATGTTGAACTTAAACAGATATACCTTTATACATCATACATATAAAACAATAGTTTATTCCATATAAACTAATAATTCTGTGGAATAGTACACTTCGTTCATAAATGCTTCATCACATCTTATTAGTTTTCTATGTTTCATAGGTATATAGTTTTCTTCTCTCTGACTAAAAGATGTTTACTACCTTTAATTGTATGGTAGTAAGCTAATAAGCTTTGGAGGAAATTCAATAGAGATTATCGGTTCAATAGAAATATCAAATTCTGGACTATTTGTAAGAATATATATGTAATCGTTATAATACGTTTCTGTATGTAAAACGTTCAATTTTGCGTTGTCAAATAAAATGGTTGAAACTAAACCTTTTAATGATGGAAAGTATTAACACAAATTTTGCAATTGCAAGTTTCTAAGTTTTTGCGTTGAAATAAATTGTATTTTTGTACATTTCTGTTTTGTTTAGACCGCTAACTATTTAACTCGACTGAAGGACCACAAAGGTATTTAAAAAAATATTGTAAAAAGATCCTATAATTACGTGTTTCTAAAAATTACATTTAACACCTCCGTAAAGAAAATACATGAAATCCACCCAATTTTCCTGCAAAGTAACCCAGCTTTTAACTTGAATATAAGTTACCTTAATAATAAATTCACATGTTTCGATTCCACTTTCCGATGATGATAATAATAATAGTAATAATAAAAAAGAATAATAAATAAATAAACAAATAAATAACATTAATAATAACTAATAATTACAGTAATAATATTAAGGCATTGTTATAAGAGATAAACAATATTAATAATAAATAACAATTACAATATATAATAACAATAACAAATAACAATTATAATAATGATAATAATAAGAATAACAATAACAATAATAAATAAGAATAATAAAAATAATACTAATCAATAATAATAGTAATAATAATAAATAATAATTAATAATAGAAATTAATAATAATAAACAGTAATAATTAATAATATATAATTCGAAATGATAAACAATTAAAATCATAATCAATAATTAATAATAATGTATAATTAATAATAATAATAATAAATATTTAATAATCATAATCAACAATTAACAATAATAAATAATTGATAATCATAATCATCATAATATACAATCATCATTAATAATAATACTTAATAGTAATTAATAATAATTAATAACAATAATTAATAATATTAATAATAATTAGTAACAATAATTAATAATATTAGTAATAATTAATAATAATATATAGCAATTAATAGTCATGAATAATAAAAATTAACAATAATAAATAATAGTAATAATAAATAGTCATAACAATAAATAATAATAAATAATAATAATTAATAATAAAGTAATAACAATAATTAATAATAATATTAATAATAACAGTTCGTAAAAGTATTAATAATAATTAATAATAATTAGTAATAATAATAATAATAATAATTAATAATAAATAGTAATAAATAATAGTAATGATAAATAATAATAATAGTAATAATTATAATAATAATTATTTAATAAATAATAATAATTAATAAGTAATTATAAATAATAATTCATAATAATAAATAAGTAATAATAATAATAATAATAATAATAATAATAATAATAAATAATGTTAATAAATAATAATAAATAATAATAACAATAATAATAATAATTATAACAAGAACTAGAACAATAACAATAATAATTGAATTTCAGCTTTGTAGTGAGTTATCACAAAAAGGAAAATGTTTTAAAATATTCAGTGACTCTACACCTGCAAATAAGGGGATCCGAGATCATTGCGGACTTTCCTGCTCTGAATTGAGAAACACCATCAAAATGACTGCTGGATTTATTGCTGTACGTTCCTTACCGGGTAGGTCCCTGAACAATACCCTCTGCCGCCGTTGTGGCAGGGAGCACGAAACGGTTGCACATGCTGTGGGTGCCTGCCCTTATGGAGAGGTCCTGCGAAACAGCAGACATCAGAAAATTAGGAGCTTGATTGCAACAAGCATGAAACAAAAAGGTTTTGGGGTCCATGAGGAAGTGCATGGTTTGTCCAAAAATGGTAGCAGCAGGCGCATCCACATCATTGCTTATAAGATATCTGATGGTAGCGGAGTGATCCTCGATTCCACTGTTCGCTTTGAGTCCCACTGTGAAAAGGCTGAAGAAGTGGACACTGAGAAGGGCAATTTATGGATCTACCATTCCCTTTTACAAGGAAAAATATAATCTTAAAAATATATCAGTCACCGGATTAATGATAGGGGCCAGCGGGACAATACCCAAAAAATTACACCAATTGTGGAAAGATTATGGTTTGGATAAACGCCTACTACATACAATAGCAATCATGGCAATCAGAGGATCTATTCTCATCCTCAGAAATCATTTGTGTTCGTTTTAATGCTGGTGCTATAAAAATTCATTAAAATTTTTTGTGCAATTTGGGAATTACTAAAGTGTTTTTTGACAAGATTTGTATGTGCTATTTGTATTAGATTTGAAGTTTATCATTTCTAATTCTATATGTTACCTGTACTTAGTTATACGATTTATTTTTAGCATTGTAAATTATTTTTAAAAATGTTAATTTTGTAGTTATACTTGTCTACATGGCAGGCCTTAACTGAAGAATGTAATAAAATAAATACAGTAATAACAACAATAACAATAAAATAATAATAATAATAATAGTAATAATAACAATAACAGTAAAGATTAACTACAGTAATAATAATAATCATCAGCATTATCATAATAATAACAACAATAGTGTATCTTCCGTTAAAAATACATAGTTACTTGGAGAAAATAAGAATTATAACTTTTGTTTTTCTCTGCTTTGTTCTTTAATGGTAATATATAAATTAATGTAATTAGGTGCAATGATATATATAGTTCTGCTACATAGCAAGGGAATGCATTTCCTAAAATGCAACAAATGTTGTCGCTAGATAATGAGTGCTTTATCCATATAAGAGCAGACCAATATTCGGGGATACGTATAGGTGTAAATTCTTCAAAAAAATTATCGAAACAAGTTCTTTCTTGCAGAAAATTATATCTTCTTGTGAGTGCATTGCTACAGCGAAACGTAAAAGGAACCAATGTCTAGAGAGGCATAAAAAAACATGCAATAGTTTTTGGCAAGTTTTTTTTAATCTACTAACATTTACCACTACTGCCAAACCCCTTGTTTCCTCTTTTAGTTTATCGACATATTTTACTTTATGTATATAGACACTCTCACATATTAACTGAGCATTCTTTTGATTTTTATGTTGTTTTTCTTGGACTGTTTAATATTATTATTCAGATTTCCCCTGAAGATCTCTATCTACACAGCCTCCTCTGATTGATAAACCTAAAAGAGCTAAGCTTGATTTTTCAGCTATACTTAGGTAAGTACCTCTTGGAGGATTTCCGATATTCCCATTGGGATAAGTATAGTTGGCTGAGGTTGAATATGATAAGAATGAGGAGAATAAATATCCTACCATGTAGCGTCATCACTAAGTCTTTTTGGTCTTATGATATTACCATTAAAAATCTTAGATTGAAGTGTCATCTGAAAAGTTACACAGACCTTTCCTATAGTTTTACATTGACAATTTTTAAAAACATTATATGATACAATCCTCCATGCTTAAGTATAATTACATTTGTTTCAAATAATGCAATATAGCCATTTTCATTAACTGTTATAAAATAACTGTCTATCTCTTTGGGATAAATACTTATAATGCATTATCATTTCTCATTTGAAGGTCAATGATTAAAAGATTTATTCATATTGTGTGTGTTAACATTTTTTGTTAAACGATATGGATGAATCACACATATATGTATATAACTATATTATAACTATGGAATTAATTTTGTTTTTTTCAGGCTCTAAACGTTATTACTTTTTTATTTCGAATTATCAACTTCTAAAATGATAAATGGTTTTTGAATGAAAACCCTTGAAAAATAAGCTTTAAAGTGGGTTTTCCGATATTAATGTCTTTAATGTCCATTTCTTTAAAGGCATCCGTGTATTTTCTTGGTAAAAGTACTTCTATAGGAGCGCCATCACCACTCTTTTGGAGCTTAATACACATCGACGGTCCATACTGCGTATCGACTCTTGATGCGTCTACTACATTATATGAAGTATGTTTTTCTAAATCTGTGATTGGCAGTGTTTTAGTATTTTGAATCTGTATCTCGTAAGAAAATGCACTCTGCAAAGAAGAATGAGTAATAGTTCATGACTTGCTTTTATGAGAAGTTAAAAAGGATTAAATCATACATTATTCGCTAACCCTGCTGTTGATTTGTGCAGACGAAATGTATTGTACGGTGCCTTGTTGCTGTTTTGTGCTGCTAAGCGTAGCAGGCCTCTTGATACACACGAATGTAACCTTAAAAGTGCTTTCTATTCAACGCCCACCAAGGTATATAATCCAATAAAATGTTTGCGGATAACCACAGTCACCGACAGTAACAGAAACTGACAACAGTCATTTCTTTGCGAACAAAACTCAACCATCTGTTTTTATTAAAAGTGAGTATGTTTTTACCTATCAAGTAATACATTTTATGTTATCAGAGATAATCGTAAGTTTATTCAATACTATTTTTTTTCAGCATGGATCATATTTATATCCTAAATGTGATGGAAAGAAAGTTTCCACGATTAAGAGCTCAGGTAGACATTATGATATTCAAATTAACTTATCTACAGAAAATGAATGTCATATTTTGTATTTTAGAAATGCCATGCTGCAACTATTAAATACGGTATTACAAGGTGTGAACCAAATGATATGGTGGGTTTAACCATATCTAACTCAGTAAATTTACAAGATAAGCCAAGAGGACTTAGTTTTCACAGAAGAGATCAGGTATCTTTAAAAGTATTATTGGCTTTAATGGAAAACGAGTGCCAATCTAACGCCAATTTTTACGCCACGGATATCGTATCTGTAAAAGTAGATCATATTGATATGCCGTTAGGACAAGGTAGAAAGGAAACAAAAGGCGTATCTCTCTCCTCTTTAGCTCATTTAAAAAAAGCATACTAAAAGTTAACTCAAGGACGATTTGTTTAGCTCCTTCCCTCGTGATAGCTAATGCACATTTAACTAAACATCCTGATTATGATAGTTATACAAGAGATTGGTTACTCCAATTCAAGCTAAACAAACTTCTAAGAGCTGCAAATATTGATGTTACTAATGGGGGAGGTATCACAGAGTTGCAAAAGTTTCAACACTATCTTTCAGAGTATAGAATTATAGTTTATGAAGGATTATATTATAAAATATAATCTAATAGCTGCCCGCCCCGGCTTCACACAGGTGGTATATCTAACGAAAAAAAAAACTTAGACAAAATCTTCCGTTTACAGTATGACCATGCAATGAAATAAAAGTACAATTAAATAATTTTACAGCACTTTATTGTAATGCCTTGTAATGTACAATTTTGCTTTCGGAGAGAAAAAAATAGCGCCAATACTTTGCCGACTCTCGAGCACGCAACGTACAACATGCGAAAAACACAATTCAAGGTATATAACACACTTGTAACGATTGATCTTGGGATTTATTGTCATTGCGAATCTTGCAAATTTAAAACGAAAGTCGGTTGACATTAGTGGTGTTCTTGGAATAAGTATATCCTCGCCCTTAACTTTCCCATGTTAGAGTAACTTAAATCAAAATTTTCATAATTTTTTTAACAGTGAGTTTCTTCTCCTGCATATTTCGGCTGATTGATATTGCGTCGTATAATTATCACCGAGTCAACCTTAGGATGTAAATTGTGTGGAGGGAATCCTGTCAAATCCCATAAGGTAATGTGGAAAGGATGACATATGGAGTTAACAGCGTTGGCAACCAAGATGTCGTTGGCATAATAACAGTAATGGCAGCGCATCCATAGTGTGGTGGGTATACGCTGGCATAGGTAAAGAATGACATTAAGGAGAAAGTCACAAAGTAACATTCATGCTTCTTCCGAATCTCTTTCTTTCCTTTACTCCTAATATTTTCCACCTCTTTCTTTATTTTCTTCTATGTCAAAACAGTAATTTCTAAGTCTAACAGTTACGTAACTAAAGAGCAAGTAGTTCCAGTTAGTCAACTGATAAGTTTTTATTTCATGATATTGTGTATTAAATTTCTCTATTTAACCCAAAATATTATATGATCAAATGTATTAAGAACACCACAATTGTAGTGTGATGCTGACGCAGGTAATTTAATGTTCTTTAGCTAGCTCATGTATCACATAACGTCAAATAACCAAGATCTTCAATAGGAAGTTAATCCTAAAACGGATCCCGTTATTTTCAGGTTCTAAGAAGGGTGAATGCTTATGTGCATAGTTTATAACTTGACCATTTTAAAGAATTACAACATAAAGATACTTATTTCTTTATTTAAACGATGTGAACAACGGAACGATAGTTAATACATAAGAAATATATTTGATTTTCACAGTTAGCTTGCGTCATTGTGTCCATAACCTGGTACATACCCTTAGCATTGAAGAAGAATAATAGAGCAGTAGGTATTACGGCCTTCTGGTGGCAAATAATAAGTACGTATTACAGGTGTTCGTCGCCAGCAAAGCTTCTTTATTTTAAACGATGGAGTAAGTAAAGGACAGTTAATATATAAAAATGTATTTGAATTTCACTGCTGCGTTGTATCATCTCGATAAACTGTTGCGTTACCTTAACTTTGGATGGGAAGGAAACATACTATCATCGCTATCTATCGGAAAATAAACGACTACTTACTATAGCTGTTCATCGTTAGGAAAACTTCTTTGATTCTTTATTTTAAACGATAGGAGTATGGAAAGCACAGTTAATATATAAACATGTATTTGAATTTCACTGCTGCATTGCGCCATTGTGTCGTTAAACTGGTGCGTTACCTTAACATTGAATGGGAAGGGAATATATATAGTAGAACTACGACCATTTAGCAACAAACTAATTGTACCACTGCCATCTGGCGTCCATTAACTGAAATGCGTTCACTTAGCACAGTTTTTATTCATATTATGAGATTTTAAATACTTTCCCGTGCTATTTTAAAAACATTTTCATCTCCATAAACCTTGTGGTGACAATAAAGAACACAACAAAAAAGAATTGTTCAATTTAATGTAGTCGTTGGGAAGTGATACGTGTACATAGATTTCAGCGATTCATTTTTATATATATATGGATATATTTGATGTACACAGTTATCTTGCGTCATTGTCTCCATAACCGAGTGCATTCCCTTAGCATTGAAGACGAAAAATAGAGCAGTAGGAACTATGGCCTTCTGGTGGCAAACAATAAGTACATATTTTAAGTATCCTTCGCTAGTTAATAAATAAAAATATATTTGAATTTCCCTGCTCCATTATCTCATCTCGATAAACTGTTGCGTTTCTTTTTACATTGGATAGGGAGGAAAAATATTACTGGAGTCATCTATGGAAAATAAATTAGTACTTACTCTAGGTGGTCATCGTTAGGAAAACTTCTTTGATTCTTTATTTTAAACGGTAGAAGTAAGGAAAGGGCAGTTAATATATAAAAATGTATTTGAATTTCACTGCTGCATTGCGCCATTGTGTCGTTAAACTGCTGCGTAACCTTAACATTGAATGGGAAGGGAATATATATAGCAGTACTACGACCATTTAGCAACAAACTAATTGCACCACTACCATCTGGCGTCCATTAGCTGAAATGCGTTCACTTAGCACGGTTTTTATTCATATTATGAGATTTTAAATACTTTCCCGTACTATTTTTAAACATTTTCATCTCCATTAAACCTTGTGGTGACAATAACGAACACAACAAAAAGCAAAGAATTGTTCAATTTGATGCAGTCTTTGGGAAGTGATACGCGTACTTACATTTCAGCGATGCATTTATATATATAATGGCAATTCAAATTCACGAAAGCATTTGAATGTTCTGTATGATGCTCAGGAAAAACATTTTAACGTGATCCTGAGTCTTACAGGCACCATGGCTAAAGATGATGTATGTGAAGGTTCTTACAATGGAGCAAAAACGCATACATGCAAATATAAATGTTCAGAGTGATTTTCAGGTTCACCTTGTATTTTTTGAAGGAAATTATACATTTTGTAGCACACGTCAGCGATATTTTAGACGTCCTGCTTGTCTAAATAATCCTGTACAGGATAGAAATTGGTAGTGAAACAGTATGTCAATTGAGTTCAATTTGCAGTAAGCAGTTGAATCCTAATCACGTGTGTAACATGTCATATGTAAAAATTGTAAAAGTAATGAGATACCAGGTAACTTGAGCTACATGCCAACGCTAAGTGCAAAAGAACCATCTTCTGAAAAGATTTTATGCGTATTCTAAGATATAGAATGTAACCTGAGCACACGAATAAAAGAAAATACGTGTCTCCAGGTTCCCAATCTACTCTGTTTGGAACAATATTGTTTTATTTCCGAAAAAAAAATAAAAACCTGAGCGAGGAATGTAGTCAGTGTGAAACACGGAGGCATTCATTTTGGAGTAGTGACTGTGTTGAAAAAAAAAATGTGGTACATCTGCGGAGAGATAGACAATTTTGTGAAAGTATTTTCGTTATTGCGCATAATGCCGAGCCTATGATCTTATGTTTATATTAGATTATTCTGTAAAACTGGGTTGCCTACCAGATTTGGTGATGAATGGAGCTAAAGTATTATGCATAAAAATGGAATATTTCGAATGTGGCTATATCTTGGGGGACATGACCAATGAAATTGAGAATTTGCCGAAAGTTTTTGGAACACAGGGCGTAACAAAAGGACACTTTCTTCATTTTTAACACTCCTGCAAACATGAACTACGTAGGCAGCAATTCAGAACCTCACTATTATGGCGTGGATCAAATAATGCCGGAGGAGTGCAAAGAATTTTTGGATGGTACGAGACAGTGAAAGATGGAATATTCGATTTCAGAAAAGAACTTGAATCATATTATTTGGCAGATGTTACCGTGCTGCGAGAGGCGTGTTCTTTATTTAGAAATTCATTCTTAGAGATCGGCAGTATTGAGGTGTTTCAGGAATCTATTACAATATCTTCAGCGTGCAACAAGATATTTAGAAGTAATCATGTTTATAACCAAAGACTATAGGGTGTATTCCCCGCGGAAGTTATAGGAAGGGCGATAAACAAAGTATGACATGTTTAAAGTAGCTTAGATTTGAAGACATTAAAAGGAACATTTGCACTAAGCACGCGGGCAACGTGAGGGAGATGAGACTGCTCGAATTTCTACATCTGAAGGTTGGTAGCTTTTGCGAAGAAGCGAGAGAAGTAATTGAATTTTTAGGCTGTTATTACCACGGTCACGAATGCCAAGATATAAGAGAGCAGAAGCTCTAGCGGTAGATACGAGCATACGATGAGCATTTTAGATAGAATTGTATCCTAGTTACGTGATTCACATTATGTGGGAATGCAAATTCAAGGAAATTTTAAAGCAGCATTCAGCTTTAAAAAAACACCCTGTTGTGAAAAATGCTCACCTTATTCTTAGAGCTTCACTTTATGGATGTAGGACGGAAGCAACTGAAACGTAATGAAAGAAAAATGCAAATTCACGCATTAAATATTACGATGCGATATTTTTATACCCTTATATATATGCAAATATTTGAAATTTCTTATAGGTAATTCTAAAGTTTATATTGGTCAAGATTGTTCTAACATTTCTGAAACTCTTAAAACAAAAGGTGTTATAAAATGTAGAGTTGTGACAAAAAATAGGAGTCTTTATCATGTGCTCTACCTTTCAGATATCGTCAAAAGTTAATATTCGCCCTTGTTTTCACCTGTGCGGAACAAGAAAATGATGGATAACGTAATCACAACGAAAGGAAACGAGAACTAACTGGTACTTGGATAGTAGACGGGGTAGGGGAAGCTGTCGAAATGGATTATGAAGTGACATTTTTTTTAATTTTACGAATATAAAATGGAACTATGACAAACTTGAAAATAAGGGGAATTATTTGAAGAATGTATTAATGTTTTTTTTAATTAAAACCACGGTAAACGGATATCCCTCCCTTGCTAAGAGTGAAATGGGATAAAGAAAAATACGTTCGATTTTTTTTTCTTAGTGAAGGAATTATTTTAGATAAGATGTTCTTTAGAAAAAAATCTAGTACTAGATCGTTAGTAAAATTGTGCCTTAACTCCTTCTAGGGGAAACTTACAGAACAGCAATAGAATGCGTACGAAAATGATTAGGGAACCTCGAGAATTACTTCAGTTTCTGTGCACGCCCGGAATCGAGGTACAAAATTTGATGTTTGTGAGCTACCAAGTGGTGTGGCTATCGTGGAAGTATGAAAAAGACGTCGAAGCCCCTTCATTGACGCATACTAATGAGGTATTCCGCTCCTATTCACTGCAGGGGCAAGACTCAAGCTATATACATATCTGGAGACACTGAGTCTATTATTTTCGAGGTAAGGGAAGAAGATCAATGCCCTTTCGAATGTAGCGATATCTTGGGGGACATGACGGACGAGCTCCTTGACTACTGGTCGGAAGCTTACATTTCAGAATTCATATCCGGAGAGCCAAAAAATTACACGTACAGTATTCGTTTGCCGAATTAAGATTTCAAAACTGTTTGCAATGTCAGAGGAATAATACTTAGTTGCGCCTCTTTAGGCTGGTAAACTATGATTCCATAAAGAATTTAATTATTGGCGAAAATGGTGAATAAAACATTGTAGTTAGAGCGGAAAAGAGAACAAAACGTTTAAGGTCAAATGACATGTATACTGTCTCCGAACCAGAAGTTAAAATATATAGAACATGCCTTCACAAGAGACGTTGATTGGAGTGTTCGTACCACTCCTTGCCCTTCGGTATGGAACCTGAAGCGTGGAAAATGGTATTAAAATTCCCGAAAAAGCATTCACAGCTTCGTGCTCTAACGGATCAAGAGTTGTCACTGCTTCCCTCCAAAGTTTTAAACAGTTATCCTCCCATAGATTTAGAGTGTGGGAAAGATTACCACAACGGCTCAAATTGATTAATTTTCGAAAATGCACCGATCATTTGAATAAAGGTACCTCACACAGCTCATGATCTTTAAATTCCATTCCTGTAAAGCTTCCGGTAATTACATTTCATCATCCCTTCACTCTAATTATTGGCGGAAGCTCAAAGTATGGCAAAACTTTATTTTGCGCAAATTTAATTAAAACCCTGAAGCACTTGTTCACTGTCAGCAAATTTAAAGATATGTTGGGTGTTATAGTGAGGAATCCGTTGTGCCTAAGTTAAATAATGACACATTTCACGTTGGTATTACGCAATTTGAAAACCGAAAAATAAACCTAAACTGATAATACTCGACGATTTGTTAAACTCTGTTTATTCGTAAGAGATGTGCAACTTGTTTACAAAAGGCAGTCACCATAGAAATTTAAGCTCCATATTAATTACTCAGAATCTATTGCATCAAGGTAAATATTGCAGAGACATCTCACTAATCGCTAAATATATAGTGGTTTTCAAAAACGTTAGGGATAAGAACCAATTGGCGCATCTAGTCAGACAAATATACCCCGAAAATTGGAAACCGCTGTTTGAGAGTTATTTGCACACTACTGGAAAACCACACGGATATATGCTATTTGACCTACGTCAGGAGCCCGACAATCGCCTGCGTTTTAGAACCACCTTTGTTTTTCCATCGGAGCTTGCCACCGTAGTATATTAGCATGAGCAAGCGGATAAAGTCGAACTATCACATGTGTTTAAAAATACCAAACCGAAGCTTCTCCATTTTGGAAAAGGCCGACAAAGTGTTAGTGTAGGCTAGTGCTGAATGCGCTCTAAATGTTCTAAACAGAAACAGTAATCTAAGCAAATGTACCACACGCAATTTAGGAAGGTATATAAACCGTCTGAGGAAAATGGTGGATTATTAATCTGCAGTACTGCCTGGACTTTCAGCTCTAATAAATCGCTAAATGCTGTACAAATCATTTTTGGTGTCTCAACAGTATATTGACACCTAGTATTTTAAACAGAACAGAGTGGTAGAGGACAAAAAGAGACGGTAGAAAGAACTGGTTAAGTTAAAATCTAGCTAGCGCCGTCGTACGTATCCCCGCAGCCACATCAAGTTTCGCCCTGCATCTCTAAGGTCAAAAAGAGGCTCGTCTCGAAACGAACTACGAGAAAGAAGAAGAAGAAAAGGAAGACCAAGAGCTTGACAAATAACAAACACGGGCTGTGGCTACCTTTACCGGCCCACGAGGTAAAAGAAATGGAGGTGTTTACCAATAGAAATTTTGGATATATAGGAGGTCCTTATTTGGCTCCTTATTTACACACACCCCGGGGGCAACAGATACCGTATTTGGCATTTACAATGGACAGAGATGTCAACTTGAAGACTGACGATTCCGTTATTCTATAGAGGTCAAAGATTTACAGATAAAGAATAGGTATTTTAACGGGTCTCGCGGGCTCTGGGAATTGCTAGCGAGGAAAAAGCTAGATGTCTCAAGAGTCACGCCTTCCGACAAGAATAAATATAGGGAAGTGCTTCCTTTAAGCAACGGGCACTTGCAGAATAACGAAGCCTTTAATCAAATAAAATCATATAGAAGTAGCATATATAGAGAAATAATTGCCGAGTTGTTTCCATCTAAGCCTATCAAGACGTGGACATCTTATTAATAATGAATAAGAAGTATTTCTGCGATCCGGAACAATCTTACGCTTCTCCACCTTACCGATGCTTGCATCTGCTGCGGGAAAGAATAAACGGGAAACAGAGGATTGACTTCTTCAACAAGATGCGTATACTTTACACAAGCCTGGGCGGAGAAAATTTCAGAGAAACCAATACATGTTGAATAACATTAACGATGTCTGGGAAATCGGCTGGGTAGATTTTAAAAGCCTTAAAAAGTATAACGACAGAGTTCAGTATTTGCTAACCTATGTAGATTGTTTTTCCAGATTCGCACGTGTAAAAACCTTAAGATACCAAACTGGTACAGAAGCTGCGAAGGCCTTTGAAGCTATATTAGATTCCTCCTTTCCGCTCACAGTGAGATCTGATAGGGGAAAGGAATTTTTAGGTTCTGCATTTCAAAACGTTTAAAAGAGAAGGGTATAGAGCACCTGGTTTGCAGAAACCCCGATGTGAAGTGTGTTATGTTTGAGAGATTTAACCGTACCATCAAGTCCTATAAGTATTTCACTTACATGAATTCATATAGATATATAGATGGTCTTGATAAATTTGTTTGCGCATATAACCGCACCGTCAACTCGCCAATAGTTGTTGCTCCGATCAAAGTAAATGTGAAAAACATATTAAAATATGGGAAATCACAGGCAGAAAACGTGCTAACATTAAACCTAGATCCATCAAGTTTATTGAAGGAGAAACAGTACGGATAAATAAAGAAAAGATGAAATTTACCAAAGACTAACAAAAAAATTCTCAACAGAGATTTTAAAAATAATAAATGATATAAATAATTCGTATCAACCCGTATACGCACTAAAAGATCTTAACAAAGTTCCTAATGAGGGACAGTTTTACAACTACGAACCAACTCCAATAAAAAGTTAACAAAACTACTCTGTATAAAATGGATAAAATACCAAAAACAAGGGTGGGGAACGGCACAGCACAACATCTCGTCCGTTGGAAAGGAGACGGTCCTAGCTTTAACAGCTGGATCGATGCATAAGGGATCAGTTTTACGTAACCGTGTTGAGCGATTATAGCACGGATTTGTATCCCGAAAATTCACACGCTAATTTTCGCAACACCTTAATCTTAAGAGAGAAAATGGGTGGTAGGGATAGCAGAGCTTTCCTACTCCTACGGTTATGAAACCATAGGTGAAAATATACTTAACAAAGCCAGAGAGCCCGCGCCGTGGCCGCTCACATAGACGGCCGGAGTTCGAGCGACCGCATGTGAGATTTGTGGTGGACAAAGCGGCGCTGGGGCGGGTTTTCTCCGGCTACTCCGGTTTCCCCCGCCACCGCATTCCACCGGTGCTCCATCATCATTCATCATCAGTGTCACCGCCCGCGGAGCCATACGTATTTAAAGTGGGCGTTAAACACTATAAAAAATGCCGGACAACTGATCAAGAATGTCATTGTAACCAGAGTTGGTAGAATAGCGTTTGATAAAACTGAATTTCATAATTTCAAAAAATTGAGCACCTCTCTAAAGAATCAGGTAAAGTCTTCAAAGTTGCGAATCAAAGCATGCTTTCAGATGAAATCTCTGTTTCTTAGATCACACAGGAAAGTCTCTTTTCAGTTTATTTATAAAACGGAACCCCCTTTTGTTTATTGCTATCTCATCTAACCACAGCTCTTCGGGAACTCTTACGTTCGCTGTTTAAGAATAATTAAATTTCCCTCTTACACTAGTCAACTCAAGTTTGAAAATATATTTTACGTTCCTGTAGAACTTAATCATTTTCAAATCTTTGCAATTGAATTAGTGAACAAGTTAGACGCTTTAGCTCGGCTTAGTGATAGCGTTACACCTACCATTGCTGTGCTGCATTTTAAGAAAGTGTTGTATTGTATTTTTTTTTTCAGATGGCACGTGAGTTTGCAGCCGCATTTCAAGGGTTTTATAGCCCTCAAGGGGAAATAATTATTAAAGGGTTAGCTGTAGCGAAGAACGAAAGCGAGCAGATAGTGATATACCGTCTGTTTCGCAAACCCGATGTTCCCCGCAATGTTTGACCTATAAATAATTGGTAAACAAATGCATGGTTGACAAATGACTTCAATGAAATTCCAAGGTGTTCGGGTTATATAGACTATGAGTCAAACACCTTCAGAATTCCCCCTGGAACATTATTTCTCAAGGGAAATACACTGGTAGGAATGTTGCAACCCGGCAACAGTATACTCATTCCATTTGTAATATTGAAAGTGAAGATTGAATTTGTAGTCACTGCTCCTTCTTGCCGGTGGTATAATTTTAACATTGTTCGCTATGCCAGGTTACAGGCACTAGGAATAGCGCGTTGGGGGAACTAAAATCATTGGGAATTTGATATATAGTCCCAAGCATTTTTCGTCGTCCTCCGTGGTCTAGGAATAACATCCTAGTCTCTGGTTCAAACCTGGTGAACGAAAATAGTGCGTATAACAGTTTTACTGTGGCTTCCTTTAGAAAGGAAATAGAACCGTGTCATAAAAGAGCGTAATGAGGCATATTAAACGCCCAATATATAATGGAACGAAGAGAATTAATACATGTTCACCAATTTTTTTGCGCGGGTCATATTATAAATTGGAATTCTAAGTTAAGAGCCATGCATTTGGCAATAGACCCGCTTACAGCATCGTATGTAAATCAGAGTGAAGGGCGTCTGGGTGATTACATGGGACCACTTTATGTAGGAAGTCCATTCGTTCAACAAGGTAGGGGTTTAGGTAACTTTTTGGGGAGTCTGTTCAGAATTGTTAAACCCGTTCTGCTATCCGGTGCAAAATCGTTGGGCTGGGAAGCCCTCACCACGAGTTCAAACATCATGACCGATATTTCTGCCAAACAGGGAGGTACCAAAGTCAAAGATATCGTGGCAAGACGAGTCACAGAAGCCACAAAAAATTGGCGGGTGAGTTACAGCAAGGAAAGGACAAGAGAAGGAGATAAGCTTCAAAAACAACTTCTAAAACCAATTCAATCGGCAGTATTAAGAAATTTTACAACTGTAATCAAACCTATTGCCCCAGTAGATCAAAGTGTATTGGAATTTGTTATTTGTTGATATAAGGAACATTACGTAGATTTAAATGTTTATTTGCTGGTAAAAGGAAAACTTATGAAATCAAATGGTTTACCAACAGATAAAACGACAGGTGTTAACAGTTTATTGTACTCCTTGTTCAGTCAATTGATTGTTTCCATAAACAGAACATCCATCACTCCTTCCAAGGACCTTTATCACTATCGTAGTTATTTATAAACCGTATTAGCATACAGTCAAGATGCAGCAACATTCGTCTTACAATGCTTTTTGGTACATAGACATGACTCTCCATGGTCTCACCGGAGACGGAGTTTCGAAAAACGGAACTTTGGAAGCCGGGGATTCTAATTATGGATGGAAGCAGCGATTTAGTAAAAGCAATACGTCTTAAGAAATAATTATGTTCGGGAGCTTACATGGAGATAGTTTCAATGTTCCCACTTTGCTACTACCGCGACTTACTCTTGAAATCAAATCAACTAAAGCGAAAGACTAATTTTATATGATGAGTGAAAGCGCAGATCTATGCTAGATTTCAATTTCTAGATGCCACTCTGTACGTGAAAAGAACAAAATCAGCTCCTAATCCCTTAATGTCTCATATGAAAGCTTTCGAAAACATAAATGCAAGATACGACATAACGCGAGCCAATCTCAGATCTTTCACTTTCGCAGCAGGACAGCGTATAAACGGTGTGGATAACGATGTGGTAGGACCACTGCCAAAAAGAATAAATACTCTTAGGTATGACTGACAACACAAATTTTTCGGGAACTGATACCACCATCCCTTTCAATTTTAAGCATTTTGGTTTGGAAAATTTTGCAATACATCTTAATGAACAAGAAATCCTGGCAGAGGGTCTTCCTATTGACTCTTCTCATTAAAAAAAGGTACAACAATGTCTTACCAAACACTCTTTTCTGGTTCTGGTATTCATCACACCAGTGGAATCCAAATCACACACGACATGTATATGACGGGTAATTTTATAATGCCTTACGATTTAACACCTGAAGGTGCCGCTTCAGAAGGGCACGCTTCTCTATTACATAATGGAAATATAAGATAGAGCTCAGATTTAAAGAGAAATTAAGACAAGCCATCATGTGTCTCGTGTACTGCGAATACGAAAATCTATTCAGATCGATAAAGATCTGAGAGTGCACACAGATTATTAAATATGAACACCTTACAAATAGAACAAACTTTGCACGGCATTCCAAAGTCTGCACGCGTTTTTGCTTCAGAAATGCTACCTAAAGAATTTAATAAACCATATACATTCGTAATAAATTTAGATCCTCACGATCTACCTGGTTCACACTGATTATCTGTAACTCAAAATTATAATTATTTTACATGGTATTTCGATTCCTACGCCCTGCACCCTTGAAAGACTTTATATAATTTAATGTCACCTTTAACAACCGTCAGCTGCAAAGCCTTTACTCCGACATCTGCGGCCAGTATGCATGCCTCTATGCTCTCTACATACACAGCAGAGGATACACCATGAAAGAGTTTGTAGCACTCTTCAGCTCTACCGATCCAGACCGTCAGGTGAGAGATATTCCTCTGTGAGTTTCTATTCTGGAGGTACAACGGTGGACAAGGATGCCTGTCAGGTATAAAAGTATTCCCGCCAGTCTTTGTTCAAGATGGAAGGAGGACTTGTCGTGGGTTACATAGCGCTTAACGGAAATGGCAAAGAATTAATCATAAAGGAATTGGCTATCGCAGGGAAAGGATTTGTTCGAACATCTCATTTTCAAGCCCCTACCCCTGGAATAAAAAAAAATTGGATGCTTTTAATAAAGAAAATAAAACTGAAATGAATTTCAGCGCTGGCTACATTTCTTATCACATGCTAAAATATGTACTAGAAGAGGCAGTAGCTGGGCATATCTCTCCCTTTGCTTTTGATGAGAATAAATGTGAAGTTCTTTCTGCACTATGCGACAGAACGTTAATTAATTTAAGCAAAGAATTTAACTGTCCAAATCCAGAAAAGTTCAACCATCAAATACACTGTGGATTTCATTGCCAGAAATTCAGCAACAGCCACTGTGCCTGCAAACCAGCTCTCGTCATGTTTAATTGGTTAAACTGTCATCACCTTCAAAAACTTAACACCAGATGTCCTTCTGATAGCTCTAATAGACACGATGTTTCATTTGTTTCAGCCATATAAAAGCACAAGTATTCAAAAATCCAATTACGAGTCTTCACTATGACTTCCAGAGTAAAGCATTCAAGATGTTGTGCCAACTCTCATCTGCGACTTTGGAGTCCGTGCTGCATTACAGAACGTACTTCCTCAACAAGGAATACTCCAGATATATCAGTTTGGATTTCTACAAGAGAAGAAATTACGCGCCTCACGTGGAAATTGGTGGAGTAAGGCAGGGTAGAGTCATCCTCTCATCTTACTACTTCATTACGCTGCCCAACCATCTACCTAAACTTTCTAAACCTCTTTGTCAAGGCCAGTCATACAGGTACTTGGAGGAATAGTTTCACCTACGAAGCATCAATGGTCGTCCTGCAAGAATACAGAGCGAAAATTCACATGTCGTGCTTTATCTAGACGACATAAATTTTCTATTATCAATGTAAATATATTGCAACATCAACTTGCAGACTTGGTGCTAGCCACAAACGATGTCAAAGACTATGTTAAGAGCGCTTCAGACAGTAATGTTTTGAAATGCCAAAAGATACTGCTTCACCTTTCGTTCTCTACGATGTTATTTATGACGAAATAAACGCTATACTTGTATCTCATAAAGGTAAATAAATATTGATATCAGGTTGTTTTGTTCTTTTATTTTACCAACTCATACTTTCGCACATCCTTATCCTATTCCGTGAGACATAAGAGGTTACTCCCATTTCCCATCTAAACTTTGGTCCGCGATACGGCCATTGACCCACCTCGGACCAATCAGAGGAGCAGCTGTATACAGGTGTTTCAAAAATACGGGACATAATTTCAGGTATGTATTCCCCACATGTAGAGAATCAAATTAGTTCATTATAACATGTGTCCGGAAATGCTTCATTTCCGAGTTATGGCCTTCACAACATTGAAATTCACTGGAACGTTTTTCTTTCCGCAGGTTGTTGTCATTACAGAAGATGTTCAAAATGTCCACCTCCTGCTTGAATACAGACCTCACATCGATGTCTCATTGACCTGTGAACACGATCCCAAACTCCAGGAGTATTGCGTATGTCCTCACAACTTGCCACAATTCGATTCCGAAGGGATTCCAAATCCGGTACTGGAGACGAATAAACCAATGATTTTAAATGGCCCCAGAAGTAGAAATCGAGAGGGTTCAGATCAGGTGAGCGTGGAGGCCAAGAAATTGGGCCACCTCTACCTATCCATCATCAGGAAACCTTCGATCTAAGTACCGGCGAGCCGTAAGACTGAAGTGTGCAGGAGCGCCATCATGCAAGAAGTGAATGTGTTGATGATTGATCAGTGGAGTGTCCTCGAAAACGTCAGGTATGGTGTTTTCCAGGAAGTTTGTGTACGCCTCCCCCGTAAGTCTGTTTACAAGGACATGGGGTCCAGTTAATCGATCACCAATGATACCGGCCCATATGTTGAGGGAGAACCGCACCTGGTGATGAGATACAACAGTTGCACGTGGGTTTTCATGCGACCATACATACTGATTGTGGAAATTTGTTATGCCATCTCTTGTGAACTGTGCTTCATCTGTAAATAATACGACGGCAGAAAAGTTCGGATTTACACCACACTGCTGCAGGAACCACTGACAAAACCTAACTCGTGCAGGGTAATCTGCTGGTGACAGGGCCTGTACACGTTGCAAATGATAAGGATACAATTGATACTCGTTCAACAGTCTCCAGACAGTCGTATGAGGAACATTGACTTGCAACGCTATACGTCGTGTGCTGATAGAAGGAGTCCTGTCCACAGCCTCCAGAATCTCCTCCTGCACATCTGGAGTTGTAGATCTTGGTCGTCCCCTTCCCAAACCAGGAGAGGTGAATGTTCCATACTCGCACAGACGGGAATGGAGACGTACAAATGTCTTCCGATCTGGACATTGTCGCTGTGGGTACCTCTCTTGGTACAAACGACGAGCCAGCGCAGCATTGCCGTCCGCCTTACCGTACATGAAGTGTATCTCTGCCAGCTCTTGATTTGAATACATGTCGCACAGTCTTAACGCCTAAAGAACACTGAATGTAACCTTCCTCAGAATGAACTATCAGAGCGCCCTCCTAATGTCTCATTTAACGGCAAAGACCTGCGGAAAGAAAAACGTTCCAGTGAATTCCAATGTTGTGAAGGCCATAACTCGGAAATGAAGCATTTCCGGACATGAACTATTTTGATTGTCTACAGGTGAGACTTTCAATGTTGTAAAGGCCATAACTCGGAAATGAAGCATTTCCGGACACATGTTATAATAAACTATTTTGATTGTCTTCATGTGGGAAATACATACCTGAAATTATGCCCCGTTTTTTTGAAACACCCTGTATAAAATAAATAAATATCATATGGCAGAGAAGGGAATGAGCTTTGGTAGAAGAAGGATTGCCTTGGACGCCATATTGAATACGTCACAAATCACGTGACACCGATCAGTCAATCACAGGCAATTCTACTTATGGAACTGCTATTGCTACTGTCATCGATGTCTCAATGTGCATAGTTTTGTTCTTTTGCACTTATCTTGTTACTTATGTACATTTATATGTAATACTTAGTTTAGGTTTAACTCTTGACAGTGTCTGACTTATACGCAGTACTGAGGAAACATATATTCGCAGTTAGGGTAGACACTTGAAAGAAAATGTGTCCTCCCTATTGTATTCGTTTTCGTCGAGTCAGAGCTGAGCAAAACTAACTTGGAACATGCACGTTTAAGGGGACGCTGAAGGAAAAACCTAAAACTTCGGTAGGAGTGACTTTGTTTCAATTTAGTATCACGTGACTTAAGGGCGACGAACTAAGTGAAATGATGCCAAAACAAAAAAGCCTCACAATTCAATGATACTGGAGCTACGTGACAAATTGGGAATTAAATTCGGACGCGCAAGTCGAAAGGCATAAAACGTAACCCCATAACGCAATTCTTATTCGAAACATCACACGTCGTATCTGAGACACATCGTTATATATTTTCGCGCTCTAAGAACAATAAGGTGAATTGTTTTAGTGTCTTATTTTGACTCCTCGTTTTAGGAAGTGTTCTTATAGTTGGTTAATATGCGTCATAATTTCCATGACTGGAGGTCACGTTAGTCATTTTGAAAATAATGTTTTTGTTATCTAGGTGCACATTTGCAGATGAGCGTCTAACTTCTTTGTGTAATACTTTCCGAAATCAAATTTAATATTAGTATGAACTCAGTGCACACACTCCTCTTTGTGTTCACTTACTGCTTAGGGGAGCCGTTTAACGCACTTTTCTGAAAATTCTAAAACTATGCCGCAATAGGGTAAAATTAACGAAAATATGCGAGGTAAGGAGACTCCGGAATCCGGGAAAAGTATGGCAAAATAGAGAACAAAATATATCCCGAAATCCTAATATAGTAAAAGTAAAAATTAATCCGGGAAATCTATCCCATAAATAGAGAAAGAGTGCCCAAAAAAATGTATATGAGAAGAAATTCATGTGACTGAAAATATATAGGTACGAATATAAGCAAAAATTACCTGCTTTATGTGTCAATTTTTTTATCACTTCAAACGTCATTTCAAGCAAATCATGAAAACCGCCAGTAAAGAGCAAATTACCCAAAAAAATTATGTTAGGAAAAACATGGAGCAATGTATGGAAAAGTATTCAGCTAACATAAATTGCTGTCATTTTAAAATCTCGTGCGGGGTGGCAAACCACTACAGGAATGTATCGGTTATGGAATATTTCTTTGGCTGACAATGTCATATTGATTACATGTTGGCGAAAGCATTGAAATATAACAGAAATAAGTAGGAAAAGAACAATACACTGTATCCTAACCACTGTTACCATCATATTCAATTGAGAGCTTTTCGATTGATGCACCGATCTTTGTAAATGGTATATGAGCATCGATAATTTCACTATGTACAGAAAGTGTACTTGCTTCTTCATTAACAGTCTTTTTACATTTTTCAAAAAGCGTGTAAAAATATTGTGTCCCTTTAATATTGATTTAATTATCTCTTCATTGGGGCTTCAGATCCTAAAAACATAGATATTTATGATACAAATTAACGCTTTAGAAAAACAAAAAACAATACCCAGTCTTTATTAAATGAATACAAATAATGAAATTCTGCATGTTCTAACGAAGTATTACCAGGACTTGCATTTTTTAGTTTATTTCTGTGATAAAATAGATGACTGAGGCGATCGAAGTGGCAATTTAGATTGTCTCAATTGTCTTTGATAAAACAATAAATGAATTCATATATATATATATTTAATTATTTCTATTTAAATTGTATGAATAATGTTCTCTCTAATATCATTGTGTTCCGTTTATAAGAAAATAAATTATACAAAGTCTATCTAATGCGTCTACTGGTATCCAAATATTTCCTTTCCTTCTTTATATAGAATTTTAGGTTTATCTAAAACAATGTTTAGATCAATTGATGAGTTAAGATTTTGCTATAAAGATCTGGCAAAACGTCAGAAGAGCCTCTTCTGTGAACCAATATATCTGGAACTTTAACACATGTTATCAGGATGCTCTCTTGCATGATGTCATACTCACAGCTGGACCTTACCGAACTCCACCTCTTTTTCTCTCAACTTCTACTGAAGCGATGGGTACTTAACGTAACGCTTTTGTGACATCTTCACAATCAACAATATCTATCCGTGAATAGTGAGTAGCCGAATTAAAACGGCAATATACTATTTCATGCTTACACACAAAACAAGGCAATTCCCAAGCATCATAATCTATGGAGTGCTGTTCAATCTCTGAAGATATATCACCTTCAGATCAGTAGGATATATCACAATTATGCCACCGCCATGGATTTTATCTGTTTCTTCATTGACATATTCAAAACCACCATTGGCGTTACAAGGGACATTATGCTATTTTAATACGCTTTCAGTTATCTTAGACGTCGTGTATATATTAAGAAAAATAGTATATATTCCACATAATACTCTTAAGTTTCGGAAACTGTTTTTACACGCTTTAACTAAACGATTTAGAAATTCATTGTATTCAATCTAGCTATTCTTTTTAAAGAAGTACATAATTCCATTTAGGTATCTGAAAGCTGATTCCGGTTTCTTCTTGTAGATTCCAGAACCACTTCTTGTGAAATACGTGCATTAAGTGATTGGTTATTAGCAAAGTACGTACATCTTTACGCCCGCATAAATTAGGTATTGTTTCATCTACTTACTGTGTGCTGAATAACTGGAACAATTGGAGATGCAAGACCGTAAACAGCTTGTAATCGTGGTGTAGATCAGTTCCATCGTTTACATAATAACTGATACATTACAGCTCCTTTTTTCATTAGTTTGGGATAAACCTAGAGAATATCCGATTTCGTGTATTAAAGCGGAAAATAAGTCAGTCTTTTCGCTTGGGCTTAATTTGTCTCTTTTTATATACCAACTTTCATTTTCATATATGTGCATTTCGACTAAAAAATGATCGTGCTCTGGGTGAAAGGCACAAATAATAGTACTGCCCGCCCCATAGAATTTACAGTCTAGTATCCATATTTTCCCCTGAAATTTGTGTTTCAAACGCTTTTTTGAAATTACAGTATCTGGTTTATAAATATTATGTTCAAAATTAAGCAGCTATGGTGCTCTCACACTTCAAGTGCAGAATCGGCAATCTTTATTATAGTGCCATTTACACCTGCATAATGCTATCTTAAATACTTTGTTTTCCATTTATGCGACCATGTTGTGAATCCACATTTCAGAACCTTTTCGAATTAACTAACATTAACACTGGGAATTGAATGAACCATCAGTTGTTAAATTATAATATTTTTGAAACGACAAAACTCCACCTGTAAGACCCTTTTGATCAATTTGTGTAAGTTCCTGGTCTTCCGCAATAAGGTATCCGAAATCGTGAAGGTGTTTAATAAAATTTAGAGTTTGATAAGTATTGGTAAATACAATATAGTGTTATACAATAGTTATTACACCGATTTTCATGTAATAGATTGAAATTTATACTGTATATCAATAGTGAGAGCTTTTCTCACCAACCATAATAATATAAATGATTGTGTTGTCTGTATCAATAGTGCCAAGCTCTAAACTATTTATAAGCTGATTTTATCCACATATGTAATGTTTTAACAGTCATTAATTGCCTAAACGTAAATTCGGCGACATCTTATCCAAAAACATTTGCCTCTGACTCGTCTTTAAGCTAGAGAAGCATTAGCGTCGTATGCAATTTCATAAAAATTAAGCATAATTTTCAATTCTTGCCTTTCTATCGAAATTCTTCATTTCTCGAATTCTTTAATGAACAATCTCGACATGAGGATCATATTCACTAGGGTCTCGTTTTAGATCATCTGGTCTATTTGTTTGGAAGCATGGCATACAAATATTAGGATTACCAAATTGTAGATTATTGAAGGATGTAGTGAAATGGATGTTGATGTTCTCTTTAGTAAAATTATGTTCTTCCGCAACGCTCCAAACATAAAGCTTAAATTTCAGTTTTTTTTTTTTTTTTTTTTTTTTGTAGTTTCTGGTTTTGCATCAAAGCGTATTCTCGCTGGTATCCAATGATTGGAGCTTTGATCCTTAACTCTTTTATAACAATTTAGCCTCATGTGGTGCAGCTTTATCAACTGATACATTGGCTTTCAATGTATCCCATCTGTAAAACATGTATCGTCCTCAGTTGTTCTTTCAAAAGAAGCAGTTAAACCTACATTACACAACGGTTGCTTATTGTATCTAAAGAAAGTAAACATAAGTTTTAGTGGATACGATATTTGATAAATACGCCCTGCTTCATAACCAAGTTAGTTGTCGCTAAAAGCACCAGCAACTTTATACAAGTGCACATTTGTTTTTGGAAGAAGTAAGGCAATAATATCAGCTACCTCTTCTATAATCTGACCAAAGCTTTTAGGATATGCTTCACTAAACATTCGTGAAAAGTGATTATTCAATAGATTGATATTATCATCCTTATTAAATTCACAATTTGCTTTCTTTCCACGAGACTCGAATTGCGTGTAGACAATCCCTTTGCGGGTATAACAAGTACCATCAGCAATATTCAGCTCGGTGTCTAAATTACTGAGTGGTTTGTTTAAATTATGTCTGCTAGAATCATTTAGCTGAAATAATCACACTCGGCATTGTTCCATGTTTTTCATATCCATTTAATAGTAAAACAATTGTGAATGCCTAAAACGATTTCAATTTTAGAACCTGATCTGATCTCCGTTTTCATCCGTAATATTAACTTAAATATTTCTGAATCAAGATGATGAATGGGCAGCTCGTAAAGGTTTTGTGACTCAAATGTGAGCTGCAGACGATACATGTTGTTTAAATTTGACAATAACGTAATTTTGCTTATACTGGTGGTTGTTATTTTTGGTGAAATTACTGCAATTATGACCAAATTGCTTTCAAACTTAATTGTGTTAAGAGGTGTAAAGTCAGGTGGATAATCGTCAGGTTTAATAACAGGGTTCTTAGAACATTCTTACAACATTCCAAATGGTGTAAAATCAATGTTTGAGTTTCCTATGCTAGTAATCTAATTCTATCCGTAATTTTGTATGTAAATATTTGGTTTATTTTTCCAAATAAGCCGTTGAATATACACTGTCCTTTTTCAATATATTATCAACACATTATTTTAAGAACAATCCTTAGTATTGGTGTGAGAAGAGTGGCATAAAGCTTACAACAGAAATGTGTTCCTTGTCAATGGTCACAAGTGTAGACGGTCGCAAATGTAACTCTGAAGTAGTTTCTTCTAATGTAATACACTTTTATTGCGAGAGTAATTTCCATTTATAAATGGAAATTAATTGAGAACAACATATATTCTGGAAGATGAAGATGAAGAATTCAGAATAACCAGTGAGCTATTAACTCGAAAGCGTGCAGAATTAACACCAGAAGACTGAGGATGCGGAAAGACGACTTAAGCAATATACAGTTTGGAACATTTAACTTGAGATTGTAGAATATCTTCAAAACTAAGCGTTGCAGAAAGAAACTTGAAAAAAAGTTGCATGATATAAAGGGAGACAGTAAATGTCATTTGTTGTTTTTTAATTGGAGAAGGTTTGAATGGTAATTTGAGGGTCAAGGTACGTTTTTTAAATGGAACCAACTTTTTAAATTTTTTCCTTATTCCTCATCAAAAATAAACAAATTTTGTTTAAACCATTTTCTTGTACAGGGTTCAAGTTACTGGTGTAGATAAGTAGACATTGATAAAGGGCAGATCTGCAAAATATCACCATTGTACGGAGAGTGTACAGTAATATTTCATAAGCATCGTACCTTAGTGTAATAAATGTTCAAAATGATTACCTTCTTATTCCAACGATTGCTGTGTCCGTAAAAGCATGTCTCTTTCAATACTGGCACAAGCATTTCGTATGCGCGCCTTCATGCTGTCTGCATTTTGTAATTCTGTGAATCGCTTATTCAGAGTGTTGGAAAATGCACCGAGGTAGAAGGGCATCATTATAAGTTGATGCATTACCATCTGAGATCAATGTCGTGTAACGCAGACGATATTGCTCTCAGCGTCTCCACGTTATCAGCGCTGCCTCAGTATGTCACACACAGGAGCGTGTGCTATAAACCGCTCTTGGAAATCTTTGGATGACAGTCGTTTCTTGGCACAAATGCATTTAAAGCAAACATTGCTCATCACTTGGTAATCAATAACAAAGCCAGTCATCATATCAATAACACAACCGACTCCATACATAGATGTATGCACACGAGTGCGCCAGCTACCGTCAAAGCTAACTGCAATATCAAGCACTTGCGGTTGATGTTTACTTCCCATCACATCTGTGTAGGCTTTTTTAGCCTTCAAGAATCTATTTATTACAGATTATATAGCCTATTTCATTTGCACTGAATGGTGATGACATACTGAGGTATTCATAGGTGTTGCTGTTGCTGTTGCTTTAGTCTGATTACATACACTACAATGTAATTCAAGCTTCTTACAGTAACCAAAATGTACGTTACTCATTTTTATATCTAGGCACTTTTGTCCACATTCTCTGCGCATGATATGTTGCACTAAGTTAGATAGCAGTGTAGCATCAATCTAAACATTGCTCACTGTCAACACAAGGCGCATTGTTTTCTAGTGATTTTTGTGTGACATTCTGTTTCATCTCCATCTCAATGCTATTATTATTCCTAACCTCTTCGTACACTTGTTCCATGTTTTCATTCACAGTTTCCTCCTTTTTCCACATTTTCTGCACCATATTCTTGTAAGGCCTTCTTTTGGATTTACATTTAGGCATTTTAGGTTGTTAAACGGTAATTGTATACTATCACAAATGATAAAAAGTTACAGCTTACTGCTGAACACGTGGTGTAATAAAATTAAAACCAAAACTTCTACCCAGATGCTATTACTATTATTCCTATGCTAATATTTATGTTTATCACTCTTTATTCTATTCTGGCCAATTTTTCTGGTCGTTAGCCAGGAGAAAAATATAACTGTTAACATCACCTATGTTCATTAGTGCCAAAAAAAAAAAAAAAAAAAGAGACCATCTATTCGTCTTCCTTGATAGGAAATATACTCCTTTCATCTCATCCATTATACCAATATCTCCTTTGGTGAAACTATAGAAAATTGGCATCTCCGGCTTTATTGACTTTCCAGAAGATTCATCTATGGAATCAGAAAAATACATAGATGAAAATAGAACAACCGTTCTATTCTTCTTTGGTACAAATGATAGTAATGTCATATTTTAAACAAATCCAAAAATACTACTGCATTTTTCACAATTCTTTCCATCGATGAAAACCGCTGGAATTTCCCTTTTAATTTTTCTGAGGTGGCAACTAAGGACAGTCTCTGACGATGAAGTATTGAGCTGAACCAGTTGTCGGTTGTGTTATTTCGTGCTGTCCTTGATATAGGTTCAACCAACCCTAGAACTTTCTGATGGGGTATGTTGTTCTCTGGAATGGTCCAGTAGGTTGCTGTTCTATATAAACCTCCATATTGAAGGCATAAAACAGTCTAGCGTCACGGAGGGCAAACATTTTTATGCCATATCCCGTTGGTTTAGATTTCATGAAAACACGAAATCTCCAGTGGTCTCTAAAGGGCTCAAGCATTTCGTCAATAGTACCATATTCACCGATGGAATAGTTATTCTTACGCATGTGTTCAGACATTCAAAAATATCTCCAATGTGTCGTTTCTGCTGGAGACGTCATCAAAATGTAGTACTGTCGTGAGGATTCTCATTCTTCTAAGTGGGATTACTGCAGAGAAAACTCTACTCCTATGCCATCTTTGGCATAAAGATCGTCTAAAATTTCGTGAGAGTACTTCAAAACCCCTGCAGGATGCCGTAATCTCAAAAGGGCCTTTATTTCTCTTTCTCGACTTTAGTTCTCCCTTTTCCTGGAAATCCACTGATTCGGATATTCGACTATTTTTTTCAACATGTTATTCTGAAAAAAAAAAATAAATAAATAAAACCATACTCCGCGATTCGATTGGTGCGCTAGTTTGTTTTACTTGTTCCTTGATTCCAGGCAAGTACGTTAGAATGTCCTGTCGCCATGCTCTTACATTTTCACGAGGACAGTGTGTAACCAATTTGTATCCTTGTTCTTTCCAAATAAATATGGTACATTATTAGAGAAAACAGGAACTGCAATTGTTTAACCAGAAGTATTATTTGTGGAGATATAGCTGGATCTTCATCGGCCGATTCTTCACTTGCAAGGCTGTGACCACTCTTTTCTACGATTTGCTGTTCATCATCTTCCTCTGCCTCTTCAAAGAATTCTATATCATAGTCTTCACTCGTGTTCAGAACTTTCAGTAGCAATTTTCAAATTCTTTCCTCTTCTCTTGTGTACTCATCCACCTTTTTGTGACTCCAAAGTATGATGCAAGAGAAACAATGTATTGCTGCAAAAGGCATAACCTTATTTTGTCGCACGTAAGAATTTGTTCAGGAAGACGCGCGATGGAGGGTGGTAAGCACTCTTACTCAACGGATGAACCAACATGCGATGTTACAACGGAAACTCAGTAATGGGGGCCAAAAATGGAGCCAGACAAAGGAGAACCGCGACGATTGTTGGCAGACAACCTCTTCTTGAAAATTCCTCGCGCGACTAGTACAGGGTTAATTACATTATATGCAGTGAAATAGGAAAACGAAGTATAATAATATATCTATTCAAAGTTAAAGATTACAGTCACGTAATTATACCAATAATTGCACTTTTAGGATTGTCGAATATCTTTTATCGATGTGATACATCTCATAATCACAAAAATCATAAATACAAAGTATTATGCCTAACATATTTTGGCCCCACCCATCTATGTGACAAGTCTGCAAAGTACTGTAAAGATTGTAATAGATATATTACAACAACGAACAAGCATGTGCATGTGTTTATAAATGCTTAGTATTACAAAATACGTAAAAGAAATGAAGAGCGTAAGTGTGTGTACGTAGGTATATGTAAACTGTACAGAAAAGTCGAAACAGAAACTAATCTGTTTTACATGCAGTTGAAAAAGCGGCAGGGAATAAATGTATAGAGCAAATGTTTCTTCATTATGATTATGATGAAGATGTAGAGCATTATATTTATTCTTTAAAGAAAGAAGAAAATGTAGAAGGATACATGTACAAACGTAAGGAATGTAAAAATTACATAACCTTAAAGGATGCGCTCAGGTTCAAATTTAAAAACATGCGATATTTTTAAAAACTATTATACATTACATAAACCTACATGTACATGCGCAGAAAAATACATATAAGTTTATTTCAAGGCTAACAGGGAAACTGGAGAACACAGACCCAATTAGGTAGCTGCTGAATATACTTTCGGAGATTGACAAAAATTCCGTTTCAAAGATGGCAACGAGTTTATGACTAACATCTAAAGAGCATTGAGGTAATACAGCCTTAGAACACAAGGTTAGATCATATGATCAGTATTTTATCATTAACTGCTGTATGTGAAACGGATACAGTACCTTGATATTTTACAACGGTTGTCAAATCAAGTCAAGTCTTTCAAAAATGCAAATATAGCATTCTTAGATAGCTGCAACGTTGTTCTGAAATCATTGAGTACATCCCCAAAAACATTTGAGTTTAAAGAGATAGAAAAGGACACTTTCCCTGTTTCTGCGATACAACAGAAAACGAAAGCTATGTAGAGCCAATACCGGATATATCGTAAAATACTAAAGAGAAAGCACTATGAAAGAATGCACTAGATACAAACAAGATAATGTATTTACTCACCGTCAAAGAGGAAATAACATTTTAAAGTGGCATCGTGACCAAGTTGAATCAAATTATTTAATTGACTTTCAAAAAGAAATGAGTTGGTATTGCGAGCCCAATGTAGACATACTCAAGCTGTTAAAAAACTTAGGCAATCGTTTTCAGATTGATCCTTTTCAATATGCAACAATATAAACTGTAGCAACGACGGAGGTAAAAACTTGGCTTGATACCAACGTTTCGAAGAAGTGCATCTTCCTCGTCTTCAGGGTCTTCTTCGAAACATTGGTATCAAGCCAAGTTTTTACCTGGTTAGAAGCCCGAGAAGATTTTGAATTAACACGTCGCCAGGAAAGCTTCAGTTCTTATTTTATACAGAAATATTTTCACAGAATTTGTAGATTACTTAAATAATTAATTTGAGATAGGAGACTTATGGCCTGTTTATTGAAATGTCGAAGAAACGGCTATAAGTTTCTGAAGTGCCAGTATGCCACTGGCTAATTTATCAACCTTTCGAGAGCATAACACGAAAAAGCAAGGATCATACAGTATTACAGCGTATCTCACTAGCATAGTTTTTATGATACTAGCTTTCAAATGAAAAATAGTTTTCGAGTTCGGGTCTCGTTCACGTATCACGGCACTTCGTCTGGAATGATGATGATGATGATGATGATGATATGATGATAACAATAATAATAATAGACACTTACTATGTGACAGGAATCGAACTCATGACCTTTGGTATAGCAGGTTCCCGCGTTATGCATTAAGCCACCAGAGCAGTTGACAAAATGCCTCCAGATTAAGCAACCTCAGCAACGTAGTTAATGAATGCTCAGTGTCGAACTGTCAAGTGATTATTTCGAGATTTTACAGATTTTTGCGACATTAAATCTTGACAACGCTAGTAACGCGCTGTTAAAAATCGATATCTCTGTACAGACATTCCAAGCCATTTTTTCAACCTGCTTTGCTTTAAAATCGACTTATCAGCGCCTGATACCCACACGTTTAACGCTAAGTAGTTGCGTTATGTTTATCCGGGGGCCATGCATCGCCCATCTCAAATTACTTTATATCAGTCACGTGCACAGCCTCGCAAATTATTTCGGTGGAGTTCATTAATACCCTGTATATAACCACCATATAAAATCCGACACAATAACCGCGTTAAAAGATGGCAACCATGAAAGATACAGTAAACAAATCTATGTCATGGTTAGGAACATTAGACAGTGAAAGACACGCATTAAAATGTGGAGAAGAAATTATACTAGGTCATCAAATTGATGGATGTGATAAAAATACAAACAGAGTTTATCAGTTTCACGTGTGCTTCTGGCATGGGTGTCCAAACGGTTATGAGGATGATGTAATCAACAACAGATAACAAGAAAGCATGGCTGATCTTAATGAAAAAACAAAACGGTTTACGTAACAACTAAGAGATGATGGATATAATGTAGTAGAAATGCGGGTGTGTGTTTGGGATCCTACAGACAACAAACTTAAACATGAAATAAAAGACATAGTGATACCGCTATCCCCTAGAGATGGTTATTTTGGTGGTCGAACAAATGGAGCTAATTAAAGTTAAAAGTAAGAAAATTAAATTAATTGATATTTGTAGTTTGTATCCAACAGCTATATTTTATAAAAGTTTCATGTTGGGCATCCAGTAAAGATATTCCCTCAAAATGACGATTCGAACGCTTAGATTGATTAAATGTGAGACAACCGCCGAAAAGCTATAACATCCTGTACTACCGGTTGAAGAAGAAACAGTTATATTTCCATTATGTGGTAAATATGTTTATTCTGAAAATCGTAAGCGTAGTCGCAGATATTCAACGGAGACTTATTGGAACATCTAAAATTGATACAGTTCTTGAAAAGAGGTGCAAGACAACAGCGATAAGTGAAGCTTGGTATTTTAAGAAAGCAAGCACCACAGTTTAAAAGTTACATTTACAAATGCTTAAAATTAAAATTAGAAACCAGTGAGTGGGAAAAATGGTTGCAGTACTAAAGAATTAAAAATGAAAAAATAGATTGGGTATCGCATTAGAAATGTATAACTTTAAACCTAATCCACTTTTACTCGCGATGGCTAAATTAGTATTAAACGCGTTCTACGATAAGTTAGGCTAATGACAAAAAATAGAGACAACTGATTACATCAACTCAGCAGAAGATTTGTATGGTATATTATTATAACCTAAACTAGAATTAATCTCTCATTAATCAACGAAAATACAATAGAAGCTAGGTATAAAACAAAAGACGAATGGTTGTAAGATCCCACTAAAACCAATATACTGGTTGCATTATTTAAACCTCATATACTAGATTAAGATCATGAGGTGATAAATTGGGAGATGAAATAATTACCAACTTTGTGGTACACATTCGTGATAGGATCAATATTGTACAAACCGGGTGCATGCTTGGAGAATGGACTGATGAGTTAACGGAGATCATATAATAGAATTTTATATCTACAAGACCAAAGAAATATGCATAGACAACGGCTAAAGGTAAAGTCACCTGTAAACTGAAAGGATTCACTTTAGACTACACAAACTCTCAAAAATTAAACACGAATAAAATTATAACAATTTTAATAAACGAAACGTAATTTAGAATACAAATAAATTACAAAGAGTAGAAACACGCATATTGGTTAATAAAACAATTCGAAATAATTTTAGAACAAAATAAACGTGTTATGTTACAAGAACAATATGGTATTACAGACACTGCTCCTTATGGGTATTAACTGTTTTCTCCTATAAATGGAAGAATCTATACAAGTATTATTAATAATATATTTGACGAAAATGTATGAATGTTATGAAGATCTAAACCCCAGGGAATGTTTGAAATAATGAAAAACATGTGAACTTGGTTGGAAAATTTTTTCGCATGAACGTACACATTATCAGAAGGATTTATACGTGATTTTAGCCTAAAGTTCATTGGGAAGTATTTCAAGCAGTCAAACATTTTCAGAGCATTTAATAAGTGAATTCGAGGACAAAGTTTATTTGTATATTATTACAAAGCACAAAAAATTATCAGAACATATTATTAGGGAATTGCAAGATAGATTATTTAGGATTAATATTTAAAGAATTATCACACGAATTTATCGGGAGGTTCAAGTTAAAGTTTATTAAGTTGAAATTTCAAAGAATCAACAATCATTAAAAGAATCGTTAATATAGTTTATTGATAAGAGCTTTAAATTTAATTAAAAGGTTTCATTTTTCTCTTGTAAATGGAACAAACTCAACAACACATTATAACAGACTTCGTCGAATCTGTGTTAAAAAGCAAACATAATATAACTTATGAGAGAGTCGATGAAACTAATTATGGAACTCATGAAATTATAAATTACTTTCGGAATACATCCACTGTGTCTCAAATCAAGTTTGAAAAAATTTATTGTAAACGAGAGTATGTTGGTGTAATTTGAGAAAGTGTGAAACAAAAATTGAATTAGAAGCTGGAAAACTGTCAATAAATTTCGAAAAAAAATGATTTTATTGTTAATTCTGTTTGCAAACTTATAGTGGCTTTAAATTTTACTACTTATATTCACTAGTATTATATTAAATTTGTTCATGTGATATATCTATTAACAGCAAAGGATGCTTATAAGGAAGAAACTGATATGGAAATAAGTGATGTTGAAAATGAAATTAATGGTGAAGAGACAAGTGACGATAGCCCGGGATACTGATCAAAACATGTGCAAAATAAATGGGATTGCAACTAAAGAAAGCTACTATAGCCGCTTTCCTGTTATATGTCATCCAAACAAAATCATAGATCATTTAACAGTCGAAGCCGCAAATTATAGGTATAAACTGAATGGTGAAGAAATAGACATTAATCACAGATATTTTAACTGTGAAACCTTTCAGTCTCCTTTTACAGATTTCTCCTTTGATAATGTTTTTCGTGTAATTTTGCTCTACTTTGGTTGTGTTCTTATAATTTATATGAAATGACATTTGAAGTAATAAAAATTATCACATAACAGCCGGTGAGTTTGGCCAATTTTCGTGCATTTTTGCTACTTCTAATCCCTTGAACTTTTCTTCCATCGCATTTTTGTGTACTTTGTCCCTATTTCGGCATAGATTTCCCGGATGTTTCATTTTTATTACATTACGAGTTTAAGGTATTTCTGCTCTATTTTGGCGTATTTTTCTGAGGATTTTATGGGTTTTCTCACTTTGCGTATTTCGGTTATTCTTATAGCTACAGTTTTATAATTTTGAAAGAAAAAAAGAACGCTAAATGGCCTCCTAAGTGGTTAATGCCTTAATTTTTCTGATAATAGTTAAGTTTAAGTTACCTCAACTGAAATAAACTACGTCTCAAAGATACTTCTTGCCTTGAGAATTGTACTATCCTAGTGCATTACGAATTCCGAATCCTAGATCTCCGACCTGTGTCATTCCTCATTTAATTACCCTGAGGTAGCTAGCACAGCTAAACCTTTATTCCAGCATTCTGGTTTCTAAGTTTGTGACACGCCTGGAGCTGATGAACGTTAGTCACGAGATAAACAAAGGGAGAAAAACCGTGTAAAGTGGCAATTACATTATTATAGCAACAACAGTGGAAGAGTTCTTTACCTTTAATTATCCGGAGATTGGAGTAATTCCTGGAACACGGAGTATGGTTCCCAATCGCGGGGCTCGAATATTTAAGAAACATGACGAGAGTGACGTAGAGGAGATAACAGGAAGAAGTATGACGGCCACACTAGAACTATAAGAGGCAACATGTCTCCGAGGCCACGAGACAAACACACGTCGCCTGAGGAAAATGAGAAAGGGACGCCGGAGACGCGACACCAAACGATGGGAGGACTCCGTCACATCGCTATGTGAATATCAGGACTGCATTTTGAAAGTCATTTCGAAATCCTCGGATGAAGGAAGATTATTATTGATTCAATAATACTCAAACCTCGCTCTTCAAAGAACAAAAGTTCGTATAAATAAATCAATTCTGTCCAAACTTTTGTAAGATGTGTAAGTAAATGGGGGAACTTTATTCATGTTGCTAACAGGCAGGAAGTGTTTAGTTACGAAAATATTGGACCAAAATCAATAAATAAAGCTGTTCAGAGAACTTACCGAAAGCTTGTCGGGAAATATGGAAACATCTACTTCAGAAAACACTGAGGAGCAGAACTTTAGCTAGGTAGAAACCAAGGAAGAAAATGATGTCGTCATTTAAACAAAGAGGTTCTACAAATAGAAAGAGGAAACTATAGCTTCTTCTTCTCCCAGCCGAACTGCAAATAAAAAGCAAGGTCTAACTTAGTAGAAGAGGCCAATCATGAAAGTATTCTGAATGTATTAAAAAAAAAAAAAAAAGACTTGGATAACAAAATCAGCCAGATAGGTAACCAACTCAGTGTTGTTACAAAGGGTAATTCAGAGTTAGCTGGAAAGATTCACAGATAGAGTGTTAGTTTAGCAAGATACGCAACTTCAGGAACAGGTAAAAGTGCGAGGGAGAAAATAGAACTAGTTCGCACTAGTATCACAATCGACATATGCCTCCTAAGCAAGAAAGAATAGGAAACTAAGGCTAAGAGTAATGTCAAGCAGAAGAGAATTTGCAATCGATTGTTAGTGAAACGAATAAGGTGGTTCAAAATGGTGTTCAAGAGAAGGTTAAGAGGGCAAATAGAAAAAACTAACAAAATAGAGCATTTAAGCAGTAAAATGTCAACTTATACATGTACTTGGGCTGTCCCAGAAGTACCCGACCTAACGTATCAAACAACAACAATTATAAAAAGTGCCAACCTTAGAAACCTTAAGTTTGAAGTTTGAAGATTTTACATTGCTTGACATTTATTTGACAGCCATCATTAGTGAATGATCTCAGCGAATTTGTAAACATGGATATAACTGGCCATCGTTATGTGATGCGAAACTTTCATTTGAAAGGTCAACCAAATGAGGTTACCAGCCCAGAGATTGTAAAGAAAATCACAAAATGGTATTGGATAACCATCGACTGAAAGTGCGCGAGCTAGCAGATATTGCAGACATTTCAGAAAGTTCTGTACATTCCATATTTCCATATTGACTGAAAATTTGGATATGAGAAAGTTCTATGGAAGGTGAGTGCCGCATTTGTTCACAATAGAACAAAAACCACGTCATGAGGATGTTTCAGTGGAGTGTTTGGCAATGTTTTGCTGCAATAAAGCTGAGCTGTTGCGTCAATTTATAACAATGGATGAAACCTGGGTCCATCACTTCACACCTGAGACGAAAGAACAATCAAAGCAGTGGATTGGAAGGGGAGAATCGGCTCCAAAAAAGGTGAAGACAGTTCCATATACAGGCAAGGTCACGTCGCCAGTTTTCAGGGATACACGCGGAATAATTTTCATTGATTATTTCAAAATAGGAAATGTAATTAATGCCGAATATTATGCGAAATTGTTACAGCGTTTTAGTGATGAAATCGAGCAAAAAAAAAATAAAAAACAGCCGTATTAAGCGAAAAAGAAACTTTTGTTTCATTAGGACAATGCACCAGTTCACACGTCTATTATTGTAATGGCCAAAATCAATTATTTAAAGTTTAAATTGCTTCCTCATGCACCCTATTCGCCAGATTTACCCCTCTCTGATAATTTTCGTTTGCTAACTTGAAGAAATTGTTTTGTGGTAGAAGATTTGCCAACAATGAAGAGGTGAAGTTTATAGTTGATGGCTGTTTATCACACCTCGATGGTTCTCAATATAAACAGTGTATCGAAGCTATCGAACATCGTTGGGAAAAGTGTACCGAGCTGAAAGGAGACTATGTAGAGAAATATAGATGTTTTCCCCAAATTGTTTGTGCTTCTGGGACAGTCCTTGTATCATATATGGTGAAACTTCTCCTTTTCAATCAATTAACATTGTATGATAACAATTTGGATGTGATAGTCTTAAGTACACATAAAACTAGTGTTACAAATAACAGAGAAAACCATGAATTTTGCGGAGACTAGGTACGAGGTTCGGTGCGCAAGTTAATACAGCCAATGGGGTCAACCAGGGAAGGCTAGTAACTCTTTCAACACCTCAGCTATAACGATCTACCAATGCCTACATTTTCTGAAGAGAACCAGGCTTCTCCGCTCAGTTTTGCTTAAGAACTTCAAGAACATTTTATCTTAAAATACACACCTGAACACATCAAAATGGCCATCACTCGTAAATGATCACATCGTAGAACTCTAGATTTGCCATGGGTTCACTGAATTCATTTTCATATTTCAGGCACATTTTTGTAAATATTTTCTGAAAGTTTACAAAGCAACAACAATTTCGTGCAAAACTGAGTTATGGATAATATAGTCCCTCTGAAGTTTTTATTATGGCTCACTATTTGCTCCGAAACTCAAGATATACCAGGCATTTGCAACCACACGTCTCTGAACCCGATTTCTTTAATATCATCAGGAAACACTTTGCTTTAGTAATAAAAAATTATGTTCTCATTGCCAAGCCTAAAACTATACTTGAGCTTCACCTTGCGTTAGGTTTAGAGGATCAGGTATATGAATTTCCTGAAAACTGGGAAAATAGCAGGGCTGAAGACATCAAGACAAAGACGCTATTTTGAATCAAGGGCCAACGTGTTCATTAACATCACATTCATGAACGGTACAAACTTTACATATAGAATTTACCTATGAACCCGAGGTGACCAATAGCGTGCCAGACAAGATAATAAGCGTATGATAAGGGCCCAAAATAATGGGTACAATAGAAACACTCAGGGGCGTGGTCTACAGCACGAACAAGTCAGATTCTCACGGGGGCGAAACATCAACCTCAGGGCCGAAACTATTCAAATATGAGCGGTACGAGCAAATGTCTCATAGAACACTATTCCGCCATGAAAGCCATCCTAAAGATGAACAAAGCACGCAATATGAGAAACATGTAGGACCTCTCAGAACCTCGTGCGATAATCACCCCTCTGCGGAAAAATAACTAGTGACGACGTGAATTGTGTTGGTATAGCGGCCACAGGGTCAAATTTGTATGACTCCATAGCATCAGGCAATGAAGCCTGGTGTAATTTCTAATTTAAACGGGGTCAATTACAATTACTGAGTAAACAAAAAAAACGAATTCGACACAAATTTTTAGGAAATGTAAGGGAACCACAGCCCAAAAAGTACTTCTTAAATGCCCTGTGTCATCAAGAAGAAAATTTACACATTATTAGTACTGCATCCAGGGGACTCAACTCCAAAGAAATAAATTCACCGGTCACGGAATGGGTAGTTGCAGCCATATACCTTGCATTATGTAAGCTTCAAACTTACGTGTATTTACAAGAGTAATAGTCTATTCAGGTAATATAAGCTTTATTTAAGGGCTGTAATTCACCTTAAGTTATGACCTCACAATTTTTCATATTCCGGGCAAGAATAACATTTTTAGTGACATATTTTCTAGATTACGTTTTTTCTAAGAGAACTGTGGAAAATATGGAGAAACCTAAGACGGAAATTAACATACTACGTCTGATTTCAAATTTAATGAAGAGTTGAAAAATAAATTCCAGCAAGTCTCAAAGTTAAAAAAAGAACAAACACGCTTAAGTCATCACTTAAATGATCCTCTGCAGGTGAGCAAAGATTGTACGGGGAGCGTTTTGATTTGCGATGGGCTACTATATAATAACCATGGTCTAAAGATCAAGATATGGAAGTTGGTTGTTTTTAAACACCAGAAACTAAACTAATGAAAACCTTTCATATTCTACTGGTGTGTTCCGAAATCATCAAGGTCTCTGATGCACATTCAGAACACCTGTATCTCTTCAAGGTGCCCGAGAAAGTGCGCAAAATTATTTTAGGCTGTGAAATCTGCGGAAAATCCAGGCAACGAAATGAGCAATATCTCTATGCCAGTCACTCTATTACTAGTCTATAGCCACCTGGACTAATTTATAGCGAAGTACACAGGCAGCTACCAACGCATATATGTATATTACACATCTATTAGCTATGTATGATACGTTTAGCACGTATGTAAGGGTATTTCCTATCAAGAAGTTGAATAGTCGCACCTGCATAAACATACCCATAAAGCAGCACATTCTACAGGAATGGGACATTCATGCTTAAATAACCGACGCTTCACGGTGTTTAGAGGCATTTGTTCAACTAGTTAAACAAAAGGACATTAAGCATTATTACTCATCGCGATATCCCCCCAAAGCAACCTGGAGCGTGCAATAAAGGAATTTGGGATTTTCTACGCTTATGCCCCACTGTAAATATTCAACGTGGATACTGTGACAATGCCATCCGGTATGGATCGCTCTCATACTCGTATACGGCGGTGGAACTGGAATATGATACATCGCAGTTGAATGCGTAAACATCGGTGCACTGCAAGAGGATCCTTCGGAATGCCGGGCACTTTTCATGACATCATGATACTTCCCGATACTCGAGATGCTTCTCCAAGCTTCGGTTTCTAGTTCTCTCAACAAGTCTGTGATGTCGTTTTCTAGCTATAAAAGGAAGGAGAGATTCAGTTGTTTGTTTTGTAAATTTTTCTGAGTCGTGAGTGACTGCAGTGCTAGCGCGCAGTGGGGCGCGAATTATGGATGGCAGCTATAACCGGTCTACACGTCGGAACGTCTAATGAATTATTTACAGCAGTGCACTGAAGACTTTATTTGTAAACAATTTTTTGAGTCAATAAAGACATTCGTTACACTGGTGTCAGGAGTAGGATTTTTGCTCCGACATGAAGAAAATCATTCTCAGTTTGTTGGCCAAAATGAAGGAAATGAAGACGGAAATAACGACCAAACTAAAGGGCGTAAAAGAAGTTAAAACCGAACTGAGAACTACAGTGGAGAAGGTGCAAGACAACAATGATGAAATCAACTCCGCATGGAGAAGATGAAAGCGAAAGTGAAAACCGGAATAGAAATCGCGGTGGAAAAACTGCAGGAGCAGATGGAATCCAACATGGCGAAGCTGGATGGGAAAATGCAATACGGTATGGAAAAAATTGAAAAGATACAGACAGAAATGAAAACGGAAATGTCTACGATGAAAATAGAGCTTCATACAAAAATCGATGAACAATTGCCCAGGGTCAAGAATAATGTAGAAGATCTTGCGGAAAACGTTGAAGATCTTGGTGGAACGATAAAAGATCACGAGCAACGCATTAATGCCCTAGATGAAGATTCGACAGCAGCACAAAGCAACTAAACGCCATGAGCAACGTGACGTTTTGGCAATGACTTCCTTAACCGCTCCATCAGCCATTTCTCAGAACGCAGCCATAGACGTTTCAAGTGATTAAAAGGCAGGGGTGTCGGCGAGTGAGATACCGCAATTGAGGCAGGACATTTTCTTCACTGTCTAGCCGATTTCCACGGCTGCGAGGCTGGCACAGGCGAATGGAAGGAGACGGTATCTAGGTGCGACAGCCACCGCAGTTTCTGTCACATTTGTTAGGTAACACTCCGGCTCGTAGCAATGTGAAAGAGACCTAAGCGGTCAGCCGCGGATGACGGAGATGGTTTGCGGATCTACATCGCTCATCTGAACTTAGTAAGGATGACTAGAAACTGATAACTGAGGTGCTTTGGTTCTGTAGTGTTTTCTGGTAATCTCATCCTGGCATTGTCTCGGAGATAATTCCTTTTCTTTTAAATGAAACTAGATCTTCAAATGTGGGATTCGCTTAACATTGACGTTCTGAGACAGGTGGTTGAACAACAATTTTTGAAGGGATTCTTGATTAGTAATGACATATCAAACCAAATAAATTTTATTCACCATATGATTTCAATACAGAAATATCGGTTTCGTCAATAGGAATTACATAATAATCACAAAATATACTTACACTAGTTGCTACTTACAGATATTTACAATATTAGAATTCTAGTACAAACTTGAAATAAAACTAGTAAACTAAGCCATTTCCAGATATTCGTTCACTGAATAAAAGCATTTTAGAATTAAGAATCTCCTTTCCTTTTGAATATTGCCATAGAGGATAACTGCTTAAAGGTGGTAGGGAGTTTATTATACAATTGAATGCCACTATAATAAAAACTTTTCTCATATTGGGATCTCTTTTGCCCTATTTTATGAAGGTTTAATTTACTTCTTGTATTATGGTCATGGATGTCCGCATTAGTAATAAAACTGTTTACCTGCTTGTGGGTTAATACAAGCATTTCATAAAGATAAATTGATTGAACTGTTAAGATATTTAGCGATTTAAAATAAGGTTTAAAGCTAGTAGTACTAGAAAGGTTATGCATTAGCCTAATTGACTTTTTTTGGATTAGAAAGACTCGGTTACAATGGCTTGATTCCCCCCCCCCCCCAAATTATACCATAGGTTAAGTGAGAACGAAAATAAGCAAAATAGGCTATTTTAAGTACAGCAAGATTCACCAACGATCTTAGAGTGTATAAAGCACAACAAATTTGGCTTAGTTTTTTTGATAACGATTCAACATGCATTCCGCAATTGAGATTACTATCAACCCAAGAAATTTAATTTTTTCTCTGATAGTTACTGATTCATTATCTAAGTAAACTTCAGGAATATTTACATTTTTATTCACTTTATGATGGAATCCTACTACTAAACTTTTATTTTTATTAATAACAAGCCTATTGTCTTTAAGCCAATTAACACCATACTCAGTTGCCGTATCAGAGTTTGATTTAAGATCGAATTCATTTTTCCCAGAAATTAACAGGCTAGTATCATCTGCAAAGAGTGTAAATATAGTATTACTAAGGTGACTACTTTCGGCTAAGTTGTTCATGTATTGTAAAAATAATAGGGGACCCAAAATCGAACATAGATATATGCTTTTTACAGGAGTTGAATGTAATATGGACTTCGTGTGTGACTTCTATCACGAGACCAATCTTCGTCCTCAGGGCACTTGTATGGCACATATTTAACGACAGGGAATACAATTACGCATTTTTGAGAACCGTTCTTCTGGTAGGGCTATCTCGGCAGTACTTGAAAACGTTACCTTCGTGAATACCTATGCTCCTGCTGGTAAGAATAAGCGGAAACAACGCGACGACTTTTTTCGGCAAGACCTCCTGACACATATCCCCTCCTGTGCACCACTTGCGCTTGTAAGATATTTTAATTGTACGCTGGTGGCCGAAGATCAACGTGGAGCTTTCAATGGGTGTATAATTTTGCAGCAGTTGATGGACCAAATGAGCCTGAAAGACACCTTGAAGAATATTTATGGCTCCGTAATTCAGTTTACCTTCTTGAGATGGCAACCAGCTTCGAGGCTGGACCATGTATGTTCCGGCTGAGCTACTACCGCGCATTCACTGCACAGAAGTATTACCTGTGTCATTAAAGATCATGATGCACTCATTCATGCTACTGAAGGTAGGACTATGACCTACATTAGAGATAGAGGTTACTGGAAGCTTATTTGAAGAATGGTCCGATTTCCAGTAATGTTTATCACGCTTTCGGGAATCCGTTCTGCTCGCAACGAATAAAACCTCTTTGTGGTTGTCTAAAGCCAAACCTTCGCTACGTTATTTATTTCGAGCTCTATCTTTCCATGAAGCTATGACTAAGAGTGAAACCAAGAAATATTATCCTCAAGTCCTTCAGGAGCTTCCCATACACCAGCACCAAGGAGAAGATTTCCACCAACTCGTGAAGGGCATCAAAGAACATATAATAGTTCGAAAAACACGCAAGCTACAGGGAAATTTGACAGAGGTGTGCATGGAGAAAATGCAATTTTTAACACCTGGCAAAGGAACGTACATATAGTCGCTGGAAGCTTATCACTCAACTAGATGTGGGTAGGGGAAAAACAAAATTAATACAACCGCAGGAATTCTTCAAGCAGTGTAAGCCTTCAATATACAACGCTTGTCCTCCCGCATATTACTCCCACACCGCAGAGCTGTATATGTCTGACTGTTACAGTTGTCCCGGAAGAGTTTCAGCAGCATTCGCTACCAATTGTGACACTGGAGTTATTGGACGTGATCCAGGCGTTCAAAATGTATGCCTTACCAGGACGTGATGACCTGAAATTTACAAGTGTGTGTTCGGAAGGAGGTACCTCAAGTTTTCCAGGAAATGTGAATGCAGAGAGAGAGAGAGAGAGAGAGAGAGAGAGAGAGAGAGAGACGCCAATTTTTTCGGATGCTATAATCGTTCAGATTCCAAAGTTTGCTCAGCTGAAGACCCCAGAGGATTTTAGACCGATCACGTTATTGAATTGTGATTACAAGTTGTTTGTGAAAATCATTAAGTGTGCGTATGCAAAAAATATTACCACTTATGAATAGTGAGTTCCAGGTTGCAGTAATTAAAAGAGCAACCATTCACCATAGCTAACTGCTGCGAGAGACGGTATGTTGCTTTGTACACAGGAAAAGAATGCTGCTGCTATAATAGACTTAGAGCTTGAAAAAGCCTTCGACAATATCGTTCACGAGGAGCTATGGAAACATTTGGCGGTTTTAAAAGTGCCTCAAAAGCTTTCAAATCTTATCCGAACTCTGTATGGTGTTGTTTCATTCAAAGTCCTCTGCAATGGGTTTTAAACAGCGTCTATACCGGTTAAATACCTCGTTCACCAAGATTATTCGGTGTCGATTACATTGTTCGTCCTGTATGCTGTTCCATTGCTTTGACAGCTGCAATCTACACTTATTGGAGTCGATGTGTATGGGTAACGACTTGCGGTACAAGCCTATGCAGATGATATTGCTGTGATGGTTACCATACACCAAAGATGTTCTTCACCTGAGGGATTGTTTACAGCAGTATGTGGAACGAAATTTAATTTGCGGAAGTCTGAGATATTACCAATTGAGATACAGCCTCTAGATACTTCACTTTTAGGCATTCCTGTTGTGCACCGTACGAAGATTTTGGGGATCACGTTCACTGACAACGAATCGGACATGAGGGAGAACAACTGGACATCTCGTAGTAATGTCTTACATGGTGTCGAAACACAGATGTTGAATTTCGTAAAATGTGTATGGTTTTGTAACTGTTTTACCTTGAACAGAATTTGGTTCTTTGCTTATGTTTTCCAACCGACGAAACGTTATTGCCAAAGAGTTGAACAGATAGTGGGTTATTTTATTTCGACCGGGAACTCTATCGCGTTGCGCGTACCCAATTGTCTCCCTATGGGCAAAGGCGGCTGGGGATTACTAGATGTGGCTCTCGAGTATCAGACATTGATGCTTAAACTACTCTGTTTGCTCTGGATGATTAAGGTGACCCAGTGAATATATTACAACGAAGGTATGCATCGTTTTGGATTCAGGGCGAACGTGACAACGTTCCCCAGCTGTTCCGCGCAACGTACCATGTTTTCAGTGTATGACCACAGGGAAACGTTGATAGTGGTGATTTTTGCTCTGTGAAGAATGTTTACCTTTTCTTCGGCAGCCTGTTACTGTTACCCCTCATGTCCAATTGAAATGCCCACAACTACTTTGGAAACACTTTTGAAACTGTTTTGGCCTTCCGCGGATTAATGGGGAATGGATAGCGATGACCTATGAGGTGGTTAATGAAATACTACCTACGGCAGACAAATTATATCATCGCCGGATGGCCATCTCCGACAACTGCCAATTTGCCATACAGGAGATTCACTTCCACGTCGATTGATGGAATGTTCCGGTAAAGTTGTGTTTTGGGAAAATGTCGCACTTGGATACCTGGCGGTTGGAACCGTACACCAAACGACATTTTACATCTGAATTTACCGAGACTGAGCTCCCCATTACACAATGCACTTGCATAGTTGTTAATGAGTACATTTAAGTGGTTACAGACGTTGGGCAATCCCGCTGATTGTGTGCTGCCCAAACTAAGACAACTTTTATACACTGACAGATGGAAACCGATTCAGCAACACCGGACAGCGCCATTCCAACAGTTGCTCCTACAAATGTAATGCACACTTCCAATTTTTGCTGCATCCTGCCCCTCCTTAGTGACCTTTTAAGGCTGCATACATAATAAATTAAACAAGCATGACCTTTCGTCAGTAAAAAAATAAAAACAGGATATAGTAAAACAAAAATAAAAGAAATAGTCTTGCGGAACTCAGTTGATACAGATCGAGCACAATTCTTAGTGTTTTTTTTTTGTTTTTTTTTTCATTCCGGCATTTCCCGTTCCACCAGTGCTTCAAACGGTGTGCTTTTGTGTTTCGCCAAGCAAAGAGGAACTTCGCACAGAGAATGCATGGACTTAAAAAATAAAATTTTTGATCTTCAAGAAACGTATATAAGATTATTACAGGTGCTAACTGTAGAGCTATGCAAATGACCTGTAAAGTATAATTCAGTCAACTGTATGGGTGTTTCAAGATGACCCAAAATCCAATAAAAGTTGCCGTTTTTAGAAGAAAGCTGTTAATATGACAACAATGCTTTCAGAAGTACGTAAAACGGTTAATTCTGAATGCTACAAAAGCATTTGTTGGCCAGAAGTATTCACTGAAATAAGGAAAACAAACACATGTCGTTAGATCGTCCTATATCAAGACAATGCAAGAGTTCACATATCTTGCCTAATAACCGCCTATTTAAATACTCAAAAAATCGAATCGATAACTCAACTGTCACATAGTCCTGATTTAGCAACCACTGGCTTCTTTTTGTTCCCGAAGAGCAGGAATAAAATGCGCGATCAACGATTTTCGTGGGCACCAGAAGCTATTGATGCGTTCAAAAACCATGTCTTGGAGGTGTCTCAAACCTATTGGGGAAAATGCAATGACAAATTGTTCGAACACAGGCAAGAGTATGTTGAGTGTGTTATTCATTTTGAGAAACAATAAACCAATTTTCAATGACAAATTATTGGATTATTAGGTTCACAATAAAAATAGTGCCCCACGTATGAGACGCTGTTTTCGAATGTATTTACTGTTCCGAAAAACTCAATGTGCATACTTTTATTGTTTCTGTTTTTTAACTTCTGACAGTTAATGATTCATACACAGCACAGAGCTAGCACACATACGCACATGTTTTCGTTAAGGTCAGAGCGGAGGAGACTGCAGGATATGCACGATTAAAGCGACGCTGAATGAAAAGACCTAAAACCTTAGTAGGAGGGTCTTTTTCCTTGATTCAATTTCACGTGACTTCAGGACAATGAACTAAGTGAAGTGATGCTAAGGGGGGGGACGCATCATATTTCAATGATCTTGAGTTCTAAGTGACCAATTGGAAAATTAGGAAGTAAATTTTGGGCGCGCAAATAAAATAATATAAAAGGCAGTATATAATAGTATAAAAGACCCAAAGCAGATAGTTCTTACGCAAAACTTCGTCATCTCTGTGACAGATCGTTCCACATTTTCGCGCGCTAAGAACAATGAGGTGAAATTTTATTACTGCATAATTTTGACGCATCTCTCTCCGAAATGTTACTAAGTTGTCGTTTCTAACTGAACATTATCTTGTTCTTATACGTAATCATTTCTAGGAGTGGTAATCAGGTAATAATGTTTTTGTTATTTAATTTCTCGTATGCGGATGCGCGTCTAATGTCTTTATGTAGTAGCTCCTTGACCCATGTTGACCATTAATGTATAAACTCAGTGTCTACACTCCCTTTTATGTTAATTTCTTAATTTTTCTGTCAACAGTTAAGTATATATTTCCTCAAATAAAATAAACTACGTCTCGGCGATATTTTATGTCTTGTTAATTGTTTTATCTAGTGCACCATGAATTCTAGAGCTCCGACTTGTCTCATTGCTCATGTAATTACCATGCGGTAGCCATCAGAGCAAAACATTTATTCCAGAATTCTGGTTCCTGAGTTCACCCCACGCTTGGAGCTGATGAACGTTATTCACGGGATCAACAAATACTGCATGATTCATACGATACTTGTTAGCACACGGCCTAAGGAGCAGGCATGTGCGTGGATTTTAGAAAATGCAAAACTAGTGTGGTATAGAAAGGGCTGATAACATGGCGCAAAGTTAGGGGTGCTCAACGTAGGTGCAAGCTGAAGTTATGCTTGTCTAAAACAACATTTTTTCCTAACTCTTCTCCCTGTCCAGTGGATGCTTTCCTTCTTTCTATGTGTAATAATTTACTTTTCTAATATATCGTATATTTCCTACCCATTATGGCATCCATGCTAAATCATCTTCAATAAATCTGCAATCTTCTAGCAATTATTGTTAATTCAACGAAGATATCTCACCACCTCCAATTCTCCGTGTGTTAAATTTAGCTTAACACCTAATCAAATTCTATACCAACAAGTATTTAGTAATGCTACTGCAATGGAATTCTACAAGAGACAGCACCTGTGGTTTCTACAAGAAAACCACAGAAGCATTACTTAACATTACATAACACGAAAACCATTTCACCATCATTAACTTACCCTTATTTCGGAGTTAATTCTGGAACACCGCATTACTAACCATTCGAATCAAACACTTGCTGAAGATAAATCCAAAACTATATAAAAGTTTAAAAAAGGAATATTTAGAAGCCAATCTCAGCTAGATTATATTTGAGTTAATTCGTATCAGCTTCAGTAGCCATGGCAATGCCTATCTGAATTATGGAGATTTAAACATATTTTGAAAAAAGTTCTTTGGATTTCTGTGCGAGACCACGTGACGCATTACAATTACAAAAGGAGAGTGATATAGTTCGAGAGCAGAAGGCTATATCTTACTTGTCAGCTTAATTATTTTTCCATAGAACTAATTAATATCCAGCTAAAATAAAAAGGTTCTTCAATATCCTTCTTGCCTGTATATATCCAAATTAAACTTGATTAGATTCCTAGATCAGCGAACAGATAAACAAAATTACATGTATAATCTGGAAAGAGATACGATAACTATTATTTATCAGTATTTCGAACCTCAAAACTTAAATTTATCATATGCTCTGGACCAGAACGCATGACCTAATACATTAGAAGCATACAACAAAGCTGTTCTGGTCCAGAACGCTAATCGTCACTTATCAACTTGGTGTTCTGAGCGAGAAAAAGTGACGCCACGAGGCTAATAGTGATCTGATCCTAAATCCTGTTCGATACTTATCGGTGTTTGGTGCCAGAACAAGTGATGCAAAGTCACAGCACTAGTGTGGAATTCCCGGACTTGGATCTCCTTCCATTTCCCCTGTCAATTACTTCTTTAAAGCTATCAATCATCTTGACACATATTGCTTATTTTGACAGCCAACTACGCCCTTCGCAGAAACTCCCGAGAAGCGTGAAATAGACGCTTGGCTTTAACGTTGGCACTTTTTGAGGTGCGATAGACTTTGAACGGTTATTTTAATATGAAATTTAATGGAGATCTCAATTATACAATCAGATTTAACTTGGCAATGAGTAATACAACTTTGATTTAACTACCAATTGGAATATTCGCCTTAATTAATTTATTCTAGCATGAATATTCACCATATTATGATAACCAGCCATATTAGATACCTTATTGTAAAAGAAAAAGTGATCTGAATACAAACAAATGGAAACAAAAAAATTGCAATTATTTTTAGCGGAACGCGCTTAAAATGACCGCTTACTCACTGGATATCCACATGAGAGATGGCTCTAAATTTGACAATTTTCGAGGTACAATGAACACTGATGGAACACATAAATCAGAAATGTCATGGTGGTCACAATTATGCCATCAGATTTAACATATCATTGTACAATAAAAACGTGAAATATTTACTGATCTGAATATTCGCTATAATTAATTTAATGGAACATAAATATTCATTTCCAGCCATATTATCACAAGTAGACATAATACTTTACCTATTTCAATACGAAAAGTTTGTGCTATACAATATCCACACATAAAAAGAAAAAAAAAAACCACAGAATTTGGCGAACAACTTTAACGAAAAGCACTTATAAAACCTATAAATCATCAGATTTCCACATATCAAGGGAAATTAACCCTGGACGGTAATAATGGTCACGTATAACTAATAAGAGAAAATAGGAGCAACCGAGGAAAAGGAAACATGAATTCTTTATTTGAAATGGAATTCGCATATCGCCTCGTGGGGGGGGGGGGGCACATAAATGACGGGGAAACGTACGTTAATCCAAATTGGGTACTGAAAAAGATGACAGAAGAGCGTTACGATTTACATAACCTTCACACTCCATGCCGGGGAACCGTACTCGGTACCTCGGAAGATTTCGATCACATGGTCAAACGCCCAAAACTTATATACAAACTCAAACATGCAGACAATACACAAACACGAACATACAGAAACACGCATGCACAAGCATACTGGCATACATACAGACGAACGTACACACCCGCACGCACACGCATACACACAGAGGAACATACACGCCCCAAAACATGTCAATGAGCACAACGATTTACACAACGCCGCCGGCTGTAAATCGAACCTCGGACCTATATAACAAATAATCTAAAACATACTCAAGAAATATCTGTACAAACAATAACAAACATAGGAAATAAAATACGAATAAACTATCACAGGGGAATCGAACCATGGACCCTCCTAAGGAACATGTGGAAACAGACATTACGCGCATATGTATACACAAGAACATATACACCAGCATATATGTACTTACACACATACCGCCTGCGGTGCCATAAGTAGTTAAAGCGGGCGTTAAACACTACCAAAAAAAAAAAAAAAAAGAATACGCACATACTAGCAAATACATAAGGAACGTAGCAATAAGCACAATGATTTATATATTCCCTCCAGCTAGGAATTCAACCCGGGATCTACACAAAGAAAATCCGAGAAATGTTACAGAAATATGAGAACAAACAAGTAAAAACCCTGGAAATAAAACACTAATAACCTATCACAGGGGAATCAAACCCGGGACCATCCTAAGGGACGTATGCATACACACAGACAGACAACACACACACACACGAATACCTACCAGCAAGATCACACTAACCACTAATACAATGCATACGAGAGGAAACGGAAATTCAGTACAACACTTTTAATGATAGGAAACATATAATAATAAGAGAACAATTAGAACTAAAAAAATACATCCTATATATATACACATATAAGAGAAAACAGAGGCTAGAATCCTATGTATATATCCTGTACAATGATGACTAGAGGAACTAGGAACACAGCGTCTCCCGAGCTTTGACCATCTTCAAATGAATATCTTCCAGGGGATAGGGGTGAATGGCTCAACCGCATTCCTTTCCCTAGTGGGTTACGAACGAAAAAAGCGGTGAGATTTAAACTCCCCTCTGGAAGCTGAATTGTAACAAACCGAAGGAATTCACACACCCGAAAAAAAATCCAAAACAGACTGGGTCAGAAAAACTTTAATGCATCAACCAAAGCGATGATATATAGAAACATACCTTCATGAAAATATCTAGACAGCCAATAAAAACCCTTCAAATATCGTTTATGATGAATATATCACATATCAAGTAGGGATGTAAGGTATTTATCACTTTGTTGAGAGGAAGTACCAGACAAATAACGCGCTGTCAATGTTTTTTTCAAAGGAAACCCCCGAAATGATGCAGGTATAACTACCTGCATCATAACCCCTAGATATATGACAGAATTTCAATTTAACACCAGGTGGTGAGAGGCAAGTGGTCTAACCGCTCGACCACAGCGTGACCTGATTTCATCTGATATAAGCGATGGTTCTGGATTAACCTTGCATAATGCTATTCTAGTTCAGAAGAAAAAAATGCCTCGACGATGAAAGCGTTGGCATCGGTTCATCTAAATACAATAAAGACAATATAGGACTTGGTGAAATAAAGTGTCTGGACAGTCCATCTTCTTATAAAAACGCCAATTCTCTTTTAAATTGACTACGATTAAGAATGTACTCTCAATCAGCGTGCAGAAGAGATCACTCAAAAGATTTTTTTTTTTTTTTTTTTGATTTACAGTAGTTGAAAGATTACGGTGTAAAAGATGAAAATTTGTCAAGTGAGCGAAAAACATCGTAATGTATTTCTACAATAAATGTATATTTTTTTCAAATGTAATTTGTGTTTTCTATACCCACAGCGTCTAGCAATATTCTCTGCTAACCTGTAGTGAAAATGTCTGTGCGAGAGTTCTCATTTCTAGTTAACTATGTAGAAGTAGTGCTGTTTAGGATGAGATTTCTCAACGTTTTTCCATTATCTCGATTCTGAGTTACGTGCTGGAAATAATGTGAAGCAATGTACTGACGGTAAGGAATATACTTAATTAGCTAAGTAATTAATGCGCATAATTAATTATTGAGCTTCATTAATTTACGTAATTAATGCACGCAATTAATATAGTTAATTAATTGGCGTAATTAATGGACATAATTAAGTGGCGTAATTACTTAATGATTGGTTCTGATGTTGAGTATTCTCTTAAGATATGCTGAGAGGTATAAGTTAGGATGGTTAGGCTAGATTAAACGATACTTGATTTGTTTCCCCAAGATGTGTGCTTTTAGAGGTGCACTAGTTTCCTATTGTTTTCTTATACAGTTCCTTGAATATTGTATATCTTTAATTCTTTTAATGATTGATGCGGATTGCTATTTGCCACATTTTAGCATGTATCATGTTAACATATATCTTATATTTAGATACATTGAAAAGGTCTGGAGTTTGTGTTACATATGAAAACAAAACTTGTGTTGATTCTTAATACTATTAAGAAAAATATTGTATACATTGCATTGTGATATCATATTAGGTCGTTAAATTATCATGTAAGTTCTGTCGCGACCTCTCTTCACTGCGCGAGATATCCGAGAGTCACCGGGAAAGTGAGGCCGTCAAAGGCGCACTAAAATACATCCCTTAAGATAAATTACGGAAAGGTTGTCTTTCTGCTCACATACGGGCAGTACAATTTGTGAAAATATTCTCCCTCATTCGTTTAAGCTTAGCAGCAGGAAACTTTGTGATTTCTTGTGTGATGTTGTCACTAAGTTTCTGTAGATTGCACACGGATTTCTGAGTTGAGCTTAGATGAATGAGCGAGAACACCTTTGACTTGTTATACTGCCTTTTTGGGATCAGATGGTCAATGCTGTTAGCACTGACCTTATAATTTAACGACACGAGGTTTAGATTGTAGCTTCATATAAATAAACATGTTCATGGGACTAAGTAGTCTTGAAAAAATAATGTTACTAAATAATCTATGCAATAAACGATGCACATTACGTTAAGAGATTTGAACATTATATCAATCAAATAGCAGGCATATTAGAAGTTTATATCCTAAAGAATGGGTGAAATATGCGCAGGTCTATAATAAAAAAACGATAATACCAAATAATAAAATGAATATATTTCAATTTTGTGATATGCTTTGAATCAGAGCGTTTCCTGTATTAGCATGGAAAATTAGATTATGCTTCCTGTGCATGTGTGTGTGTGTGTGTGTGTGTGTGTGTGTGTGTGTGTGTGGAATATTTATCGAATCTTTACTTGAAGATGAATTAGTAAATTTACATTTTGAATCAACCATTTGTTTACTTTGGTTCTGCACGTAGGCTGTCTTTTCGCAGAGTTCTTATACTTGCATTGTGATGTTTGTATCATATATTGCTTAGGAACATTTGTGATGATGGTAGTTCAGTCACATTCCTTTGATCGCTTTATGGTTTGTGATTCGTTGTGTGTGTGTGTGTGTGTGTGTTTTTTGTTTGTTTTTATGATGTCACGCTTCTGCCTCTTGCTGCGATATTTTGGTTTTGAGTTGAATGAAGGTTTAATATCCAATTCATTTCGTTCATACTGTCTTTGGCATCCTGGATATGAGCATCTATACAATCACTCAAGTTTTGGCTATTGAATGACTTAGCTATATCACATGGGGCTGTTTATACGTACAGTTAACGCCTTCACACTGGCTTATTATTATATTAGCATTTGGGTCTTCCATCAGATGGTGTCAGATGCGTTAGAGACTCGATCACTCACCTGAAATCCGGATATATATGTACCCATAAAACAATGAATACCTTTCTTAAAATTTAACCATCTATTAGAATGTATAACAGTGAATCTTACATTACATTTGTTCTTGAAATCTTTTGCTTTCTGATTTTTCTGCAATTCTCTATGTTGCTTCAACCTTGGTCTGTTGAATTCCTTAAGAAGGTCGTAGAGCGCTTCATTATGAATGCCGGTCTACATGGACTTTTCCTTAGACTATTATATCAGCTCTCCTACAATTCAAAAATGTAAAGAGATGGCGTTAGTCTTTAATTTTGCCTTACATCCACTGTTATTTAAAATGTAAAAACGCTGTACATAATCATAAAGTGATAAAATAGTTTTTTCAAGTTATGAAGAGCATAGAAGAATTTTATAGCTTTGAATTCCGAAAGTTCACCGTCTTTGAGAAATATCGAGAACCATAAGTGCTATGTATTTATATCTCTTAAGGTGCCTGCTGCAACATATTTATACTAATGTTGGAACCTGTTTTAAATACCTGCATACACTCTTCTTGTACTAGTCTTGGATTTGTGTTGTATTATATTTGTGCAGCTATCTGATTTTACCAACATTAAATTTTTGAAAGGGAAGAAGTTATATTATTTTGTCAAATGGTGTATTCAAACGATATCTATTTTATGGGAATATAGCTAAAGTGATTAATCTCCAAGTCTTCAATGTTTAACATCAAATATTTCTAAAATCAAAATGGAATACTTTGTCATAACTTTTGTTGATTGCAGTCCTGATTTGAAGCGAAGGTTGCAGATGTGTCAATTTAAATTTCTTAACTGGTTGAGTTATATCAAATGGAATTGACTTTCCATGTCCTTCTCTTTTATATCATTTTAATACAATTAAATATGGAGTAATGACATTATTAATCCAATACACTATCTAGCATTCAACTATTTTATTTTTTCGGCGTGATGTAAATTCAAGGTCGAAATTCTTAGCGTGTCAGCATTAAAAATGGTTCGAAATGTCTGGAATCATTTGAAGCTATATTTGTTTTTAAGCTGTATGTGTCTAATAGGTTTATGTTATGGTGGATGAGAATGGCTTAGGTTGTATAGGTTGTGTAAGGTTTGGTTAGCCTTTTGAGGCTAAGATAGGTTAGGTTTTGTTAGGTGGTTCTGGTTATATTAGGCTAGGTTACGTTCGGTACATGTCTCTGCCGTTTATTTGTGTGTTTGTGTGTGCATGTCTTTCTCCTCTAATCATTTTCTATCTAAGTGCCACATTTTTGACATTTATTTTTCTGGAATATACTACGTCTAGATGACTTTATGGAAAGAGCGTTAAAAGTAGTTTATTTGAATTTCAATAGAAGGGGAGATAAACTGCAGGTTATGATCTTGTTTAGAATTTGAAGAAATAGAGATAGATGATAGCACTCAACTTTCCCTACTCAGCCATCAAATTAATTGCAAACTACCTCATTTCCCGCTCCTTCAGGTCAACAGTTAACAATGCTACCTCTACGCTCCGACCCATTTGTGCCGGTGTCCCCCAGGGAAGCCTCCTAGGACCCCTATTGTTCAACATATACATAAACGACATCCCCGTACCGAACTCGGTTAAAACCTTCATCTACGCTGACGACACAGCCATCATGGCCCAATCCTGGAAACCCCGCCTTATACACCAGCGCATGCAAAACTGCATTACAAACTAGAACAATGGCTGACTAACTGGCGCATAAAACCCAACCCCACCAAATGCCAAGCGATCGTGTCCACCAAGCAACTCACCCACAGACGACATAATCTCCCACCCCTACAACTTTTTTGGAAATAATATTCCTTGGAACACCACCGTAAAATACCTCGGAGTCACAATGGACGTTGCCCTTACGTGGCGCGATCACATTAGACCAATCAGAGGCAAGGCGTACGGGTGCCTCAGAGAACTCTACCCCCTACTAAATCATTCTAGTCTATTTCCTATAGAAACCGCCTTGGTCATCTACAAAACGCTCCTACGACCCCTCATTACCTATGCCTCTACTGCATGGGGCGTTGCCTCCAAAACACATATCCAATCACTCCAAACATTTCAGAACAAGATTTTACGCCTATTCTGCAAGCTCCCCAGAACAACCCCGGCTGCACAACTGCACAGAGAACTCCGAATGCACACCATTTCCGAATTCATTAAAAAGTTGGCCTTCGATCTCTACAAAAAGTCCAATGGCCACCCAAACCCACTCATAGACAGCCTAGGCAACTACGATCCTCTAGCGGACAGGCACAAGCGTCCCTTGTTCCTTCTTCACAGACTGACCGACAACGCCATCATGCAGCAGGACGTCCTTGATCACGTTCAAAACTTAATCACGCCCTAGGTAACACCCCCGCTTCTCTATCACAATAACCACCACCCTTAGCATTCCAAACTAATTTGCATGCTAGATGATAAGCACAATTTACACACACACTAACTCCTGTATCCACTAATTGCATGACAACACAACCAGTACCATCACAGCATGCCTTCATTTGCCTAGCAACTCCGGTACCCAACACTAACCCCTTAACATCCTCTCACTAACCTAACACACTAACCCCTACTAACCAATATCCTACCATACTAATTACCTTCTTAGCGCATGCGCCGCAATTCGCACTCAACCATACCGCCGACGCACGAACACACTGCACGATCACTGCATATCCTACTAACCACCACCACTGCCCTGTCTGACAGTCAGGACATCTAGTCTTGGCTGCCACTCAGGATCCTACCCACTTTCCTCGAGCATACTTCATGCCATATTCTTACTCTACATCAATCACCAGAGTGGTTATTGCGGGATCTGTCAAACTAACACCCTAACTTTCATCACCTAACCCCGCATCCCTGCATGGTAATACTAACAGCATGGGGAGGCGATGTAGATGCATGCCGGAGAATGACGGGCGATCGCCACCAGGGGCGGCGGGTAAGGGTCCGCCCTATAAAAAATCAAGCAACTGGCTTGATTTTCAGGTCGCGATTTTGTAGGAAGAAGTAGTAAGGTGGCTAAGAAGAATCACCGCAGAAGGGCCAACACAGCCGCCGCATCCCTTACGCCCGCCACTAATGAACTGCCGGCTTCATCTCCGAACGCGGCAGCGCGTTCTGGACGGTCTCTCCGATGGCTGAGCCCGGGCAGCCGCAACACCAGACGTCGGCTACAGAGACCTCCGCCGCCGCATCCGCAGTACCGGAGTTTCCTACCGCCTCATCTCCACTCGCCACAGACTCAGTTCCCGAGAGTCCGCCGGCAGAGCCAGCAGACGGCTCAGCCGCTACACCGCCGCAGAAGGCCGGCAGTTGCAACCGCAGCTGCCGGCATGCCAGCCCGACTCCGCCGCAGAAGCCCGGCAACTGCAGCCGCATTTGCCGGCCTCTACCCGCGCTATCCCAACACCACCAGAGCACCCAACCGCCACCGTCACAGCCACTACCGGCACAGCATCGATGCCAACACAGCCTCCGCCACCGCAGTCATCGCCGCCGCTACCGAAAGTATACCGCAGTCATACGAGGTGTCCCTAGAGACTTGACCACTAGACTCATCACCTCCGCAGCTCGCCAGTACTGGCCCTCAGTAATGAGGGCCACAAGGATAATGTCCGCCAGAGGGATGTCTCCTCTAGTCCGGATTGAGTTCGCCGTGGCCGGGGACCTTGAGGCTTCCCTGCGCGAGGGCCTGCCCATGTTTGGGCGGCGCCTAAGCATTGAGGCAAGCCGAGAACCCCGACCCTCACCATGCCACCGCTGCTGCGCATTCGGCCACACAGCTGACACCTGCGCCGAGCCCCCGCGGTGCCACTACTGTGGGGCGCCATGTTCAACAGCTGCATGCGCAGCCCATGATTTACGGACCCGATACCGGTACTGCGCCACCTGTGATGGTCTTGGCTACTTCACAGGACATGCGCAGTGCCCTCTCTATCCTCGCAGCCGCCAACGCTCGACACCAGCCTCAGCGGAAACTGCGAGGATCAAAACTACCACCACTTCTACTCAGGCAGATGCCATCATCACCATTCAACAGACGCCTTCAGCCACCACCACCCCTCAGGCACCAGCACCAGCAGCACCATCCGACAGCACCGTGAAGGACGCTGTGCAGGACCTGCAGTCAGAGGTCCTGCAAATCAGCGCCCGGCTGAACCTGCTGGAGGAAGCGCTGTCTGCCATCACCGCAGCCATCACAGTCTCTCACACCACTACTTTACACAAACTTCAGGACTCTGAGGCCAAAAAGCAGGACCAAACGCAGGACACTCATGGAGCTCAACGTCATCTACACCTTGCTTCAGGAAACTCACGACGCTAACACCAAGATCTTGGAGGCCAACCAGGACCTCCATGCTGAACAATTAAATCTGTCAACATGCCTTACACAACTGGAGCACCTGCTCTCAAGTAAGCTCGACGACAACCACAACGAGATCTACAAATTCTACACTTCAGTTCTTGATAACCAGGAGCTGATGGTCAAAAACGTAGCAGGGCTATTCGCAAACAGCCAGCGACAGATATTTCACGAACTTTCCTCCAGTAACTCATACCACACCCGAAGCACGCAGCACAGCAGACATCACTATCTTCACTGACGCCACAAAGCACACAAATTATTCACTTCCTAAAAAGATGATTAAAACTCGTCACTACCAACTCCTAATGACTCACTAGCGGTATACTCAGGGCCTTCGGGCCATGTTTATAGACTAGTCAAGTCACCTTTCCTTGTTGCAGCCCTCAGGCAGCAGCAATAGCAACTTCACCGCTACTCACGGAGGTGCTATTGCGGAACTCCATTATCCCCCACTTACTTTTCCTATCCTATATCCTCCCACACTTCACCCAATGGCGAAGTAAGCCATTCTTTCTACCTTCCAATTCTCTCTCCCCTTTCCGAAAAAAAAAAAAAAAAGAAAATCAAGCAACTACACGACCTTCAGAAAGGACTTAGCTGAAACATCCTCACCTACATCGCTACCGGTCCGGCCCCCAGGGGAAGGAAGAACCGGTAGTACCGGCATCATCACCACAGGGAGAGAGTGGCAGCTCTCCCTGCACTACCAATGCCATTTTCACCACCAAATCCTAACCACCTACAATTTCCTCAACTCCTCACCTATACTTCGCTACGGGGGCAGGCTGGGCCTCGGTCAAGCCGGTCTGCTAGCAGAAACCCTCTCCCCTGGCGGCCGCACAGCGGGCCAATTCACCTTCACCTTAGACTGCGCGGGTGCAACAACGGTACCGCAGCATCCTCACCTTCTAATACGTGTGGAGGGGTTTTTTAGTCGGTACGCCCACTCTGGGAGACCCCGACACTCCGGGCTTGCTAGCCCGGGTTAGTCCTTAAGGTGGATTTTTTCACTCCACTTGAAACAAAAATAACAAAAAAAAAAAAAAAAAAAAAAAAAAAAAAAAAAAAGACATCATACACAGTTCCTACAGAAAACTCACCCAGATAGAAGCCACTCTCCTGCAACATTCCACAACACCCAGAAACCAATCCGACGCAACAACCCAGACCACACAGATACAGGACTCACACCCTATTACTGAGCAGCTGCTCAACACTGACACACACACATATACTGAAACTGCTAACCAGCAGCCTTAGCACAACTCCGCAACTCGACGTTCCACCATCTTTGTACCACAACGGATGCGTGACCCCTGTAACCCAGCCAACGCTTACGTCTTACAACTTTTGGAGAGCAACTCAAGAAACTAATGCAGCCACTTGTCCTGCAACAAAATAAAGTATCACCCTTTACTCCTACCTCACTCCACCTCATGTTCCCTTCCCATTACCACCTCCTACTTCCTACGTGCTATTACCCAGGGCCTTCGGGACATGGGTAATGCCTAGCTATCCTTCCTCTACCCGCTCCCGGACATCGTCCGGCAGCAACGCAGACTGCCCTTATTAACGGAGGTGCATAAGCGGTACTCCATCACTCCTCTTTCCTTCCATTTCCATCTCCTCAATTTCACCTCAACTATTTTCCTTACCTTCACCAGGCTCTCCCCCTGAGGAAATAACTCAGAATCTTTCTCCCTTCCAACTCTCTTTCTGTATCCCCCTTTCCAAAAAAAAAAAAAAAAAAAAAAAAAAAAAAGCCATAATATCACGCGAACCAATCGGATGTTAGCTTCATTCCAGCTCTTATAAATACCAGTATCCGCAAGCTCAATCCATCAGTTCACTCTGAAGACGAGGAAGATGTACTTCTTCGAAACGTTGGTATCAAGCCAAGTTTTTACCTGGCTAGAAGCCCGAGAAGATTTTGAATTAATACGTCGCCAGGAAAGCTTCAGTTTCTATTTAAGTTTTTAAATGTTTGATTTTGTTTGTGTGTGTTAATATGAATCAATATAATGAACATGAAGCGCTATAAAAAAACATGAAAACGTGAATTATAATGTTCTATATTAAATATTAGCGACGGTTTACTAGAAAACTCTTAACTTCATTGGTTTCTGAAACCAAAATTATTTATATTTTAATTTGTGCTAAATTTGTTAATTTAAAAGAGTCCTAAACGAGCCTTAGTTAATTTAATAATTGCAAGTAATGTAAATATTGTTGTGAAATGCAAAAAAAAAAAAATCTTATAGGAAGACATGACAATGCTGCATCATTGCCGTTAGACTCTGAATTAAAAAGTACAATGAAAGTTTATATTTCAGAGTAATTAAACATTTTAATGTATTATTTTGTTACATAGAATTTTTTTTTAAAATGACCTAAAACCAAATTATGAAATTAGATTCGGCATTGAACATGAGTACTTCATTTTGAATTTAAGCTAAATTGGCGATTTTTGACTTTTGGGTACTTAGGGGCTTCTTTCTTAATGTGTTGGGATTTTTGAAAATGGTTTAAAAGAAGTCTATGGATATGAAGTTTTGTAAACTATTATGATTATGATTATTATTATTATTATTATTATTATTATCATCATCATCATTATTATTATTGTTATTATTGCCATTATTGCTATTATTATTTGATTATGTTTAACGCCCTCTTTTACTACTTGTGGTACCCCAGTTGATGACACTATAATACCTGGAATGTAGATGGAGCACCGGTGGAACGCAACAGCGGGGAAAATCGGAGAATCTGGAGAAAACCCGCCTCTGTGCCACTTTGTCCACCACAAGTGGCTTTCTTTTGGTGCTTGCAGGGTTTTTGACAAAGGCTTAAAACCAAAATTATGATTATGAATTTAGGTTCTGCATGGAAAAGTGGTCATAAATTTTGTATTCCAGCAAAATTTAAATGTTTTAATTTTTAGGCGCTTAGGGTTTCTTTTTGATGTTTTCTTTTGATTCTTTCTTTCTTCTTCTTCTTCTTCTTCTTTTTTTTTTCTTTTTTTTTGAAACTGCTCGAAAATTGGTAATATATTTTGAGTTTGAGTAAAATTGATGTTTTAATTTTTCGGTACCTGAGACTGCTTTCTGATTATGTGTGGCTTTCGGAAAATGGTTTAAAAATAAATTAACATGATGAAGTTGAAGTATGGTTCTGCATTGAACCTGGTAACACGTTAGTGGCTTTCAAATTTTTGAGTACTTAGGGTGACGATACTCTTCGTAACCGTTGAAAAAAAGACCGATTATGTGTTAAATACATCTGTGTTAGCTAACATAAAAGTTCCTCTTAACGGTGTGGTTGTTTGCGCATGTATGTGTAAGCGCCAGTGCGTGTGTCCGTGTCCTGTGTGTGTGTGCGCGCGCGCTTCTAGATCTGTATGTTTGTGTAATTGTAATTGCCACTGTCCGTGCGTGTGTGTGTTAAATGTAATGACTTCGTGTTCGTATGTATCTGCATGTATGTGTGTGTGTCTGTATGTTCGTGTATGTATGTGTATTTCTGCATGTTCGTGTGTGTATGTGTTATTATGTTCCTGTGTTTCTGTATCTGTTTAATGGGTGTTTTACGTTTGCTCTGTCTTAGATTAAAGTCAGTCTTATATATCTGGAGACCTACCCTGAATCTTGTGCGGGTGGAATAATCTGCTAGCAGTTATATCATATGAAGGTGATCATAGTCGGGAGACGTGTCGCGATTTTCTCTATCATTGTACACGACATATACATAGCATTCGAGCCTCTGTTTTCCCCCCATATTTATCGAGTGTATTTGTATCTCTAGTTGCACTCTTTTATTGTCATATTAACTGTCATTAAAAGTGCTCCACAGAATTAATTTCCATTTCCTCTCATACGAATTGTCTTAGTGGTTTGCGTGATCGTGCGTGTGTGTGTGTTTGTGTGTCTATGTGTTGGTTGTCTGTCTGTGTGTGTATATACGTTCCTTAGGATGGGCCCTAGTTTGATTCCCCTGTGATGAGTGATTAATGTTTTATTTATTGGGTTTGCTATTGTTTGTTCTGATATTTATTTAATATTTATCTTATTTATTGTCGTCTAGGTCTCGCGTTCAATTCCAAACCGGCGGGGATATGTAAGTGGTTGTGCTTATTGCCATGTTTCTTTGTTTATATGATAGTATGTGCGTAAGTAGATGTATGCCCGTATATGCAGATGACAGCTGATTAGTGTTCTATTTCCTGTGTTTGTTATTGCTTGCTCCGATATTTCTTTAATATTTCTCGGATTTTTTGTCCTGTAGGTCCCAGGTTCAATATCCAGTTGGCGTGGTAATGCAAAGCGTTGTCCTTTTGGCCATGTTTTCGCGTGTGTAGACCCCTCTGTGTATGCGTTTGCGTGCATGTGTGTCTCTATATGTTCGTGTGTGTATATGTGCGTGTCTGTGTATGCGTTTGAGTTTGTGTATATGTTTCGAGAGTATCTGTATTCGCTCATGTGATCCGAGGTACCGAGTTGGATTCCCAGGCATGGAGTGGGAATGCTATGTAAATCGTAGCGCTTTTTTATCGTGTATTTGACAGCCCAATTTAGCTTAATGCATGTGTCCCCGTCATTTATGCTCCCCAGCTGTTGTGTGAATTCTATTTTCAATCTCTCCTGAAATAAAATAAAGAATTCATGTTTCCTCTTCCTGAATTACTCCTTTTTCCCCTTTATTAGTTATAAATTGTCAATACCCTTAAGGGTTTGTTTCGGTTAATATTTTGAAAATAATTCTCTCCCTTTCTTTTAAATCTGATGATTGAGTGGTTTATAAGCGTTTATAGCTAATATTATTCGCCAAATTTTTGTTGTTTCTCTTGTCATGTGGTGATATTGTGTAATACAACTTTTTCGTATTCCAGTAGCTAAAGTATTATGTCTAATTGTGATAATATGGTTGAAATGCATATTTATGCTTCGTGAAATTAATTATCGTGATTATTGAGATCAGTAAATATATCAAATTTTTATTGTAATGCTATTTGTCACCACCATTATTTTCAGATGAAAATGACCCTTTTAGGTCCATTGTGCCTCAAAAATGCCAAAGATAGAGCAATCTTCCTTATGGAGATCTGGTGATTTTGCGGTTTTTAAGCGGTTTCACTACAATTTTTGATGTTTTTCTTTTCATATGCTTGTATTGTATAAGACAGATTTTTCATATACACACAGGTAATGTATTATGGCTTCTTGTGATAATATGGTCGGAAAAGTACATTTATGCTAGATTAAATTAATTATACTGAATATGAAAATCGGGAGTTGTATCAGCTTTTTATTGCGCATGGTTTTGTTAAATATGATTGTATAATTGATCTTCATTTCGTTTCATATTAAAATGACCAATCCAAGTCCATTTTACCTAAAACATTTTCAAAGATAAAGAAAGCTCCCTCTTTCGCGCTGTTCGCGGGTTTCCACGATGGACGTGGTTAGCGGATGACTGATAAGCGTCATGAAATGACTGATATGGGAAGTAGAAGGGGTCCAGGTTCGGCAATTCCATACTACTGACAGCAGTACTATATGGGTCCAGAATGCTTAGTAGTTATTATATTATAAATGCATGTTTTGTAAACTGACATGTAGATTATCACAAGTTTACACGTAGCATGTTGCACTGTGTTGCTATAGTATTTAATGGTTTGTCTTTTATTATATTTTTTGCTCATGATATTGGCTATTTTGCGCCCTATGTTATGCATGTTTTGAAAACGTGGGCTCAGGTACTCCGCATAGTAGTTATCTCGATAAATAACACAAACTGGTTAACCAAATGAACCTATTTAAGAAAAAAATATATACATATGCTAACTGTAATACTTCTCAAAATTTAGGGTTTACCTCCTGCAACAAGAGTAATCAGAATGATGCCCAACACTCCTGTTTTGGTACGTAGTGGGGCTTCTGTTTTCGTGTGTGGATCAGCTACAAATTCAGAAGATGGTGCCATAGCAATGCGTCTTCTGGAGTCTGTGGGCCTATGCTGGAAGGTTCCTGAATCTCTCATCAATGCTATCACAGCCCTAAGTGGCTCTGGTCCAGCGTATGTAAGTTTCAACTCATTTTACATAACAATGGAGTACTTTTATATTTTCCCCATTTTAGCTGCTGGGTGGGTAAGGAAAGTAGAGGCAAAGAAATTGTGCAAAATACATTGCCACTAAGAAGATGATTAGAGGTTATACAGAATTATAGTTTCATTTCCGTATCATTCAGATATTGAATTGTGTTGATTGCCCTGTATCAGACGTGGCGTAACGTACGTCATAAAAAGTATATAGTTATTCAAGTAGTTCAACTCAAAGGGACTTGTCTCACCCAACAAACGCGTAACATCCCAACTACAGGAATACGATTAAGACATATTAGAATTTGTTCATTTCTCTAAGTTTATATTGTAGATATGTGGACCAACAAAGTATTAGGACGTCCTCTTTTGGAATCTAAATTAACTCCATCCAGACATCAATGAAGGCATTTCCCTGCATTGATTTCAATAACTTTGCATCAGCTTGCAAACTCTGTTATTTATCCATAACTAAGTGAAGCCCAACTTTAAGTTAACTTACCTCCAGTGAATTTACTTCCGATAATTGTTCGCAGAAATTTGGCACATTCTGATGCCTATGGTATTGAAAAATCTCTCTAATATCGCTTTCTGACAAGTTCGCCTGCTTCAGTTATGTTACTGTCGCTTATAATGGAAATAAAAAGCTTGTTGAGCACCTTTCTTGTTAGTGACCTTGTTTGTTTTCTATTAGTTTATCAATGTTTGTCGTCAAGGATATAGGTTTGAATTAAAAAATTAGGAAGATATTTAGTTAACCTTTTTCTTTTATTCTAAGACTGTTTCAAGTGTGCTAAATACTGCAAATCCACTACCTTCATTTACAGATCGCAAGAAATGTCCTTGCATGCAAAATTCAACGTGGTGTTAAAAAGCGACTTCCTCCTGTCTCGCTCACACGTTCCCCAAATTTAAACTTGAAACTTCTCTCATAACTCCTACATATTTGTCCATTAGATTGACACTTGTACCAAAAATTGATTCTAAGTAATGAAAACGACATGTCACAAATCTAAACGACGTTGCCGTTCCAATTGTGTTAATTGTGCCAGTAATATTATCAATGCGCCAAGTAATGGAATTTTTATTTTTTATCTTTTCTCTCAAATCCTATATTGCTACATATACTGTTGAGAGTTGCAATGTGTTATGTTCAGTTATGAACATTTATTTATGATTATAGAAATCTTTAATTTCAGACAGTATTCTGTGAACCATACAGTCAGTTTTGCATTGTCATATTGGAAAAATTATGAATCTGTTATGGAACATAAGACAGAAAATATTCTTTAAAAATAAACACTGAAGTTTTCCAAAGGCGCAAGAAAAAATATTACTGAAATTACAAGTTAACAACTTTAAAACTTCACAGAAAGCTTAGCAAGAGAGATTGAACGCTTCAGAAGAAGGTATATCTACATAAACAAAAATATAAATTAAACTGCATCCATTCATGCTGGGATTTGGGTGACTTTGATAATTGTGTGTTTTAAATGTTAGGTTTAAACAAATTTAACATAAGACAAGGTTTTGGAAAAATAATGTAGCCGTAAAAATTAAACTAAAATATATAATGGAAAACAAAAACTGGACAGCCATTTGTGCAAAATAGTAACCATCAAGCCCTGGAATCACAACTAATTTAAATATCACAATCAAGCATATCGAACCCGTCAGCGATTGATTACATATCTCTGAACTGGAAAATCATTACCAAAAATGCGTACTGTACAGGATGGGAATACTGATATATATTAACAACCGAATTAGGGTAACATACCTAGAAACTGAAATGTTCAAATATCAATTTCTTAATTTATTTCATAATTATGTGTGTTAATCATAACTTTAGTGCATTACTATACCCAAATTTTCTGGATGGTGCATTTATTTGCACCACTTTTATTTACGTATTATCGTATTAATGGAAATTATAATAACCTCTAAACTGTGTAGACATTTGCTTGTGCGAGGTATATGTGTGTTACTTTGTTTCTACTTTAGAGTGAAAAAGGAAAGAGATAAAATTGAGAAAACATCATAAAGCCATGAGGTTTTGACTAGGAAACTTAGCTTGGGAACTTGGATGGAAGAGGCTACACTCAATTAAATTTACGTATTGAGTAGATATTACCAAGATATACTGTAAGCATTTCCAACCATCTTGGAATGGGCTGTCTCATGAAGTAAGTATGTCCTTTTAAAGCGTTGCTTTATACAAGCAAAGAGCTAAGTACAAATAATAAGTTGCATTTCATAGCCAGGCGAAAACAATAAAGTCGACGACCAGTAATGGGGTCGAATTCACCACAGGGGCTTACCTTTGTAGAGCTGTCTATATTGTTGAGAGCTGCGTGAAGAGTCAGGAAGTGTACCTCGCGCAAAATGTACCCGCAGAGAAAACAGCCAGAAAGAACAAGAAAGGGAGAACGGGTTCACTAGTATTTTATATAGCTTAAAGGTATCTGGGAAGCTTTTCGCATCATGGCGTCGGTTTTAACAAATATGGTGTGCTAGCACCCCAAGTTTGAGTTGTAACAGACAATCAAAATAGAGTATTCAAATTGTTCTAGAACATTCTAATGTCGTATGAGGGATCAGGATTCCACGAGAAGCTGTGCAATTCTGCAGTAGCTATGTAGAAGCTGATGTAGTAAAATCCACTGGAGTTCTCATAGGAATTGGTAGACCATAGTCATCCTGTTGCACACTGGGGGTGGCCAAGCTCCACGATTAAAAACTTACTTGAAATATAATGTTCTGTGAAATTAAATATTTCTATAATCATAAATAAATGTTAATAATTCAACATAACTCTCAAAAATATATGTGACAATATTCAGGATATCAAGACAATGAAATAGATCGGTCGGAAAACGTAAGACCACAGAGTAGTTTCCTTTCACTTTGTTTTGGAACTTGATAACCATATATATATTTTATGAGGTAGGAAATCTAAGTTATTCGTACAGTCATTGCATAATGCATTCCAAATATGAGTATTTTTCGGTTTTATGTATGTTAATTTGCTCACAAAACTATTTATCTCGCATCCTAACAGCTCAATAGATCGCCCTACCTGATAACATAACAGGACAGTAACATGGAGATTTTCATAAAGCTATGCTGGATCTACTAATAATACCTTAAATAGTCTAAGATGGAGGGAGCTAGATTTAATAAACCTCCTGCAGTTCACAACTATGAAATCACGTTATTTTAGGCAGTTGATTTTGCACATAAATCCTTCTATGAAGGATTTTTGTTCGCGACAAAAGTTTGATATGTTATGTTGGCATGAAGTCCACCAATCTCTGTCATTTATTAGTGGCTACAAAGTTATGTTTACGAAACTTATTTTTCTATTTTCCAATTTTGTAAGTTACTTATGACTAGGCTTTGGACCGATTTTAAACTACGTTAGGTTGAGGGCTGCTATATGGTACTCGTTTGCTCTTCATATTTGCTTCCATTAGAGGAGGTAAGGAAGGACAGGGAAACATACTGGTACAGTTCGTTCAAAGTTGCTAGCTAATGCTAATATAGCACTTGGATTTATTTTCGCGTTGTTTCTTAAACTTTGTTCTTTCACATAGGTAAATGTAATGTAATAATCTTTTTTGTGTCAGCATAAACTTCACTGAAATAAAACAAACCTTCAGCGAGCAATAAAATACATAAACAATTTTCTCTTTGCTGTAGCACGAGTCTCGGAAATGTAATTAAAGCAAGCTCAATTTATCATAGCAGCAAATAAAAACAAACGTTTCCCGTGTGCATATCCCACTTTAAGTGTAACATTGAGTAACTACATATTGTGTTAGTGTATGATGTGAAAAGCGCTTTCTGTTTTCAGTTAAGATAGTTTTATGTTTAGAAAAGCTTCTCTCAACGTCAGATGATGTGACTGGTGCAAATCATTAGTATAAAGGCATCATCAACGTTTATTTTTGTGAATTTAGGCTCACTGCCCAAAATTACGTCCCTTATATCACAAACACATATATTTAACTTTTTACGCAGAATTTTGATATCACTTTCGTAGTAACCGAATCTCGTGGCGCTTCTTTCACTCTCTGTAATATACTATGTGAAGTTCTTCGGACATTTCTAAATTTGCGGGCTCAGGTTTACTATTGTTGTAGATAGATTTGCAAATTTGTTTTTAATGTATACTAGAGTTCCTTTAGTTTTTCAGATATTAGTGATTTTGATGCGTCCATTGCAGCGCAGTCCTCGCTGCCTAACGAATTTGGTACGTGAATTCTTTTATCATAGTAACTTGCATGGTATGTTGCTACCAGTCACGAAATCTTCTGAAGGCGCTGTAAATGTAAACATAGAAAACGCAACGTTCCCTTAGTTACAACTGCCTTGTTTGGCGACACGATTATACCATCTCTGCCCAATGTGTGACATGTCACAAAACCTCCATGCAAGCATTACTGAATTTACGACCACATGCAACCGGCACCGAAGCTTACTAATGTCTGACACTTTAAACTCCTACAGTTTCAGTGAATTCATCATAAAAATGTAATTACATACTTAACACGCCTAATAAAAACAACTGTATTTAATTTGAGCAACCGAGGAATACTTATTTCTAAATTGTAAATATTTACTTAATACCAAACATCACCCAATATGTTTTAACGAAATGAAAAATGCTTTAGAGCTTAAGAACAAACTGATCATGAAACCTCACAACGAGGTTAAGAGAGACAAGATGGCAACACCACAGAGTAAGAGGATAGCTCCACAAAGAGAAAAGTGGTGCCATCTCTCGGTAGGCGGAGCGAAACGACCAGCAAGAACCAGTACCTATTGACAGGTAGCGGAGAAACCCCGAACAGCAACGTGAAGAACCTAGAGGAAAGAATCACGGACAAAATAAATCACAACCTACAAGAAATGATGGAAACACTGACACTCAACCTCAAAGATAAGATACAAATAGAAATACAAAATGCCACACAAGAAAACACAAAAAGCATAGCACAAGAAGCAGAAAGGAAGGATCTAATACAGCTAACCACTGAACAACAAACATATCCAGCAGCGCAAAATAGAGGCGAGACAACATGGACAGAAGTTGTAAGACGGAGGCGAGCATCCAACCCACCGCGTATCCAGACTCCTACAATTGTGGGCACCAAGCACACACCGGAACCAAACACAACAACTAGCGAAAACGAGCTACGAGCGGCTAGTTGCAGAGCATGGCTGTATACAGGACACCTACATCACAATACGACTCAGGAAATGGTAAAGAGACACCTGAAGAAACTGGAAGTAACAGAAATAATAGAACGTGAGGAAATAGAAACAAAAGGCCTATTAAAAGCGTTCAAGGTAGGAATGCCGCTCAAAGACCTTCACAACATCAACAAACCGGAATTGTGGCCTGAGGGAGTCACAGTGAGACGATATCGGTTCTTTTGCTACCGGGGACAGGGAGCAACATTCGAAAATTAACCTGCTACTGTGGAACGTCGAGGGGTTGAAAAGCTCCATTCAACTAACCACGAGTGAATGGTTCGAGAACTTTGACATCCTAATTCTGAACGAGAACTTCGGGACAAACACAATACAAATTCCAGGCTGCTACTCAGTTGAAGTACTCGCTACACAAGCTCCAAGAGGAAGGCCGACACAAGGTTTAACTTGCTACCATAAACCCACAATAGGAAAGCTACTAGCAACCTGCCAAGACGAAGAATACATAATATTCAGAAGCAATAAAGCACCATAATAGGGATATATATAAACCCGACACGCTAATAGAAAACGCAATAGTCACGATAATGACAGCACTCGCAAAGACAACCCCCTGGTGCAACACCATTAATGCAGGAGATATGAACTGCAGACTAGATGTCAACGGTCACAGGTCCAGCGAATTACAGCAATTGATGACAGAAAAAGACTTTATACTCATCAATAACAAAAATAATAAAACATATATTGCTCACAATAGGAGCAGTATAATAGACCTAATCTTTTACAAGGGCTCAGAAATCAAATTGCTGAACCATAGAGTAGGTTATTCAATAGTCGACGCACCCCTGAAGAATCATATACCCATAACGGCAAGTTTCAGTCTAAGACAACAAAATCACAACACAAAAGAACCAAGTATAGTTGCACCAATATCGCGTAAGCTAGACATCCAATCCCTTTATCAATAGCAAACAAAAATAAACGAGCTCGAAAAAAAGATAAAACCAAACAGCATAGAAGAAGCTGTCAATATAATGAAAAACATCATCAAAAGTGTAACCCCAGCGGCAGAGAAGAGAATATCTCAAACATGGTTCGACAAATCATGCTACCAAGAGAGAAAACGGTGATTCAGGCGCTACATAAGCTAAAAACAGCAACCTACCAGAGGATCTAACCACATACTCCAACCTCAGGAAGAAGTACAAAATGCAGTTAAGACATACACGCAATACCTTTATAGAAGAGGAGGTTAACAAGATGGCGGAAGAAGCAAGGGAGAACCCGTATAGAGCACTAATACCTCGTAAAATACAAAATCAGGGACAAATTGGAATGGATATCTGGGAGGAGCATTTTACTGAACTCCTAAATCAGCGCAGAACTATGAAAGCGTACCCAGCAAAAGCTACAGAACCAAAAAAGCCCCTTCGCCCATTCACAGCAGAAGAAATCGACACTGAAATATCAAATCTAAAGAACAAGAAAGTTTGCGGCTCGGACGGCATTTTCAATGAACACATTAAAGCATCAGCTGAGGTCCTACTCCCAGCACTGACAGAACTCCTGAACCTATGTCTGCAAACAGGCTACATCCCAACAACGTGGAAGTATTCAACAATCAAAGTACCATATAAAGGCAAAGGAGATCCAAGCGACCCCAACCAATATCGAAGGGTCGCTTTAGAAAATAACCACCTGAAACTATTGACAAGACTCATCACCCAAGGAATCACCAATGAAATGGATAATAGAATCCCCGAAGAACAATTCGGCTCTAGAAAGGGAAGAAATACGATCCAAGCCATTAAGAACCTACTAGACGACATAGAAAATGCCTTACGTTTTCCAAGAGGCAAATTCCATGCGGCATTTATCGACTTCTCAAAAGTATTCGACAAGCTTAACAGAAACACCATCTTCTCGAAACTAGAGTCCATAGCCGGTACAAACAAGGACCACACATGCCTGATCTACAATATCCTACAGAGCAATAACATACAGATCTCGGACAACGTAACCACATCAGCATCCTCACTCAGACAAATGGAGTTCTGCAGGGAGACGCCCTCAGCCACCCACTATTCAACGTAGCAACGTACGACGTCGTAGAAGCAATCAAAGAAGAAGCACTAGAAGTTAGGATATTCATTTATGCCCTCGACATGATTTTGGGATCTCCTGATAGAAAGGAACTACAGAAGGCGGTAAATGTACTTTTGAGATGGACTGACAAAAACGAACTACAAATAAATAAAGAGAAAGCCGAACATATGATATTCAGAAAAGGAGGCAAGACATCTCAGGAGGACAAAATCTACTTGAAGAATGAACCTCTGCAAACAGTCAACCAAGTCAAATGCCTCTGCTTAATCCTACAGGCCACAACAAACTCATTCAGAATACACACTAACCAAAGAGCCACATTAGCCATGAAAGCAATACACGACATATGAGAACTAACAAAATTATCCCTGAAATCCACGATGGCACTATTCAACACAAAAATATTACCCATACATACGTACGGACTAGACTTAACATGGGACAAACTCCGCACGAAAGACTTCCACACCCTAGAGAACGTCAAAGCCCGTTTCCTGAAAGCTACACTCTATCTAGATTGGTCTAAATGCTAGCACGAGAGGCCTTCTTAATAGAAGAACTTAGGACAAGGCTTGGACTTCCCAGGACCCCCAGCTCGAAGAAGATGCTCGACGAAAGAATAATGAAGAGGGAGAACATCTGGCCAGAATTCTATTCAACGGAAGCCATGATAAACCGGAACTGGACTGGCACAAACCAAAAGCTCCGACACTTCACGACATCGATGGCAGCGCATACATATCATCACAAAGTATGCAGGAATAAGGCATTCCACGTCCCGGACGATACATGTGTGTGTGTGATACTTGTGACAACATATGTGACAGATACCATGTGCTAACGTGCTCAAAGCGGATCAGATCAGTGATAAACTTTTGTACAAAATAACTCCAAACATATGTACAACTTGTATGAAATATTATTAGTTTATTATTATTGTTGTTGTTATTATTATTATTATAATTATTATTATTATTTGGTCATTCTTAAGAGTTTTAATTGATTTCATCAAAAATGTGAAATATTTTTCGGATGTAGCTAAATAAAATTTCTAAGGGGTTTTAATATCCTATGTTCACTTACTCCAAACAATTTACAAACTTCACATCCTCTGAATTTCTAGAAAAATCGTTAAAGCTATAATCGTTTGCATAGAAATGTATCAAGAATGCGTTGTTCATGAAAACTAATATGGCATTGAGTTCTGGGAGCTTTTCCCTTTATTTTTGTAAATCTTAATATATTTGAACAAAAACTATCTCGCAAGTAACATTTTCTACAGGGAAAGTGTTGGAAAATAATGGACTGGAAAAAAAGGTAAATGGAAATTCACTCACTCTAGAAGCACCCTGGTGCACTAGCTTCTCTTCAAAATCAGATTTTTCAATATTATTCAGTCACACTTTCCAATTAGAAAATAGTTTTCTATAAAAAGTAAATGCAGAAGGATGAGTATTAGATAACAGTAATCAAAGTTTTAATTATCAGTAAGTACTTCTACAATGAAGATTTGCGGATGAATAATATTTGTAATATTTAAAACTCAGCAATACACTTAAATAGCTACTTCTACACTAAAAGTTTGCGGAGCAAGAAGTTTTGATTGTTTGTATTAATTAAAATCTTAGTATACTGACATATTTAGAAAATTTACCAAACAGGCCTCATTGTGGTGACCTTCAACTGCCTTGTGGTCCAGGCATGCCGCATTGCCGATTATTTTAACTGGTCCACTCCATAAACTGGTCACTCCATGGGCGAGGTAGAGCAGCCATTATGTTAGCCACATCCTACCAATCGCATATTTCCGGTTGTGAAACAGAGACTGTCGTAACGACGAAAGCAGTTCGACTCGTACGAAATGATTTGCATCCAGAAACCAAGCCAAAAATGTATTTCACAAACAGCGTGCCTTAAGCAGATATTGTGCAGTAGAATTTTAGACATCTGTTATGGTTTAAGCAATATTATACGTCACTGAAAACGAAGAGAATCAACAGTAGACCAAAATAAGCAAGCTAGAAGAAAAGATAAAACAAAACAAAATAGAAGAAGCTGCCAATATAATAAAGGACATCATTCAAGGCGCAACCCCAGCGGCAAAGAAGAGAAAATCTCAACCATGTTTCGACAAATCATGCTACCAAGAGAGAAAACGAGTGATTTAGGCGCTACATACAGCTAAAAACAGCAACTTATCAGAACATCTAACCACACACGCCAACCTTCGGAAGAAATACGAAACGAACTTAAGATATACATGCAATACCTTCATAGAAGAAGAAGCTAACAAGATGGCGGAAGAAGAAAAACCCGTATACGGTACAAATACAAAAACACGGACAAATCGGCATGGATTTCTGGGAGGAACATTTTACAGAACTCCTAAATCAGCGTAGAACCATGTAAGCGTACCCAACAAAAACCACAGAACCAAAAACCCCTTTGCCCATTCATAGCGGAAGGTTTCGAAGCTGCAATATCAAACCTAAAGAACAGGAAAGCTTGTGGCCCGGACGGCATTTTCAATGAACACATTAAAGCATCGTCCGATATCCTACTCCCAGTACTGACAGAACTACTGAACCTATGTCTACAAATAGGCTACATCCCAATAACGTGGAAGTATTCAACAGTCAAATTACTCTGTAAAGGCAAAGGAGACCCATGCGACCCCAACTAATATCGAGAGATCGCCATAGAAAATAACCACCTGAAACTATTGACAAGACTCGTTACCCAAAGAATCACCAAAGAAATAGATAATAGGATCCCCGAAGAACAATTCGGCTTTAGAAAGGGAAGAAATACGATCCAAGCCATCAAGAACCTACTAGACGATATAGAAAATGTCCTACGTTCCCCACAGGCAAATTCCATGCAGCTTTTATCGACTTCTCAAAAGCATTCGATAAGCTAAACAGAAACACCATCATCTCGAAACTAGAGCCCATAGTGGGTACAAACAAGGACCACACACGCCTGATCTACAATATCTTACAGAGCAATAAAATACAGATCTTGGATAACGTAACCACATCAGCAATCCTCACGCAGACAAATGATGTTTTGCAGGGAGACCACATCAGCAATCCTCACGCAGACAAATGATGTTTTGCAGGGAGACCACATCAGCCCCTACTATTCAACGTAACCACATACGACGTCGTAGAAGCAATCAAAGAAGAAGCACCCGAAGTTAAGGGTCTACATCTATGCCAACGACATGGTTTTGAGATTTCATGATAGAAAGGAACTACAGAAGGCAGTAAATGCACTTATGAGATGGACAGACAAAAACAAACTACAAATAAATAAAGAGAAAACCGAAGATATGATGTTCAGAAAAGGAAGCAAGTCATACCAGAAGGACAAAACCTACTTGAGGAAAGAACCTCTGCAAATAGTCAACCAAGTCAGATACCTCGGCTTAACCCTACAGACCACAACAAACCCATTCAGAATACACACTAACCAAAGAGCCACATTAGCCACAAAAGCATTAACGACATAAGAGAACTAACAAAATTATCCCTCAAATCCACGATGGCACTGTTTAACACAAAAATAGTACCCTTACTTACGTACGGGCTAGACTTGACAAGGACTAACTCCGCTCGAAAGACTACCACACCCTAGAGAACGTCAAAGCCCGCTTCCTGAAGGCTACACTGGGAGTGTCGAAGCACACCCTACCTGCTAGCACGAGAAGCCTTCTTAATAGAAGAGCTCAGGACAACACTTGGACTTCCCTGGACCCCACACTGGAAGAAGGCGCTTGACGAAAGAACATTGAAGAGGGAGGACATCTGGCCAGAATTCTATTCAACGGAAGCCATGATAAACCGGAACTGGACGCCACGAGCAAAAAATTCCGACCTTCACGACATCGATGGCAGCACATGGATACCATCACAAAGCATGCAGGAACAACGCATTCCACATCCCGGTCGATACCTGTGTATGTGATACTTGTGACAATATATCTGACAGATACCATGTCCTAACTATCAAATCAAAGATAAACTTTTGCACAAAATAACACCAAATATATGTACAACTTGTACGCGATATTATGATTATTATTATTTGTATTATTATTATTATTATTATTATTATGACATTTCTTTTCTTTGTCTTTTGTTCGCGTTTGTGTTTTGTTTGAAATTGAAGCTTTAGGAACTTGATTTAAAGAGTAATATTTTGAGTATATGTTAACGTTTCTTCGGATGTTTTGGAACGGATAAATTAAGATTTTTTTTAAAAATTACGATATTTCTTGGTCGGATTTACGTTTAGAAGGTTAACGTAAAGATTCAGCTTTAGATAAATAATCTAAATTATAGCCTATAAAACTATAGTCTGATTCTGAAGACATTTCTTCAAATACTGGTATTACTACAATTTTACCTTATAATTTAATTATCAAATTACAACCATATTCTTTTACTATACCTAAAAGGTACCATATCAAGATCTGAAGTTTTTTTCCCTTTGTTTACTACTAAATGTAAGTTTTTAACAGAAGGTTCGAAATTGAAGTCCATAAACGTTTCCCAGAAATTTGGGTACATGCTAATGCAATTGTCATATTGTTAACATTTAATGCAGTATCTCTCACCACACCTTCGTTTAGTCTTACTAGGGTTCCATAATTTAATGCAATAGTTTTAATTTTACAAACCACTTTTATATTTTCCGCATTTTTTTGTAAACACGTAACTTTTAGATCCACTTGAAACAAATTTATCTACGTAAGCATTTTTAGGATTCTTTTCTAATTCGTTGTTAATGCATCCACGAAAAGATACTGTAAGAGGAATCCAATCTCCTGGTTTATATAACGCTATTACCTAATCGGCATCGAAATGCAGAACACGTTCTTTTAATTACTTGAAATAAGAATGAAGCTCAACACGAGCATGAACTGTAGTATAAGCAGAAATAGTTACGTTGGTAGTAAATTTCTTCTCGAGACTTTCATTTACATGGCTCCATACAACATATAGAATATCTCTATTGCTGGAAGATATGTATGAATTTCTAAACTTGGTTCCTTTGAATGTTCCACTAAACGAGAAAGCTCGGTCCCTAACTCAGATTTGGCGGGTGTCTCTTAGTCCAGATTCTCCTCAGAACGAGTTCAACAAAAATTTACTGAAATCACATCTACCAGGGTTGAAATTTATTTTGTCTGGTTTCATTTAATTCCCTCCCTTTAAAATGTGCAATAAACTATTTCTTTTTCTTCTCAGTGTCACACTGCGAAGGCATTTCCCGAAGATTCTCTCCGTATTTCTAAAAACTGGATTATATACTTTTCAAAAGGTCCTTCTTTATTATTTTCAATGTCGTAATGTGCCATTTGATATACCCAGATTTCATACATTTTTAAAATTCTATAGCCCTCATTGATAGCTACTTTAACCTAGTCAATAGCACACGTTCCATTCAAACACCTGTCTTCATCAGTATGATTACACATCGTTGGCTTTTCTAGTTGTGCACAACTATAGCATTAACGCAATATCAGTTTTCCATTTACGCGGAGAGATATTATTGAACGATTGAGATCGGTAGGTGGTAACATTTAAACTCTCCCTTAATAAGATGTAAATCCGGAAACTTAGTTTGCTCATAATATATTATTTGAAGACCCACAGAATATGATTTAGTTTTATAAACAAAAAGAAATAAACTACATACATCATAATAAACGCTCTTTTTGTTATTGGTGTTTCATAATGTAGCTTACACAATTTTTTCGTCCGACGTTAAATGCATCTCTCGTTTCGAGAGATTCGGGGAGAGCAGAGGAAAACTCGTTTACAAAAGTTTCGAGATCTTTATCAGTTTTTTATCACGGTTTCAGATTCACACTCCCACAACGTTATAAAAGGCTATTTTATATTATTTGTGGTTCTTTCAGTTGATTAGTATCTAAAGTTGTTTGTTTCATAATGTGACAAAGAGACATTTGAAGAACTACGTGTAAAACATTTTAGTAATAATATCTATTGCAGCATTTTAATGGGAATGCAACATAGAGTACTTCAACTTGTAATTGAAGCACATGTTCTTATATGTCCCTAATCTTCATATTTCACAACACAGATGTACATAGTAATAGAAGCATTAGCAGACGGTGCTGTGAAAATGGGAATGCCAAGAGATCTTGCATATCATTTGGCTGCTCAGACAGTCATCGGAGCTGGAAACATGGTTCTTTCAACAGCTATTCATCCTGGACAACTGAAAGATGATGTTGCCTCACCAGCAGGTTAGTAGAAGCACATAATGTTAAATGTTATTGCCTTCATTTATAAAGATTGCATTTAGCAATTTCACAATATTGTACGTAATCTGTGAGAATGATAATTAAAGTTATTTACTGTACATGGTGGGAATAGTTTTTGTGCAAATTTGTTAAGATTATTAAACAGAGAAAATAAGACAAGGGCCTATAATTTGTATAAATGATGTTAATATGCTTGTAATAGTCCAGTGGGACCATAAGTTGTTTACATATTTAAGCTTCTAATACATTATGAATAACAACAGTATAAACATATTTTATACGGTAGTAGGTAATAAAGGCGAGTTCTCGGCCAGATTGACGTAATAATTAGAACCATTAATTTGCATATAAAAATTACATATAACATTTTAAATAATAATTAGAGCCATTTGTTTACATATCAGACAGCTATCAATCATTGATGCATATTAATGAGCACGCGCACCATGCCTTCGCGAAAAAACCGTGGATCACCAATTATTGTGCTACAGAACACATTGAGAGGTCCATTCCAATTGCCATTTAATGAGGATTCTAAATGTGCACTTCAATTTTGCCTATCATTGCACAATAAAATTTTTACACAGTATCCGATATGAATATTTACTATACTTAATATAATGCTGAATGAATAGTCATTTCAAAGGACAGGATCACAAGCAAGCATCTTACATTACCTGTTTGGATATGTTAGCGGTCATATGGCATCAAAGACGTACAACAGCAATTTATCTATACACCTCTACTTCCTTTAGATTTACAATTGAGGTCCGAGGAATACTAACAAAGAAGTAGCATTACAAATCATCACACCCTCTTATGTAGCCACCACTGATACTAATCATAATTTAAACTTGAGTAGCATTCCAATACCAACTCTTTAGAATAGGGTCACAGTCTTTACCTTTGTAATATCTCTACGTCAATGACAAGCTGGAGCCTGACACCTTTACCGATCCAAGCGTGCACCTGCCTCCCCACACAGCTAAATCAAGATGTGACTTCATCCCCAACTTTTCGCTATTAAGGAAAATTGCTTTTAGTCATGTACCTATATAAGCAGCACATCAGCACCAGAGCCTTCATTCAATTATGTCTACTTCTAAACGTTTTGCTAAAAGTGTTTACGTGTGCGTGCATTCACGTGTGGTCTGGTGTATGTAAGTATAACAGTGTGCTAGCGAGCTTGTTGAACGTCTGTTAGAGGAACATATTTTTGTCTAGATTTCCATTATGATAATCTTAATAAATCACAAATGTAGTGATGATGCACCGCGTTTTATGCTATATAATAACGTTGCTAGTAAAAGTGCCCGTATGCATAGCTTAAAGATATTATGGGTCTTATATTAAGATTTGTTGCTGTGAGTGTGTGTGTTCGTCCACTCGTATTTTCATTCGCGCCCGCGCGCGCGTGTGTGTGTTTATATATATGTGTATGTGTGTGTGTGTGTGTCTGTGTATATATAGGTGTGTGTGTGTGTGTGTGTGTACCTGGTATTCCTTGCTAAGTGTGATGTATAGCTCCTTGCTAAGCGAGGCTAATGTATATTTTTGACACCTTTCACTGCTGCTTCAAGCAAGCAACTGCTGCAATCACGATTTTTTCATTAGTAATTATACCTTGTCGGATGGCCTGAGGCTTTTTATTAGCGACTTTTCTTCCTGCCACCTGCTGATTCTTAAAGCATCATTGTTCGATTAGTTAGGAGTTTTCTCACGAGAAGGTATTCATCTATCTTGTTCTGTCAGTTCACAATTGATTTCGCTTTTAACATGTTATCGTAACCCATCTCAAATAATTTATGGAGGTGGTGGGTAGGATCATATCATTTCGTTTTTTTAAGGTTAAGGAAAAATAGATTCAAAGCACTCTCCTCATGAACGAATGTAGTCCACTTTTCTCTTTAGACAACTGGTATAATTTTATAGCATATTGGAAAGCGTCTCAAATAATGTCTGGGGCAGCTGCATTTCGGTTCTGAATAGTTGACAATAGCTGTAGATTTTGGTTTCAATTCCATAATAATTTATTTCTCAAGGAAAAGGGTTTGCTCTATGTGAGCGTTTTCTTTCGTTATAATGAATGCCGCCGGAAATGGCAAGTTATAAATGCAGGGGGGCGGACGGTCTCCTGTACCTGGGTGGGTGGAGGGTCGTCTCGCTTGTAAGCGTGGGAAAGAAGCTGTTTTTGCGCGCTGTTTCACCATTTTAACGTTAGTTACTATAGTTTCAGATGTTGCTGTGTTAAGTTGGAATTCGTTTGCCTCTTGCTGCTTAAGTTAGTATCCATTTATATTATATTTATTCAAAGACTTTGTGTGAGGGCGTGTGTATATGTTTGTGTGTTCCTTAGCAGAGTCGTGGTTTCGTTTCTAGTGATGAGTATCTATTTTCGATATGAATACACATGTGAGTATGTATGTGTCTGTGTGCGTATCTGTGTATGTATGTTCTGATAACTAGGGTTCGATTCTCGCTGGTTTGATGTTTGTTCATTGTGTGTATGTATGTTCCGATGACCAGGGCTCGATTCCCGCTGGTGTGATATTTGTTCATCGAAGCGCTGTTGCATTACGCTTGAATTTGTCATGCTGATGTTTCATCGACATTTTATGCTCTAAGTATTGGATGAATGCCTCCACCCCCCAACAAGTCTATTTTCCGTCCTCATACACTGCTCTGCAATGAAGTAAACAATAAATAAATAACTCATGTTTTTGTGTTTCCCTGAGTCATATTACCTTTATTAATTATAAGTTGCATTAATACAGTTAAGGGTTATATATTTGAAGACCTGTTATGCTTATATTTCCATCATTTTGTGATTTCGGTGAATTTATAAGCGGATTTTGCTAAATAAAAGTATGAAATTTGGTTTTTGTATTTATAAACGTTGGTATTAAACATTTTAAACATTGTCCTATCCAAATCGGTAAAGTATAATGCCACCTTGTGATCGTATACCTTGAAATGACTTCATTCATCATTAAATTAACTGTAGTAAATATTCAAATCGGGTAATGTATAAAGTATTTATTGTGCAATGTTAAGCAAAATCGGATTGCTTAGTTAGAATCCTCATTAAATTTGAGTTGAAACTGACAGTCTCAAAGTCCTACGTACTTCAATAATTAGCGATTCGCGGTTTCTTCGTGAGTGCGTGGTCCGCGGCTTCATTAATATGCATCAATGATTGATAGCTGTCAGATATGCAAATAAATTGCTCTAATTATTATTAAAAAATATTATAGGAAAATGAATGAAGTATGCAAATTATTTAATTGTTGGAATTAATTGCGCTAATTATTATGCAAATCTGGCCCAAGACTCATCTTTATTATCTACTTACGGTATAAACTTGTTTATAAGCAACTAATGTAGCTACGTAACTATTTTTTTTTTTTTTTTGCCAACGCCAGAGCAACTCATAAAGTATATTGCAGCTGGAAGGTTTCACAAAAAGGTTCTAAGACAGAAACACTTTAATCTATCGTTCTTAGGTGGCAGAGTATAAGTTTCAAAACGTTAAATTCTTTCTGCACATACAGATTAAATTCATAACTTATAGATTATTTAGAGACCAGTATACATAGGGCGCTATTGGCCAGCATATGACACATGCATCATAAAAATAGATGTTTTTTTTTTTTTTTATTCTTTAGAAACTACCACCCATTGATCCACACAAGGTCTTTCCTGATATCAATTTATTTTGCCGATGTATTATGCATCGCCTTTAACCCTTCAGAGATATCAGGTACTTATAGGGCTGCAAGATACACTTCAATTTACAGTTTTAAGTTCATTCCACGCAAATGTCCTTTTTCATTGAAGCATTTTCAATTTTGGGAACAGATGAAAGTGTAATGGAGCTTATCCAGAGGGCGAAGGTGAATGTGGCAGCAAATATAACTCCTATTCATTGATTATCGTTATTGCAGCAACGCATATATGAGAGCGAGCATTATCTTGATGTCTTTGATTGCCTTTGGAAAATCGTGCCGTTTCTCACGTAATCCGGTCTTCAATCGGTGCATAACGTTTGTATAACACGCTCAAATGATATATTTTCCAGGGGGGGCATAAAACAATTATTTCTATTATTATTATTATTATTATTATTATTATTATTATTATTATTATTATTATTATTATTATTATTATTATTATCATCATCATCATCATTATTATTACTATTATTATTGTTGTTGTTGTTGGTGGTGGTGGTGGTGGTGGCGATGGTGGTGTGGGAGATTTGCAGAAAATTGCTTCATTCCCGGCTTATATCACACAATTTTTCTTCTTTGTTGGTGAAAAATCGCCGTGTTTTCATGGCTAACACTACTGTTTGGTTTTCGAATTGTGGCACTATAACCATATTTCACTCTATGTTACAAATGAGCTCATAAAATGATGCGATATCTCTGGAGCTTTTCTCATTTATTTGTAAAATTTTACTTTTGACCTAGAGGCAGCAGTCACGGATCCCATCTTACAGATACGTTTTTACATATTCGGTCTCTTCCGAAACAGTGAGACATATATTACCATGAAGTACCTAGTGCTCCAGCATTTTTGAACACCTTCATTTGATCATACGCCTAACACATGAACTGTATTGATTTGATTTTTTTTTCACACAAGCCGTATATTAAAAATATAATACTTAAGTTAGTAAACTTGTTAAAAACAAACTGAACAATTAAGAAAAGAACCTGAAAACAAAATTGCATACTGAAATGACGACCAGAAGAAAAATAAGTACAACTCTATGAATGTGACTTATATTAAAAGTTAGTATGAATTTTTTAATGTGGCTGTTACATTTCCTTATATCCTATTACCTTATCTAATACATTTCTCACTTTTTGCCGCACAATGTCCCTGATTTCATCTTTTACATATTGTGTGCAGTCATCAGCTTTCCTGATTAACTCGATTTACTTGTCCGACGACATACCACTTTCTTCTAAGCTAATTATGCTTTTTGGCAAAAATGAAACGTTTGATTTAACACACGCCAATTTACCTTGCAGTTTAGGATCAGAAAGCAGGTCCTGTGCACTTCTAATTGCCATAGCATCTCCCCAATCAAACCTATTCACCACTTCAATCCCTATCTGAAACTTATCACAATACTATATGAATGTTGTCAACCATGTACACCATCGTGTTAAAATGGATTGCGGTATCTACGTTAGGGGCCTTGTCTTAGAAATATCTAATTTGGAGCTTCTACAAAGGCTTTCTTTACTGCGGAAAGTAGCCTCTCTACTTGTGGAAATTTTGATCTTATCTCCTCTGCAACTCGATGAAAAGCGTGAGCGAGACCAGTTACACGCATCATCACACTGTAAAATGACTTGAAAAATTTCCCTGCCTTTATCATGCCAGGCGCCGCGTCTGTTACAAAAGGGAGCACGTTCTCATGTTGCTACAGTTGCGGAACTACGATTGTGTAAATTAACTTACACTTTCACTGCCAATTACATAATAACAATAGCAATATTTTATACACTTAAATACTAATAACTAATATAATTCAACATATAATCTAATTGGTAGGTAATCCAACTAACGAAATACAAACACTCGTATAAAACTAATAAACTAAATAAATAATGTGATATGATATAAACATTTCTTCTTGTTGGTACTAGGCAATTCAATGAAGTAAACAATACAAATAAATGTCTCTATGAAAACTACCCTTTCTTAGGCATCTGACAATCGCCGTGATGTTTGCAGTTGTCTGTTTTCAACCAGGTGTTCAATACGTGGGGCTATTGTTTGCGAGCTACCCAATCGCAAACATGCTTTCAAGTGTTCATCACGTAATTGGCTTCTGTGAAGTGACTTTGTACACTTCATTAAGGAAAACAGTAATTCGTAAACATAGGTTGTCCCGAACATGCTTAAAATTCTTCCTGCTAGATTGTGGAGTTCAGGAAATCTTTCGCGTCTTACAGAGAAGTAGAAATGGTTTATACTTTTTTCTATTTTGATATTTATCTTTAAACTCAATATCATTTCGCATATCTATTATTTACATCTGCAGTTCAACAGGTCTATCAAGGCTATCCACTAAAATGGTGTTGCAAATAACTTAAATTGTTTCTCAAGTGGTATAATGTCCTGGAATCTACGTTCGCAAATGTCACAGTATTGTTATATATTCATCAAAGTCCAATGTTTCTACACACTGAATCACTGAGGTTAGGGTCGGAAAATGTACCATCACCGCATTGCTTAACTGGTGCTCCCAAAGACGTAACTTCTGTTTAAATGTCTCTATGGTGCAAAACAAGTCAGTGATAATGCGCTCTCTACCCTGAAGTGTGGTATTCAGTTCATTAAGATAACGGGTTAAATCTACAGGGAAAGCCAAGTTATTTACCCACAGCTGATCTTGGAGCTCTGGAATAGGTTTACCATGTATATCCATAAACTAGCAACTTCACTCCTGAGAGCGAAAAAACGTTGCAGAACGTTTCCTCGATTTAACCACCTTACTTCCGTGTGGTAAAGCAAATCCCCATACTCACTGTCAATATCAACAAGTAGTGCCCGGAACTCACTGTGATTATGCCCCTTAGGTCTGATGAAGTTAATTGTTCGCACAACAACTTCCATTACATTGCTCAGACGAATGATTTTCTTGGTGTAAACTGCAATGCACCCGCATAAATTCCATTTGTATGTTTAATTCTTTCCTTCTGTGTTGTACCAATGCAACAGCTCCCTGTTTCTTTCCACACATAACCGGTGCTCCATCTGTAGCTAACGACACCATTTTATGCCATGGAATTTCAAACTGTTCCATCGTTCCCTCAATGCAACTGAAAATATCGGCTCCAGTGGTAGTATGTTTCATCGGCACAATGTATAGCTCTTCCCTTATTTCAAGATCTTTATTTACACCTCTGATGTAGATGACAATTTGTGCAGCGTCGGTTATATCATTGCTCTCATATATTGCAAGAGAAAACGCAATGAATGTTGTAATTATTTCAGACAGTTGACTCCAAATATCGTCTGCAACCTCCTCCACACGACGTGCTATCGTGGGGGCGGTTAAACTGCTGATTGATAATCGTGTACATACTCTGGGCTCAATTCTTCAGCTGCATCAATTAAATATTGTTTTACCATCTCACCTTCACTGTAGGATCGCATGTTCCTGGCAATGCGTGACGCTATTTTGTAACTCACTCTAACAACACTAGCACCAGTATTTACATCTTCCATGTTCATTTTACGTTTCAGATCCGCAACAACACGCGTGCGTTCAGTGGCTTTGTATTTATCATAATTGTGTGCGTGACATAGCGAGTAATGCCGTTGCAAATTATATTTAGTTATTTTGTTTAGAAGTTTGTAACACACTAAATTCTTTGCTGCGTCATTTTCTTCCATAAACAGAAAGTTCTCTTCCCATTCTGCTCGAAACATCACAAGTGAGGACGACCGTCTTCACAACGCGGATGTAGCAGCCATCGTAAGTAGGACATCACAGTACTAATATGTAGCGTTACACCGCCACTACACGGACATACTGGACTGCGTAGATGCGCGGCCCGCAATGAGTGTAACGTTCAGGCCCGCGAGCCCTCAAGCGACCTTGACTCGACTTGGAGATGCCTGTTCTACATCATTAGGCCAGAGTAAACACATACTTTTATCGAGGAGTTTGCACATCTGGGTGTGATTGACCACCTCCAACACCTCTGGGGTTAGAAGAAAATGTTGTCCAGAACTATCTGTTTCCAGGGTTCCTATCATTACATTAGCTACGTATCGAACCTGCGCATCAGTAATCTCAATTGACACGAAAATCTTTTTCTATTTCACATTTGCACGTGTTTTGTTTAACGTGTTGCTGTAACACGTCATTAAGTAGCCTTAGCGCAACGTGAATTCATCTGTAATCGTGCGACCAGTGTGGCGTTCCAAGAAATCACCTAATTTATAGTTGCCTAGTTTTCTTAGTGGAATATTCGCACTCACAGACACTTCACATAATTCTTTATAAAATAAGACTTGCTATTTGACGTGGAATCAGCTTCTTTTAGCAATAATTTTCTTTTGTTTGCATTTACGACAGCTCGTAAACCTTTCTCTAGCCCGATATGCTGTTGCACTGTAAACATTTTATCTGCAGCGATTTTAATTTTGCATAGTTTACAAAATAAAACACTTTCATCGGATGAGAACAAATTTTCACCAAATTCTGACTCATGTTGTCTTTAACGGTTTGCAGTTGATAATTTTTGTTTCGGCATTCGAGTAATATACAGTGTACTCTGACCCGAAGAAATGCTTGTCTAACTGTGACTGCAGGTGACAAATTATCTTATGAATGACGCAATCGTTTGGGCGATATGTCATCTATACTCCAAGAATGACCAAGGCTGCCGTGAATAATTTTATTGCGTGCATATTGCATTATATGACTACTTCATCATTAAATAACAAAAAAAGACTTAAAATGCACAAATATATACAAAAATTCCTTATAGAGATCTATAAAGACAAGAAAGTGCCCTAAAACCACACGCACATATGTTAAAAAACGAGCTTAGTATGGGAAAATGCATTTTGATGACCTATAAAAACCCTATTAATTAAATTAATTAACAGAATTAAGTTAATTGTCAATAAGCGTTGTCTCCGACAACTCAGAACAAAAATTATATTTCATCAAAATCCAGACCCTAGCTATCTTATTTGCCGAGTTTCGGGTTCTCCTCTTCTGGGGTTCTTAGCTTGCACGTCAGTTTTATTTCTCTTCGAGATTTTCCGGCATTTCTAAGCTCCACTATTTCTCTTACTGAAAGAGAGGGATTTCTTTCCGAGTACATTAAAAAACATATGCTATGTGTTTCTCGCCACTAAGGTTTCCCCTTATGATGTTTGAACTCAGAAGATCCGCGGATTCTGCCATTGTGCACGATTTACTCACGCAATAATACAAACTCACGCACTTTTCACGGCCTGTGAATAACATGACTGTCAATAAACTGAAGTTCCACTCAGCTTGGACAGTGAATACGTGGGGGTAGTGACGCATGTGCTGTTGTAATAACCACTGCAGTATAAACAAGAGAGGTAACCTCCCTCATACGTTAAACTAATAATCAACGTATGCGCCATTGCTTCCATAACATATTTAGTGCTTAGAAGAAAACTTTGACTTAAGTAATTTGAGTGTGCAAAATAAGTAGTTATTTTAAGTAGGGAACTATTTTGACATGGAACTTATTAATTGTGGTACCCAGTTATCAGTCCACCAGCCTATAATAGAGGACCATAAGCAGATAATAATTACGCATTTATTTTAAACTGTATTTGCCGTCTCTGAAAATCCAGTATCGCATATCTGTTTTTTTTTCTGCTAAATTATTTCATTTCTTTGTTGGCTTTATCTTTTTTTTTTTCTTTTTGGTAGTGTTTAACACCCGGTTTTACTGCTCTGGCACCGCAGGCGATGCCACCTGAAGATTGAGCCCGGTGGAATGTGATGGCGGGGGAAACCGGAGAACACCCGCCCCTGTGCCGCTTTGTCCACCTCAAATCTCATATGCGGTCGCTTGGGATCGAACCCGTGCCGGGCCGTCTAGGTGACCACTCGGCCACGGAGCGGTGCTTTGTTTTATCTGCATACCACCTTAGACAATATCGTCGTTTTACCACCTTGACCTTCTATAACAACTGCTTAAATTATTGAAGTACACATTACAACTGTGCTGCTTAATTAACTTAACACACATTCAGTACGCATTCTTGAGGGTGGAGAATAATGATAATTAAATAGGAATTCCTTCATCACCTAGAATCAAGCCCAGCATATCTTGCATTTTAATTCAGCATTTTGACCGCTTTACTGCAGAGATACTGTTAACAAATACGGTTTTTAATTCTTGTTGACAACTTTGGGCACTAAGGTAAAAAGCAGAAAGTATACATGGAATCACTAAGAAAAAACTGCAAAAAGCGGAATTAAAGTTAAAGTATGGTCTTTGTGATGCTCACGTCCCGTTTTGTAAATTACTTTAAATGAAGGTATGCGATATTCAAGGTCATATATAATATTTACTTTTGTTTTGTTCATTTGTGGAATGAAGTGTCTTCAAGTCAATTGAATTATTTGATTCAACTCCCAACAGGACATTCAAGGTATAATCCCTGTGCGTAAGTGCCAACAATTATAGAGAACGTGTGCCACTATTACTTACAACTCAGGTATCCTAATGACGCAAATATAGCTGTTTTAAATGTCACTGTTTTCCCTTTACAACCAATATATTCCGCGCCAACTTGGACGTCGTTTGCCCTCCACTGAGTTCTTCAATTCCCGACACACGCAGTCGTCTGCGTAGCCAGGCGTGCAGGGGTTTTCATACAGCCCACTTCTATCCTGAACCCCTAATGGTATCTCTATTAATTAGGATCAAGAGATAGTATAGATGTAGAAGGTGAAGGCATTTGGCGAGTGCCTTACAGCCACCCAAGTAAAATGCTTCCGTTTCCTACCCCATTCGACGTTTATTTTGTCCAAAGCAATAAAGGATAAGCACACCCGAGTAGGTGTGGTACACAACTAACAACGGATTCTGCAAACATTAAATATGAAAACACTATGATAAAACTAAAACATGCACACGTTTGTTAGTTTTTGGGGGGTATTTTTATCCAATGTACATTAAATGTGCTTGTGGAATTAACAGTGCAATAATTAAGCTACAATAGAAACCAGATATACGTCAATAGATTGTACAATACTTCTGTGATGTGATGAATTTACCTTTAAATTAGGGTTTAATAAAAAAAAAGATGTATATAAAAAGACAAACTTCATGGCTGAATTGCAACTTTTCAGGATCTAAGGGAGCATATCAATGTTCGCACATTTACAAATGAACCCGTTACAGTCTGACCAGTATTTATTGATGTTTTGTCACGTTCTTCAGTTTGTCGTAATAAATGCTAGTTCTTGTTGCACTGAAGGGACAGACATGCTGTACAGGTTTGGGAAAATGTGTTGTAAGTTACACAGCAAGGAGGAAAGATTTCCGGTGCGTCTCTCAGCAATACCTAAAATGTGTTTGAAGTCAACATCAGATCCGTTACATTGTCTTTAAATAAAATGGTGCAGAAAATATGCAACACCTCTTTATATTTCCTTTTTTTTTTTTACCTTACCTCAACATAGCAATATATCACATTATATTTATCCCTATAGAATATGCTATTAGGACGCATTATCATAATAATTTTTGTTTGCTTTTTCTTTTATAAATGAATATTAACGTTTAAGTTATGTGCAGTCAGATTCCAAATAAATTAATCACATTTGATAAGCATACACGGTAAACTATTCTGTAAACCTTTGTTAAGGTTGAAAAATTGTCAAAGCCCTAACCAATTATTACGCGCTAATACACATTCTGTAACTTGTTAACCAAACAATATTTTAATAGAATAAGCAATTAGTTTTTAAACACAATAAACATCGGCACCCTCTTGCTATTGCATTTATTACAAAACAGTTGCGCATAGGCCGAATTCATCATTTTGATGTAGTATGCGGAAGATGGTTATACAAAGTGGGTAATTTAACTATCAAATATTTGTATGATCAATCTAGTGTTAAGTGTAAATGCTACCAATTAATTTAATTTTTTGGATAAAAATTATATCCCGCATATTTGTCTATCGGAAAAAACGCTCTTTTGATATATTTAATAGAGGAGTTTCAATAATACAATGAATATTGTTTAGTATCCTATCGTAACGAAAACCAACACTTGTTAATACAAGGCATTTTGGTTTCAATAGCGATTAGAGCGAAGCATGAATAGCTGTACTTTATATTTTATATTAATTTTGAAACCAAGCACTCTTGAGGTTGTATTGTTCTCGAAATCAATTTAAGAGACCTTTCAGTTTGTTAAAATAAGTGGATAGGTGATTTCAGTAGAGCTATTTTTATTGTGAATATTCTTTAACTGCTATGGTTCTCAACGTCCCATTCTATTTTGGATGGGAAAGACAGTTTAGTTTTTCTCAGAGGTTTCTTTATCATGCTTGAAGTTTTTTATGTGCCGTAAATCTGCGACACGGAACAAAAGGCTTTACTTTCCCTCCGTGCTTAGGATTTTATTTCGAAGCACGTTGATTTTATGCGGTGAATCGTGAAAGTCTCTTATGTAAGAAAAAAGAGTGGGATAACAAAATGTGGTGCGCAAATTTGTGCTAAGAACACGGGACTAGAAATAAAATGTTACTATAGGGATTCCAACAAACACTAAGTCTCACAGTGTGTCTATTTAAATATGAATGTGTTATTAGCATTCTCTATGGCATGACAGAAAGCTCTGTAACATCAAACTTGAAGAAAACAAATCAGATTGTTATTAGTAACAATTCCACAAATCAGGTACAATATGAATTCTACTGCTACGTAGAGCGACGCAGTTACATGATAAATTACCAATTTGCTCGTGCCGACTGGTAGGACCAGTAAGTGATAAGAAAGACAAGCCGGGCATAAGCCAAGTAAAGTGACAGTGAGAACTTAACAAAGTGTAACTTCAAAATTGATGAAGTCACAGTATAATCAAGCTTTCAACGTTAAGCTAATGATGTACATTTAGCCTTATTCTTCAAATATAACTCAATTCCGCCATTAAAGTATTAAACACATCACTAAAATTCAAAAGGCATAAAGCATTATAAGCAGTAAAGTGCGGATTGATATAAATTGGAGACGTTTGCTTCAAAAGAATATGAAACTCCAATTTACGGCACTAATGTTTTTGTCTGTCTTTCCTAATCCAACAATCAAATTAATCTTTTAAGGCCACTATCACAGCTATTCCCTATAATAAACCGGATTCTTTAACGCAACAAAAAGGTGCAAGTCCTGAGCTAATTAATGATTTGAATTTTAAAAATACACACAATATATTTTGCATAACACGCGTCATCTCTATCTCGGCAAGAAAAAGTTACAAGAGCATTCAGCGGCTTTCAATACACAAATACTGTATTCTCACGTATAAGAAGTTTGGAACCGTCACAGCTTCTGAGACTTATAACAGCATCCTGAGTAATAGCTTTACTTTGTGGACAACAACTGGCGCTTGGTATAATTGATGCCGAAAAGTATTACAATAGGCCAAGCTGGGTATTATGGAAGGAAACAAAGGGATGTCAAAGATTTACTCAAATACATGAAAGAAAGTGATCATGAAAATATCCAGAGAAGTTGAGCAGATAGGTTAACATAGCAATAACTGTGAAAATTTAGAAGACAATGATGAATGAGTACAACATATGCATAAAAGTGTAAATTATCATGTAACAATGTTAAACATAAATGTTTGTTGAAATTTGTATTTGAAAAATTGTATATTGTTTTGTAAATGTCTCTCCATGTAAAAGGGCACAACTCAAACTTTCCAAATCTCTGTAAATCGATAAATTTAAGAATTTAATTTTTTTTGTATAATTGATTACATATTTCTTAATTATATATTTAAGTGATTCTGAGTTTTGTGAGAAATGTAGCATCTACAAAGGTTTTCTTAATTATCTCAGAACTATGGTTTTAGAATAACGCCTTCTTCCAGACAACACCTCAGTTATAGCCTACCAACGGCCTAGAAGGTGCTGGTTGTGTCCAAAACGCAGTCCTTTATTTTCCGGTATTCAATGCCTCCATATCTGAATGTTAAAAATAAGTGACAGTTCTAAATCAGCTGCGTTTGCTGCCAAATGCAATTAAGTCTTTCCACAAAAGTCATATAATGAATGCATTTGCGAGCTTCAAACTGAGTTTAGAAACAGTTCTCTAAAACTGTTATAGTACCTATAATACTTCATGTTCCATTAAGTGTCTTTCGTTTCTCTCTAAACTGTGTGAAGTGATTCATAAACCAGTTATAGGTATAGGCACAGCAAATCAGGCTACTGCCCTTGCCTCGATCTAGGATAATGAGCTTCGATGGATGGAATAGCGGGTCTCTATTGTGAAACAAGCGATTAGTCATAAATAGTGTATTTTTTTCCACCTGTCGGGGATGATGCATACCTCGTGTCACCATTTTGCAAACATTTCTTCACATTTCTCAATGTTGTGAATACTAACTTTATGGCCATGGAAATTAAGGCGCGTTTTATAATCTTGAGACAGGAGTTTCCAATTTATGCTCTTTTGCTTCGTGGCTCACCGTTTCACTATATGTAGTGCTAGATCCGTAAGATAGAAGTTACCATGCCTACATTACAGGAACTTCGAAAGCTAGGAAGTACTTCCGAAAAATCCGAATCCAAAGTGGAGGGTATATAAAACAATAAAATGCTCGAGAAGCACGCCGGTTACTCTCGAACCTTGGAGGAGCATGCATAAACAAATCAACATTAATTTGTAGTTCGACCTACCGACTTCTAGGACACTTAGAGGCAGCAGTATAGCAAGAAGAAACTCACACCAGAAGAAAGTCCACTAGGGACAAGGCCCTACACGCCTGGCTGCACAGACTAGTGCAAGTGTCGTAAATTGAAGAACTGCTGTGGAGGGCAAAAGATATCCAAGGTCGCGCGCAATACATTGGTTGTAACGGGAGTTGTACGTTATGCAGCATAGGAATGCAACACGTTAATTGAAACCCTAACACCTTTAAATCATCTCACTTCACTAGTGCCAGCGGTGTGTCTAGGTAATATAATTCCAAGATCTTTGACAAGGGAGCAGAATTCCGCCGCAGCAACAGTTTCTTTCTAGCAAGAGCCCAAAATTCAACACCAGCATTCACCATAGCAGCCCAATATACAGAGCGAAGCATTGTAAGAAGCAGCGGACTCCGCCAGTCACTTCACCGCCTCAGCTCCAGCAGCACACTGAATTCATGTGGAAGTTTGTGATGTTCCCCGAGATTTGCCAGCACCTTTTCACTGCATTGAAGGCAACCCGGAACCAGTAGCGGCTCGTCAGTTTACATTTTGGGTGTTCACAGAATGTTAGATTCCGATAGCCCAGAAAATGTGAAATAGATATACTGCATAAGTTATGATTACGAAGAACTGGTACAATTGCAGTTGTTCTAGACAACAAGCAGCAACGACAATATTTATAACAGTACATAAATTGGCTGATGAAAGAAAGGTTTGTGTTTTGTATTCTGTTATTGTTCTTTACATAATTAAGTAAATATTAAGGCAACAATGGAGAGATGTATAAGATTTTGCTACTCTCTGTTTGAGTTATTTCTTCAGCCAAATATTAATATGACACATTTATTAGCACTCACCAAGTCTCTTTTTTTCTGAATCATGAAAACTGCATTATCTCTTCTTGTAAAATGTCCCGTTCCTCCATATACTCAACTGCTAATCAATATAAAAATTGCATGCAGTCTAATAACCTGAAGAGGATATATCTATTGTTATCCACTTGTTCATTGTGTTTCCTCATAGACTCTGTGCACGCTGTCAAGCTGAGAACTAATATTAACTTTACCAAGCATTGAGGGTTTGGTGTTCATACTACTTGATTTTGTTGGACAAACGTGCGAGATCTGTAACACCCGAATTAGTCCACGAATTAGGTTCCGGACTGAAAATCGAAAATGGCAAACAATACAGTTCATTCTTTACGTTGCCCCACACAAATAGTGATGCTTATTGTACAGTTCTTTATTGAATTTTTGCTTGTAGTCGCGCTTATTAGATTTTATCATTTTTCCAATAAATAGATTTCTTCCGGGAGGGCCTAGTTCCTTTGTAGCTAACTTATTCTGATAACTTAGTCCTCTATCGCCACATAAAGCAATTCCAATGGAATTTATCTTTATATTGCACCCAAATGACGGATCACTATTTCGTACTGCGGGCATTATCCACACACGTACCCCATTCCCACAAACTGATCAACTTTATAAATCAGTTACCGCAGATGGGATAGTGACCTACTTAAGTCTGTAGACGACGGGCTAAATAAATAGCAATTTTCGATGTGTACAGTCGATTAGTTAATACTAGTTAATTCCCGTAAAGTAACAAAATTGTTGTAAGCCATTTTCGCGCGAGAACTGCAGGCAAAATCAAACCACCTGCCAAATGATTGAGAACCAGAAGTTGGTTGGCCAGCCTAGGTAGTGTGGTGGTAGTGTGTCTGCATCACATTGAACAGGTCACGAGTTCAATTTCTTAGGAGGAGGGGTGATTCCCTTATCCTGAGAAGACGAATGTCGAGTAACTTTAAGTTCCATGGACCTTGAGACCATTTGAGTATCATTTCACCAATTTCAATCATCGCCCGACATGACCAACCAGGTTAAAGGACATTAAACTACCAAAAAAAAAAAAAAAAAAAAAAAAGTTTTGAAGCAAGAAAGGATTTACTCGTGAGCTACATAATGTTACAAAATATAAAGACTGGCGAAAAGACAACGCAAAATAAGTCTTTTTGGTTGGAATATCCACGTATGAGGTGTTCAAGTGTTTTATAATTAGGATACGAACGGAAGGGATACGCCACCGAACTAATACAGGTTATTGTACCTATACTCCATGGAGGGATGATGTGAGAGTATACACCGGAACCAGGAGCGACGGCACAGCAATGATAGGGACCCTAAAGTTTCCAGGTTGAAGCTCTCCGGCAGGAGTGGTTCTCATCCCGGCAACCAGACGAAGTCGGGAGATGGAGAGAGTCACAGTGAGCACAATTTTTCACTGCCACGCCACACCAAGCACAATGGCCGACACTTCCAAACTTGAAAGAAACCAACGGGATGAAGGTTGAATGAAGTGACAGTAGAAGAGATATGGAGGGACAGGAAATTAGGGGACGGGACTCTGGTGGCGACTTAGAGAAACCCCCATGAGTCAGGCAGATCGGCCACGGGGAACAAAACCCACGACCTCTCGAATGAAGACGAAATCGTTCTGCTATGTTCAGTGTTAAAAGGCAGTTGCAAATAAATGCCATTACTGGAAAGCTTCTCGCATTGTTTAATGGCTCCTCTCCTTCGTTAATGAGAACTCAAAACGACTACAATTGACGTAATTGCTTTAGAATTTAAAAATTCCAAGCAGATCTCTTATTTTCGCTAGATAATAAACCATATTGTCAGGGTTAATAAGACCGTTTCCAGTATTTCTGTTCAGCAATGACTGAAGCAAACCACCCTCCATGCATTAACGGAGGCGCGCGCTTGAGAAACAGTCACGAACCAGCATTAAGGATTGCGCAATTGAAGCAGCAGCTCTTCTTCTGCTACGATATTAAATATGCTTGTGATTAAATCACTAAAGTTAACTGCTTCATGAGGAGGTGATCGGCATTGTAATCGGCAAAGAAACATGAAACATCGGTACGGCGCTCACATTAATTTAGCTCTGCTGTAGGTACGTAACACATTCTTATTACTTTTGGAGATGTAACATTTTCAGACGAATATATTTTTTGTTCTTAAGAGGATGGAATCTAGTTTATGTTGTATTTTTATCCTATGTGTTATAAGGTACATCTTATGTTCACCACGTAAAGTGTTGGGTTTTGGGGATAAATGACTTCTTTAGGATGACACTGATCTCTACTGTAAGAGATTATATGCTGCAGATGAAACGAGCGATGCAACGAGCGATGCATTCAGTTTATGAAAACGGCTGTCTGCACAATTAGAAGGAAATAAGTTTGGCTTCAGCAAAATTTCAAATGATTTAGTTAGATTGGCCAGCTAAGCCGTTAGAGTTAATCATGTAGAGCAACTGTGAGTTTAATAGTTCACAGGCAGAAATCACGAGGGAAAAATATATAAAACCCTTATCAATCATGTTGTGAAGCTTAGTAAGATATCAGAATGACTAAACGTTCCCCAGTTTTCTCTCCAATCGATCAAAATTATTATACAGGTGTGTATGTGAATGACAGCTAGGCAAAATAATAGCATTTTTCATTTGTACATTGTATTTATAGGAAACAGAAAACGTTTAGTGAATATACATTACTGGAAGGCCAAATATGCTAAAATATATACACCAATTAGAAAAAAAATACCTTAAAGGGTTATGATATATTGAACATGTAGCCACAATGGATGTTTACTTAAGTTGTAATTAAAATAAACAATAATCTGAACTTCTAGCAGTGTTTTTTTTTTTTACTGCGGTTGGATCTGATATGATTTTAAGTAGAAAAAAACGTAATATATTAATAAAATAATTAACGAGAATAGAAAAGAAATAAAAGTTTTCTGTATCACTTTGTATGGCTAATTTATATATAATTATTAACTTGTGTGTAGGAAAATGTCTTTACTTAATTTAAGAATAATTTATTGTACCTGATTACATTTTTACTTCTTTACAAAGCTATGCCCAATGCTTATACAATTATCACAACTGTGATATTTAAGACCGCTATCGAAATTATATCTATTGGATTGTTACCTATTTATAAATTGTATTCAGTTCATCCCGTAAAGTTGAATTAAGTTCCACTTGAAGGTATAATTTGTAATATAAACAGCTTAATATTAAGAGGACTAGTCATATAGAAAATCAGGAGTAGGAAATTCGTTTTGTCTTAACTGTTTAAAGTCTAAGCCTTTAATCTTATTTCATTTACAGAATGTGCATCATCCACTCCATATAATTTTGGGAAAACTTTAATTTTGATAGACACACTTGAGTAATCATTTCATTTTTGTCTCTATATTCTTACCTCCATTAATTCCTCCCTCACCTTTCTGGCTATGTATTTTCCTTGCGCACAGAGACCTACAGTTTTAGTTTTTAACATAGTGTCCATATCGGTTGAGGCACTTGTCGCTTCGTGGATTAAGTTTGAACATTCCCTTCTGGTAAAAATTCTGTTCTTGCAATTTGAGCCACGTTGTCGTAAAGTGTTGCACCTTCTGAAGCGAATCGTCGGCCTTCTAGGTCTTCAAGTGAGGAGAAACGTGATAGTCGCTTGGAGTAAGGTTTGGGCTGTAGGTAGGGTGGTCGATAATATCACAGCGAAAATGCTTCAGTGGTCTTCTGGGATGTATGAGGTCGCATGTTGTCGTGAAGGAAGTTTACTTCCTGACCGTTTCCTCCTGATTGCTTTGCACAATCGCGTCATAGTCTTGCAGTATCAGTCAGCGGTCACTGTGTGCCCTCTTTACAAAAACTCCAAGAATGTGACACCCGCGCAGTCCCAAAACAATGTGGCTATAACCTTTTCGGCAGCTAGCGCCACCTTAAATTTCCTTGTCTTTGGAGAAGAGGGATGTTTCCAGTGCATTGTCTGCTCACTAATGGGGCTATAGAGGTGGATTCATGTTTTATCACCTGTGACGATGTGCTGAAGAAAGCATTCCTTCCTTCGAGAACCATTGCAAAGGCTGCAGACTTGCCCCAGGCGCTTCTCCTTGTGTTGGTTGGACAAACTTCGTGGAACCCATCCGAAACAAACCTTCTGGTGCTGCACAACATCGTGAACAATGTGATGAATGCTTCCCAAAGACATTCCCAGTTCTACCGCGCTGTGTCGTAACGTGATCCTCCTGTTATTCTGAATCACCTCCTCCACGTGTGCTGTGTTCAAATCTGTGAATGCCGTGCTGGGTCGGCCACTGCCCCCTCGTCGGTGACGCTTTCTCTACCGGCCGCAAACTTTCGACACCATTCTGCGACATGATAATGGGACATTACAGTCTCTCCATAGCAGCGCCATGACCGAGTGGTTAGACCACACATCTCTCACCAAGACAGCCCGGGCCCAATTCCAGGCGACCGCAAGTGGGGTTTGTAGTGGAGGGGCGGGTTTTCTCCGGGTGCTACGGTTTCCCCCGCCATTGCATTCCACTGGTGCTCCATCTTCATTCCACGTATCATCAGTGGCATTGCCTGCGGTGCCATAGTAGTAAAAGCGGGTATTAAACACTATCAACAACAAAAAAAGTATCTCCATAAACCTCTAGGACAGCCACAGCCAACTCGCTTGCCGCGGTGCATGTGCTGTGCTGCAAGTACCGTGCTGCCTCAGTTCGTGCTTCGCAGTAGTAGCGGTCGGTTTGTCTTTCTGAGGAAGAGGAACAGGTAGGAGAGGAAGGCGGAATGGCAGAAACATCAGTTTATGTGAGTTACGAAATAGCACTAGAAGTTGCCAGATCTTTTAGTAGTTTTTCTAATGGTCCACTTATTAAACGATGCATGCTTATAGCTGCAAGTAAATTCACCCCTATCAGTGTTCACCAGTTCGAGAGTATTTCACACAGAATTCAAGATCTGGCGGACAACATTTACGCACAACTTAATGAAAGAGCAAGAGAGTTCGTTGCATTCTCCATTGTCATTAATGAGAGCACTGACTTATCAAGTATGGCTCAATTATCTATTTTAATTCGTGGAGTTAATGAAAATTTGGAATTTGTGGAAGAAATGCTAGATCTGGTACCAACAAAAGGCACAACAACAGGATCAGACATTCTGAATGGTGTAGTAGCAGTTGTGGAGAATGCAGGGATTCAATGGGATACACCCACATCGGCAGCCACCGATAGTGTCCCAGCTATGGTGGGCATACACAACATATTTGTGACCCTCCTGAAAAATAAATTAGTAAAAGAAATAACAGTAGTTCATTGCATAGTTAATCAGGAAAACTTATGTGCCAAAACACTGAATGTAAACAATGTAATGAGTCTGGCTGTGAAGATTGTAAACAAACTGAGGTCCCACGGTCTAAAACACAGACAATTTAAAAGTTTCTTAGAAGATTTGGAGCATGAGTATGGTGATATACCGTATCATACAGCAGTTAGGTGGCTCAGTCGAGGCAAGGTTTTAAGCAGATTCTTTGAATTTTTGGATGAGATACGTTTGTTCATGGAAACGTGCGGAGAACCTATTGAAGAGCTCACGAATGTTAAGTGGAAATGTGATCTTGCATTTATGGCCGATATAAGTGAACATTTCAATACTTTGGATGTTTCACTTCAAGGGAGAAACAAATTAATTACAGGAATGTTCTGTAGCATTGAACCTTTTAAAAATATACTCTCATTATGGGAACGTCATCAGTCAAATGTGCTCCTTGTCATTATCCCAGGGTGGAAAATGATTGTGATTCCCTAGAAGTGGGATGTTATGTTTGAAACTCTGTACATGCTTTCTTGTGGTTTGATGAAAGATTTCACGATCTCACGGGCTTAAAAATGGATTTTGATTTCTTCGCTACACCATTTAGCAGGAATATAAATATTACTCCCAAAGATGTTCAACTTGAGCTTATCACCTTCAAATGTGACATTGAGTTAGCTGACATTTACAGGAAGACAGGATATTTTCTAGATTTTTACAGGAGATTTCCTCGATTACACAGGCGTGCGGCATCTATGATTGCAATGTTTGATTTGACATATGTATGTGAATCCTTATTTTCACCTATGAAACGCATTAAAAACCCTCAGAGTGCCAACATCAGTGATCATAATTTGAAGTGTGCATTAAGGGTCCAGAGCTGTATTTCTTTGTCTCCAAATGTGGCAAATATTTTGAAAACAAAAATATGTCAAAAGGCAAGAGTGTCTACCGAAAACTGAATGTATAACCTGCTTAATTGAAACGCGTATATTCGTTTACTTTGAAGTATTCTGTGTAATACTATCAATGCATAGTAAATATTATTGTGTTATTTTATATTTTACAATTCCTTCAGGATCAAAATTGTGCTCATTTTCACAACGTACTGTTTCGTTCTCATAGTTAAAAATATTGCTTTTATATGCCGTCATTTGGTTGCATGGATTGAAGACTATAACAATTGTACTGGTATTGGGTTGTTTCATCTATAATTTAATAACAAGTACCAGAGAGATATTAAACCACGTATTATACAGTTATTGAATTGTTCATTCATTACTATCCTGTCCTTAATTATTTAATGGTAACGCAAGTGCAGATTACAGAACGCCACTGCGAGAGGTAGTGATGTGCATATCTCCCCTAGCACTCGTCAGCAACTACCAGGCACGCCGGCACCATGCGAACTGTATAGGCACACCGTGCTTGTCACTTGGCGGTCCCTGCTTTAGGAGCTGTCGGTGAATGTCAGCCGCGGTTACAGATTTCGCTCACAGAAATCGAATAATTCAATGGATTTGTTCGCGAGACCAATTTTCCAAGGGAGTCGCTATTTTACTTTGCATTAGCGCTGTAGGTGGCAGTTGGCTGAAACTCAGCAAACTTGCCAACATTAGAATCATCGCACACTACCAAGTTCACTGTGAAACACAAAATACCAAGAATATGATCCTTGTAATCTGAGTTTCTGATCATCCCTCGTAATTCCCATAGATACGCATTATTAAAATTATTTGTGTGTATATATGCATATATATCTTGATGAAACCACAACGCTCTTTGAGTGTAATACCTGAGGTGACTGTAAATTAAAACAAGTCTGATGTTATTATATTAGCATATTTCCACACCCATTTTATCGGCTTGGATGGCTCAGTTATTTAGGCGCTGTCCTTCTAATGACAAGTTAGAACGGCCGAGAACGCTGCTTTTTAAGTGTGCTTAAAAGCAAGAGCCCCAAGTCAGTATATTTACTACATGTAAGAGAACTTGTGGGATAAAGTTACGGCACATCGGCGGCGCGGATATGACCGTGGCAATTGACAGCGACGTTAAAAACCAAATAATCTTCATTTTTCATCCATCTTTCTAAATAAATAAATGGAAAAAATGCATTTTCTCATTTCTTCAGATAAAATATCTGCGGAAATGCTGTTATAGTACATTTCGTTGTAAACACAGGAGGGACATAGAAGGTGGAAACGGTTGTCAAATCTTATAAAAACGGGACGTTATAAGTTGCATTTGTAATTTCGTGTTTCTTGCATGATCATGAAAAAAAAAACCTCCTGTGTTAAACTCACATGCCTTTCTCTAGCTACTCTACAAACAAACTTCTTACAAAGATTATTCTTCTTTCTGCGCAATACTAATCGAAATATTAGCAGAATATTCTTATTACTTACCTCCTTATAAGTAGAAGCGAAATAAAGGAATGGCTATGCTAAAATGATAGTTAAACGTTTATCGTCGTTATACGATTGTCATTGCAAATCGCTTCTTTTCTTGGCCGGGAGTAGAACAAAAGAAAATCGGATACTTCCTGTCTGAGAAAAGTATAAGTACTTTATAATTGAAACGAATAACGAGGAATATCTCTAAAACGGTAAACTCTACGATATATATAACATTAATTGTGTATTTTAACAAGATCTACATTTTTGTATAGTATGTTTTTGTCTATCCCTTAAATATTCCTAAGTATTCCTCAGTTTTCTTCAGATAAAATTTCGGTTGGTCTCCTAATACATTGTTGAACTAAGTGGTATGAATTTGTAAAGGAATATGACATGTACAGATAATAAATATTATTAAAATAAGGATATGTAACATTAATATTAATGAGAATTCTACAGATGTAATATTCAAAGGCATGTCAGAAACAGCTCAGGACTGCTTTGCGGAGCAGGTCAAGAACAGGTATTATACAAGGGTAACTAGCGAACGGCCGGCTAGCTGGAATTCCAGGGAAAGATTGCACAGGGTTTAGGCAAAGTCAGAGTAAATGAAAAGAGACAGAGATATATATGTTAGGGACAGAACAGCAACTGAAGTTCCAAGAACACAGGTACTAGGAAAATAAGCAAGAGATTGACACACTAAGTTTTTCCTAGTAATGTCGACTGAACGTACTGTTAGAGAATTTGGACCTGAACTTTCTCATAGTAGGCACCCAGCAACGGGGTGGTAACCAATCACGAGTTGCCTTTTATTTTGTGGCGGCAAACTTAGCGTCATGTCTGTGACGTATAAATAGAGCGTCGCTAACAGCGTGCTCTTCTTCTCAAGCAGATTGTTGTGCAGTGCAGAACTAGTGTTCAAGCGTGTGACGAAGTGGCCACGTGCCGAGTAGGGAGTGATAGGAAAGTTAGGCTCCCATGTAATTTGTAATCTGCAAGGTGGTGGGAAAAGTATTAAAGTTACTGCAATTAAGAGATTAAGTTACATTATTATTGTAGGGAACCAATCTAAGCCGTTCGTTAACGTTTGAAAAGGGAAAGTAAAATAAATCTGTTTATACAAAGAGGAATGCAAGTATCATAATTTAGCCTCACCCACATAGGAACCCTGAGAGCTTAGTTAATTACCAGTGGAATAAGCCTCCGACAGAAGCAGCCCGGAAAGAGACTCCAGTGAACGCAGGGTCCAACTTGCAGAGACCAAGTATTCCCGCCACAAATGCCGCCAAAGTGGTTTAATTGAAGAAGGTATCCATCCACGCAGAAACTCACACTACAAAAGACGCTCACATGGTTTTGCTGAAGGAGGCAACACCACCACGCAGAACCTCACCCAGGAGCAACAACCACGTACGACATCAAAGAACACATTTCATCTACAAGACCGTCCGGACCATCCGGTCTACAAAGAGTAACGTACAAAACAGTATGTTTTTTTCATTGTTCATTAGTTATCAATTGTATGCTACTCAGAAGCCATAAAATTGTCAAAATGGTTGACAATGTAGATGCTGCAACCCTTGCAGAGGGCGCAGACAATTCTCCATCTCTGGGCCAGCAGGTAGACACAGAAAATTGCATGCAAAATGTACCTCAAAATGAGGCACAGATTGCTTTATCACCAAATCGCGCCAATGTATCTCTAGATTCGGGACCAAGCACTGCCACCATAATGCGGCTGCTACAGTCCACATTACAGCAAATTGTGTCAAGCAATCAAAATTTATTGTTCACAATAACCAGCAGTTACAAGAACAGTTTGTAAATACCGCACTAAATATCAGGCAGGAGGTAGCTGACCAAATTGTTAATAGCACGCAACAGTTAAGAGAAGAACTTGTTCATAATAGTCAGCAATTGCAGGAACAGTTTGTGAGTAACACACAAAATATCAGGCAGGAAGTAGCTAACCAAATTGTAAATAACACACAAAATTTAAGAGAGGAACTTGTTAATAAACTAGACTCAATTAGTTTAGGTCAGGCTAGCATTCAGGCAGAGATCTCAAATGTGAAACAGGACATGTTAGTCAGCAAAGGAGAAATAGCTACACTATCAGAATTTGTAGCCAATGAAGTAGAAATTTTAACTGAAAATGATGCTAGGCTTCAGAACAGGTTAGGACAAGTACACGAAATGTTAACTCAACACCAACAAGCACTAGAAAGCAAAGTAGATTCAGAACTAATAGCTGCAAAAAAGAGAATTAACTTCTGTAAAAAATGTTTTAACTGCTTCCCATCAAGAAGTCAAAGAGCTTAAAAATATAGTGCAAACTATGAACGTATTACATGACAGGGAAATGAGTGATCTTAGGAATTCCATGCAACGGATGGAGCTAGAAGCAACAACAATACAAAGTTCTTCCAGTGGAGCACCCTACCTAAATGGAAGATCGAGGTACCAAGAAAGGGACAGACATGTGAACAGGCCGCAACAATCAAGACAACTGGAACTACAACAATGGTGCAATACACACGTCAGGACCGAAAAAGCAGGTAGGCAATAGAGGCAGAAACAGGAGATACTCCAATAGTTCAGGAAGAAGCAGCCCAGTACACTCAAGGACTATAGAAAATACCAACAATGGCCAAACCCATAACAGCAACAATGGACACTAGGGCACGAGCAACAGTCAGCTGCAGGAAAACGAGTCGCAGGTGTTTTCGAGGGTCAGCGGAAATCACAGCTCAGTTTGGTGCTCACACTTTTGCTTTGAAAGGGATGGAAGATGAGAGAAATTGGGGCACTTATCATAAACAATTATTGAAACCGTTTAAAACTTAACAAATTGCTCCAACAAACTAATAATTTTCAATGTAATAATGTGCTGCAACTCTTTATATTTGTAGTCAACTATGAAAATGTCAATGTTTATTTTAGGTAAGTGCATAGTAAAATAAGAGAAAATTAGTTGAAATGTAAGATATAAATTATTTTCAACATATCAATTCAAGCAGCTTAGGTATATTTAAAATTTGCCATTTCTTAACTTGAAACCATATATACTGAGAAGGTCTAGGAGAGCTGGGTACCAGTTGCGACGCAACAGCATTTTATACTATGTCATATTATTTGAATTATTTTTGTATCATTATAAAACATTGTACTTAGATTTAAGATTATTCCGTGTGAAAAGTGGCCTAAGAATACAGGCAAAAATTAATAGTGAAGTGTCAGTGTGAGCACAGTGAAAACCTGTTTCCGGCTGTTGGGACGACAGACTACAAGGCTACCAACTCCGGAAACGAAGAGCAGGGAAGTGCATACAAATTTGTCGTCAAGTTGTTGCATGGCAACAAAACAAGTGTCGTGTAATTGTGCAAAAAACAATGCACATTTTAAAATCATGGGCACATCAAGAAATTATAAATAACATGTCTCATACTAATTACTATATTATTTATTCAAGTGTTTGTGTATTATTTGTTCAGGTAGTTAGGCATTATATTGTATTTTTTGTTGGGGACTTACATCCATGTTATGAAAACTTCTGTTTCAAAAAATTTAACCACATGTCTGCAGAGCATTTGTAAGGGAATATGACATGTACAGATAATAGATATTATTAAAATAAGGATATGTATGTAACATCAACATTAATAAGAATTGCACAGATGTAATATTCAAAGGCATGTCAGAAACAGCTCAGGACCGCTTTGCGGAGCAGGTCAAGAACAGGTATTATACAAGGGTAACTAGCGAACGGCCGGCTAGCTGGAATTCCAGGGAAAGATTACACAGGGTTTAGCCAAAGTCAGAGTAAATGAAAAGAAATGTTTTTCCTAGTAATGTCGACTGAACGTACTGTTAGAGAATTTGAACCAGAACTTTCTCATAGTAGGCACCCATCAACGGGGTGGTAACCAGTCACGAGTTGCCTTTTATTTTGTGGCGGCAAACTTAGCGTCATGCCTGTGACGTATAAATAGAACGTCGCTAACAGCGTGCTCTTCTTCTCAAGCAGATTGTTGTGCAGTGCAGAACTAGTGTTCAAGCGTGTGACGAAGTGGCCACGTGCCGAGTAGGGAGTGTTAGGGAAGTTAGGCTTCCATGTAATTTGCAATCTGCAAGGTGGTGGGACAAACATTCAAGTAACTGCAATTAAGAGATGAAGTTACATTATTATTGTAAGGAACCAAGCTAAGCCGTTCATTAACTTTTGAAAAGGGAAAGTAAAATAAATCTGTTAATACAAAGGGGGAATGCAAGTCTCATAATTTAGCCTCATCCACATAAGAACCCTGAGAGCTTAGTTAATTAGCATTGTTAGGACTGGAATCAGCCTCCAACAGAAGCAGCCCGGAAAGAGACTCCAGCGAACGCAGCATCCATCTTGCAGAGACCAGGCATACCCGCCACAATTTCGCTTAGAATAATTTTGTAGCACGCGTAGCGTTATCTGGAGCAGTGATGATTTTAAGTAATTCTTTTGATTCCAAATGTTACGACTGTGTTAGTCCCATTTTTGTTTAAGTTATTATCTACATAGCGTCGGGCATTGACCACAGTGTTTTGTGGCATACCTGTCCCCTCGTATTATTTTTCTGATGCTAGGTTTGAAGTTATTTAGTTTTTGCGATTTAGCGCCAATCTATGTTCCTAAGACGCCTTGCCTTGTCTTGAATCTATCATTCAGTTCCTCCAAATATTTTTTCCTGCCGCTACCAAACGAATGTTTGGAGGTAAATCTGCCACCTCCCGCTGTAGGTTGGGCACCACTGGTCTGGCCTAATAGCTTGCTAGAAACTATTTGGGCATGTCTGAGCATGTTGTCTCCGTCTGCTGTCGGTGTTTATCTGGGATAACTCCGAGATTTTCCCTGCTTTTGATTTATATATTTTTGGTTCTGCTTGGACTAATTTGCACAAAGCTAAGCATGTAAAGACATATCTGTGCTTGCAGGTAAGGTGTGATATGTCCACTTAAGCGCATTTGATTGTGATTTAATGTTACTAAGTAGGAGCGCAGTAATCACGCCTACATTCAACATTACTGAACAATTTAACTTAACAATATCAAAGGAAACATGAACTACCTTTGGAAGCTTGTAAGCTGTGATAGAAATGAAAAACTTGGTTTGCTTTGTTCTCGTAGTGTAAAGCTGATCAAATCTACTTATCATAGCACAACTTTAAGGCTGAAGCCGTATTTTATTGCAGAAATGGAAATTACGTGATGATTTATATACGGAGAAATAAAATGTATGAAACTTCATGGGTGCATGACAACATAAAATGCATGGGGCTTTACACCTAGAATCCGAAACACATGTCATGTTACTTTTGTAGGTAAAATACACGAGGTTTTATACAGAAAGTCACAACACTTATGCAGTTTCATAAAACGAAAGGCAAAATACATTTTTTACATGGAAATATAACATACGTAAAACTTTATTTAGGGAAAAATAAAATGAACGCGGTTTTATACGCAGAAGCCTAAAATTAATGCATAACCATAAACGGGACAATAAGGTACACGAAATTCTAATTATTGCAAAATAGAATACAGGAGAGTTTTTACAAGCATACCCAAAATACACTAGATTTTAAACTTGGAAATGTAAAATCGTAAATTATAAAAACTAATGTGCCCTTTGATATACGAGGGTTCGGGCAAAAGTAATGGTAACTAGTTTTTTTTTTTTTTTTTTCTTGTAGATATGTGAATGGATCACAAACATATATGTGTGTCGTGTGGAAGTTCTACAGACATAGTGTAAGCAGAACAACAGATCGGTCTGTGATAACTGGTAGTAGCGCAGCGACTGTGAAATCATCAGTTGCTGAGTGTCGTGCGAGATGGAAGTAACCCGCGTTGAACAGCGCGCTTACATTAAAATAGCCGTTCTCCGAGGGACGCTACTGGAGTCAGAGAGGGCAAGTGGCATCGAGAAACGCTCCGTCCATAGGATATTGCGTAATGAGCTGCAACTACGCAAAATCTCATGGCGGTGGGTACCATATGCACTGACGGAAGTTCAAAGGTGGGTGCGCTATGCATTATGTTCCGACCACCTTGCACGCTGGCAACAGGACGGCGAATAATTCTTGTCACGAATAATCGCCATCGATGAATTTTGGGCCAGGCCATACGAACCAGAACTGAAACGCCAGTCCGCAGTACCCAGTCAAATTGATGGTGATCGTCGCGTATGACGTCAGGGATGTCATTGTTTGCCACTTTGTTCCACATAGCAGAACAGTGACCGCACAGTACTACAGGGATTTCCAGGTGCGACAGGTGCGACGTGGCGTTCGGGAGAAACGTCCGGCTTTTGTGGACAGTGCAATAATCCTTCACGACAATGCAAAACCACATAAAGCAGAGTGTGTAGGGCAGCTACTGCGACGTTGAGAATGGGAAGAATTGGAGTACCCACCGTACTCTCCCGACATTTCACCCTGAGACTGTGATCTCATTCGAAAGATTAAGGAACCACTACGTGGTATGTGGTTTGTAACACGAGAGGAGATTGCTAATGCTGTGCGCGAACAGATGACCCGATTCACACATGGTGCGGCAAATGCTGCGGCACTTGGTACTCAGGGCCTCCCAAATCGTTGGCAGCGTGTGGAGACAGTAGTAGGGGACTACTTTGAGGGTCTTTAGGCCCAGGTTTGTCATGTCAACTGTGTGTGTACTGTGTTGTCATTCTTTTGCACCGTGAAAGCCATATTGCCCTGTATTCTACCGTAATAAATTAGTGTGTTACGATATTCAGTGCTATTCATTGTCCACACATGTAGTTAACACCTTGTCCTTTTGTCTGTATATGTCACATTTTCTAACCGGACTGGCATCTTCAAGAAAATAAATAGTTGCCATAACTTTTGCCAAAACCTTGGTACAAAGATGCGATTTTTAATGCAAATTAATTAAATCAATTAAATTAAATCAATAATGACCTTGAGTTAGGAAGACACACTTCTTTAATGTGCAAATAAACTATATTAATCCAATTTAATCAAGATGACGCATTTTCACAAGTATTTTTACTAAGTATTTACTAAGCAGAATGTATATCGAACTCAAATTTCTGCCAGTGCCAGAAGATCAGACATTTTATCTTCCCCTCTAGAATGTTTGCTTGTAAGTGGTAAGGTGTATGCTATAGCATATACTGGAAGATAAATGCAAAGGTTATTCAAAATGTGACATTCAAATAAACAGTTTGTTTGAAAAGGTCCAGCTGCTAGCATTAACAGTTTTAATTAATTTGATTAGCCAAACTTTTTGGAATTAATGTGGTTAGTTAGCACCAACATGTTCCAATATCTGTATGACAGGAATCAGATGGAATAATAATAATGATGATGATGGTGATGAGCATGATGATGATGATAACAAGAACAATAACAACAACAACAATAATAATAATAATAATAATAATAATAATAATAATAATAAACATAATCTCAGGAATAACAATAACATTAACATTAACAACAACAATAGCAGCAGGAGCAGTAGCAAAGTGATTAAGGACAGGAAAGACTCATAGAGGGAAACATACATACTTCATTTCAGAATTATGTTGGTGTTGGGTGTAAAAGCATGAGATGACACAAGACAACAGACCTCCACAAATTAAATATGATCTTGCCAGGGACTTCATCTGTATCCAACTGCTTGATAATGATAATGATATCGATCCTAAACTGCATTCTGTCAAAGAAGAACCTGCCTATAGCTCTCTGGCATTGTACTTAACTTTTCCTATAACACGTTATAAGTTCTCATATGCTCTTCTACCAGGAATAATGCAGAACACAAGCATAAATTCTCACCATCGGAACTAATGCAGAAGAAAGCAGATTAACTTGAAATTATGAAATTGAGGGATTGGTGTTTAGATAAGAGGAAGAGTGTGTTTTCCATGTGTAATAATGTTCTAACTTGTAATGGGTAAACCTAAGTTTCTCATTTTAATTGTATGATTAAAGTAATTTGCTTTAGAATGTTTTTGTGGATTCTTGGTATTGTTCAAGTACTTTACAATTAAAACTAATAGTGGCACAGTGACTGTTAATAGCACCAGAATATCTGAAGAATGAACTTCTTAGTATATCTGTTAATTTTTATATAATAGGCTGTTTATGATTAATTTACATTTGATGGTGTGATTAATATTGGTGTGAAATATAGGACATTTTTATTTTCTATTACAATATTTGAGTATTATTACTGATATAATTATTTAAAGTAAATATTAAGTAAAGTAAAATAAAGTAAAATTTAAGCTAAATTAAAACTAATATATGCATATATTATTAATTAATAAAAGTTATTACAATAGAGAAATTATGCTTAAAACTGGCAAGGTATAAAAGAGAAATCCAAAACAAACATTCTTAGTTTTCAGAATATTTCCCACAAACAGAAACTGTAAGTTTAACTTTGCAATATCAAGTTTAAGGTGCTCTTGACTCAAGGTATCAATAATTGGGAAGTAATTCAACAAATTGAAAGTGTATACATGGAGAATGCAGTATTTGCTAAATATGATATGAAGTTGTTCAGTTGAAAGATGATTGGACAACATTGTATGAGTCCATCATATGTTGAATGAGTTTGCTTTTATAGGCTTTTTCTAGGAACATTCATTTGAAAATCTACTCACTCTAAACAATATCCATTCCTAGATTAAAAGTGACTGTATGGATCCAGAAGACACTCTTAATACATGTTTTGGCTAGGCTAGGCTCAGAACCATCTGACCAACAAAAGCTGCCTCATTTGAAATAATGTTCATTATGCTGGAGCTCAGATTAACTGTGCTGCTAGAATGCTGATATTACTGGTCTAACACTTACACAGCACTGTAGAAATTCAAGAGTGCTGAGATGAATATTTTAGGAATATATATATGTAATTATGCTTGCAAAAAGAATAGAACATAGCAATAAAACAGATAATCTGATACACAAACATTAACATAAGGACCAGCATAAATTTAGATATAAATTCCCACCATAGGTAGCTGCTGCATGTATGCCATATTACAAACTTCCTTAAAATATAAAAAGGATAAAATATATAAGAAGGTATAAATAGAAATAAAAAAGGTTCTACATTAAAATGGGCATTTTATTTCATAGAAGAATTTATAAATAGTTCATAAGTATAATTAAACAATGTTAATGTTGAATTTGGTGTAAATAGAAGCATGTATATGCATCAGTTCCAGGTGTATATATAAATAAAAAAACATATATGTAAATATGTTTTTTCTTTAGCAAAAACATATTTGTTTTTATAATATTATGTGTTTCTACATTTTGATTTTGATGTTGCTATGAATTGGGACATCATTTTAACAGAAGATAAAAAAATTAATGTTATTTAGGACCTAAAATTATCCTAACCAGTAGTACCTTATTCAGCTGGACTGTGATACTTTATTAGCAATCGGTATGTCATTGTGACAGACATTCCTTTATTGTATGCAATGTGGGTATTTTATTGAAGGCCTATACTAATACTAAATGTCTTGTAGATTTATGCCCTATACTAGAGGAATAGGGTGGCTCTATGGGTGAGTGCTTAGACCACTCGCCTCCCATCGAGGTGGCCCAGGTTTGATTCCAAGCACCCACATGTGGGATTCATGGTGGACAAAGCAGCATCTGGGTGGGTTTTCACCAGTCCTCTGGTTTCCCCCACCACTCATTCCATCAATTGCTCTATCATCATCTTTCCAAACATTAATTTTGCTTACATTTCATGTCATCCAATTCATGCCTGGCTATGAGACGACTCCTCATAACAGGTTCTCCATTCTGTGATTTCATGCCATTGGCTTCTGGCACCTAGGCATTGGTTTGTAAGGCCTAGGGGATGTCGTCCTACAAATATGGGTTGGGTAAACCGATTACAAAATGAAATGAAACTAGAGGAATAGGCAATTATAAACCTATGAATTCCCCACCATGTTCCAGAAACAAACTGCAAACCCTAAAAGGAGAAAAGCATTTTAGTTTTTCACTACTTATTAATTTTTAATTTCATAAATATATTTTGTTTTCTAGGCTCAACATCTGAAGGTCTACATTTTCTTGAAAAACATGGTTTGAGAGCAGCCTTCATTGGAGCTATTGAAGCAGCTACGTTGAGATGCCAAAATGCCACCACCAATGTTAATGTATGAGCAATCCTTTAGTTTGTGTAAAGTTCTACTTCATGAGAAATCTAAGGCACTTTTGTGTTACAGGATACAAAACATGAAGTAAGCTATGATAAGCATGACAGCCATTCATTACTTACATAAACAAAGACCATACAGATTTAACTGTTCTGCATGAATGGATCTTTTGCTTTGCTGGGAAATACATGAATGGGATGTTGTTTCAGTTCTGATACAGTGATAGTAAAATCACTCATTATTTTTCTCCTAATTTCAATGTGTTAAATTAAGAATCAAGCTTTGCTTAGTGATCCCTTCAATTTTATTGTGGTATCACATAAAGAAAATATTAGTTATTAAGCATTAATATTTTGTAATTATTTTGAAATAAATATAACAGGAATAATTAAAATGAATAATGCAGAAAAATGTACAAAGCTAAAATTTGAACATTTGTTATTTAATATTAATTAGAAATAAACCAATATACAGAATTTATTGGCATTTTATTCTAATAAATGAATTATGATGCTGCACTCACTTCTATTATTACCTTCTAGTACAATTAAATGTTGTTTTTTTTCCTTGTATTTTTGTATGTAAAATGTAAAAAGGCTATCTGGAACTGATCGAAATACTATAGACCTTCTATGTTCTTTGGTTTGAGCCACATGAATGATAGGATAAATAACTTTGGTACAACTGGTAATAGAGTTTAGGAAAATGATTAAAACATACATATAATTCCAACTGGGAAAGTACAATAATCCCCTTCCAGATTTAGATGCTGCATTAACGCTTGTTGGCTCTATTCTGGTGATGAGTAAACATGTAATTTGATCATCTGGATAATATCCACTTTTGCAGTTGACAGACACATATCAGACGACTATGCTCAGTGCATTGATATACAGAATACTCACAAGATGGTATGGTACAACAATTTGAAATTAAACCATTTAGATTAATTACAAAGGAGAGGGTAAACAAATTGGCTAAAATCATACAAAGTGTAACATATATACCTCTAATGAGGTTAATTGTAATTGGGATGAATTTTACGAAATATTTAATTTGCATTTTAATGAATGTTGGCCTCTCATTAGAAAAACAATGTCTAAAAATGGCAGAAATGTGTTCAATTAACAAGTGAAATAGTCAAGCTTAAAGAAAAAGATGAAGATATGCATTACTGTAATAAATATACAAGATATGAGATCTTTAAAAGTGCTATAAACAATATAAAATCTCTATCAAAACAAACTAAGGGATCTAAGTAGAAGAATACTTTGAGGGTATAAATAAGTCAGATAACATTGCTAAAACAACTTGGAATATTTCTAACAGTACAAGGAAGAATAAACCTCAACATGATAATATTAAAATAAATTCCATGGAAATACAGGAGAGCCATCCAGGTTTCATTGCAAATATATTTAATACATTTTTTTTAAGTGTAGGAGATTCCAGAATTACTGCAAACAGTGATACATACTCTAATAGTAGGAACCAAATAGTAAAATCAGTTTATCTCTATAATACCGTCAAGAAAGAAATAATTGGGGATATAAACAAACTAAAAAGTAAGCAATCCCATGGGTGGGATGTGATAAATCCATTGCTCCTAAAAACTTCTAAAAAATTGGTTGGGAGAACTCATTGCATACTTAATCAACCAGTCAATGAATAATGGAATTTTTCCTGACTGTATGAAGCGAGTTTTGTTAAACCAGTGTACAGAAAAATAAATTCAAAACTATCAACTATTGTACTAGCACCTACATTGGGCAAAACAGATGAAAAAAATCATACTATACAAAGGTTGTATAAACTTTTTACTGCTAATAACATCTTAAACCCAGACCAACATGGATTTCAAACTGGCAGATCAACTATAACTGCAGCTGCAGATTTTATCCATGAAGTAATCAGTAGACTAGATGCACAGAAAAAGTTGCAGGATTGTTCCTGAATCTAACTTAGGCTTTCAACTGTGTTCAGCATAAAATATTACTGCAAAAATTGCAGTATTATGGTGTGCGCAGGATAGCCAATAAACGTATAGCTTCCTATCTCATGGATAGAAGACAATATATAGAGATTACAAAACTGCTAATGAGCTTCAGAGAATTAAATCCGAACAAGGCATTTTTAAAGTAAGTACCGTTTTAATTTTTGTCCGCTGCAGCGTTGCAGTCGTGATTCTGAGTAATCACAATCACCTCCTCCATTCAGTAGGAAGCCAGACACAGCCACAAGCGATCATCCTTTTGCATTTCCCTACTGTTAGAGAGTTTCGAAATGTTTAAGACAATTGCACGACCCGCCGACTGTGAAATCAGGTCAGTGATTCGGTTTTTGAATGTGATAAATGTTACGCCAGTAAACATTCATCTTCAATTGTTTAAAGCGTATGGAGAAACAATAATGTGTGATGGTATGGTGAGGAAGTGGATGAGACAGTTTAACGACGGTCGCAAAAATGTGCATGATGAACCGCGGAGAGGCCGACCGTCTGTGATCATAGATGACTTGTTGCAAGCAGTGGAAGAAAAAATTCGCGAGGACAGACATTTCAGTATATCGTTGTTGTCTTCGCAGTTTCCACAAATTTCAAGGTCAGTCATCTACAACAATGTGACAAAACGCTTAGGATTTCGGAAATTGTGCTCAAGATGGGTGCCAAAAAAGCTTACTGATAAGCACTAGAACAAGCGATCTGCCGCTGCACTGAGTTTTCCCACACAATATGCCGAGGAAGGCACAACGTTACAGGCGATGAGACATGGTTGTCTCACAACACTCCTGAGTCCAAGCAACAATTCATGGAGTGGAAACACTCAACTTCCCCTGTGAAGAAGAAATTCAAACAGGCAATATCCACTCGCAAAGCCATGTGCACAGTTGTATGGGATAGACAAGGTATTTTGCTGGTTGAATTCTTGCCCAGGAATGAGACAATCAACCGAGATCATTTTGCTTCACGACAATGCCCGGCCGCACACAACCAATCAAACTATAGTTCTGAACGCGTCATTTGGTTGGAAACAATTCGTTCACCCTCCCTACAGTCCGGATTTGGCCCCAAGCGACTTTCATCTGAAGAAATTCCCTGGTGGAAAACATTTCAACGACGATTATGCTGTGAAACAAAAGTGCAGACTTGGCTTTCATCATAGGCGGGAACATTCTTTGACGAATGTATACAAAAACTTGTTTCCCGTTACAAGTGCCTCAATAATGGCCATGACTACGTAGAGAAATAAGTAAGGTGTAAGGTATTGAATGATAATAAAGAATTTGGAAAATGATGTTCTGTTATTTAAAAAAAAATATCGGTACTTACTTTAAAAACGTGCTTCGTACATTGTGGAGTACCTCAAGGCTCAGTGCTGCGACAATTCCTGTTCCTAGTTTATATAAATGCTATTAGAATCCAGCAAACAGCATGATTATTATCTATGCAAATGATATTACCGCTATATGTTGGAACAAATCAGACTCTGAATTGAGACTCTACCATCACTACGGCCAACAGCTCTTTGAATTCTATAACCATCTACAAACACAAGTAAAACTGATTTAATCAATAGTGAACTACAATACCAGAGTAAAATACAAAAGGTTCAATTAGATGAAGACAATAGTAACATTTTAGAGATAAGTAACCATCCATTTCTTGAGATATGTTAAGATAAAGACCTAGATTGGAAATAACATATAGATGTATGCATAAAAAGTAGTGAAAGGCATATGCTTGATTAGCTATATGTCAAAATATGTAGGAATAATTACTTTAGTTACTGTTTAATTACCCATAGCATGTTTTATAGAAGTATGAGGATCTAGAGCTCATTGGCACTTGATGTTCTTTGAAAAACAAGAAATTTCTAACATTTATTCTTTATATTTCTACAGAATTATACCACATGCGTACTCAATACTTGATAAATATATCAGGAATGAGGAAATGCACCATTATGATACAAGACATAAGCAAGATCTCCATAAAACTGCATACAATGCTAAATCAATAATGAAAGATTCGTAGATGCGGGGGCATATTATTATAACAAATTACCTGAACATTTAAAACTGTACAGAGGAAATGTATTTAAAAGCAAATTAAAATAATATCTAATAATGAAAGCTATGTACCTGATTGAAGAATTCTAAATCTGCAATATCGTGTAACATTGTCTATTTTAATCTTGACATTGTCTACACCTGTGCACATTGGTACATGGACTCAAATAAATAATTATTATCGTTATTGTTTATTAATTATTATTATTATCATCAGGGTTAGGGTTTTAGGTGTGCACGTTTTTTCTCAGGGTAAATTAACGCTGTTCGGAAGGATATGACAATGAGAAATTTTATTTTTACGTATGTTGCGAAAAGAGGCATTTTTTCCACCTTTTTAACTTTTTTTGGAGCCTTATCCCCTTTTTTCTTTTAAGTTTCATTCCAATGTATTCTATACGATTTCCAATCAATATAAAACATTTAACTTTCAATTAACGTCTCCTCAGCTTGCTCTGTACGTGCGAATAATAACCCTACCTCTTTCAGTAAACGCCGCGCGGAGTTAAAAGCACACCTGCAACAATGGTACATAATTGTGTGCTCGACCAAACCTCTTTCTTTCATTTTACCGCTATAAAGTACCCCGCAATAATGCAATTGACAATCAGTGATATTATCTCACCAGAATCAGTAGCCTGCTGTTCGTGAATGAGTTTGTTACTGTGAGAGTCATCAGTAGTAAGAGCAATACTATAGAGAGAATGACCTCCGATTGGCTGGCACGTATCGCGTGACGTCATCAATATGGCGTCCAAGATAATACATCTTCTACCAAACCTCACCTCCTTCTCTCCCGTATCATATTTATTTATTATTTATTTTATATACCCCCTCTCTGATTGGTCCGAGGTGGGCCATGGCCGCACCCCGGACGAAATTTTGGATGGGTAAGGAGAGCTACATAATATGTCTCAGGATATTGATGTGTGGAAGTTAGAGTAGGTAGAAATAAAAGAACAAAGCAATCTGATATCCATATTTATTCATCTTTATAGGATACAAGAGTAGAGTTTATTTCGTCACAATTAACATCGTAGAGAAGGAAAGGTGAAGCAGTGTCTTTTGGCATTACAAAAGTATTACAGTCCGAAGCGCTCTAAATCTTTTACATCGTTTGTGGCTAACACCAATTTTGCAAGTTGATGCTGCAATATATTTGCATTGCACAATAGAAAATTTATGTCGTCTAGACAAAGCTCGACATGCGAATTTTCGCTTTGTATTCATGCACGACGACCACTGATGCGTCGTAGGCGAAACTGTTCCTCGATGCACCTGTAAGACTGGCCTTGACAGAGATGTTCGGCAAGTTTAGGTAGATGATTGAGCAGCGTTGTGAAGTAGTAAGATGAGAGGATGACTCTACCCTGCCTTACCCCACCAATTTCCACTTGAGTCTCGTAATTTCTTCTTTTGTAGAAACCCAAGTTATTACATCTGGAGTAATACTTGTTGAAGTGTGGGCTCCAAAGTCGCATATGGCGGTTGGCGCAACATTTTGATTCGCCTACCTCTGGAAATCATAACGATGACTCGTAATCGGATGTCTGAATATCTCTGCTTTTATGTAGCTGAAACAAATGAAACACAATATCGATTAGAGCTATCAGAAGGACATCTGGTGTTACGTTTTTGAAGGTGATGATACTTTAACCAACTAAACATGGCGTGAGCTGTTGCTGAACTTGTGGCTAGGAAATTACAAGTGCATCTATCTGATGACACAGGTTTTCTGCATTTGGACAATTAAATTCGTTGCTTAAATTAATAAACGTTCTGTTGCATAGTGCGGAAAGAACTTCACATTTATTCTCATCAAAAGTAAAGAGGGAGACATGCCCAGCCACTGCAAATACCTTAGAATTATATTACCTAGGCACACCGTTGGCGCTAGTGGTGCCGTCGCTAATTGAAACCTCTCGCGAATAGGCACCTGGAGAGCAGGTCATGCTTTTTGCCACATGTTCATTACGCTTAAAAGGCTTTAGAAGTGAGATGGCTTAAAGGTATTAGGGTTTAATAACTAACATGGTGCACTCCTATGCTGCATAACTGATCCAACAACAGGAAAAATGATTCCGAGATCACTTTCCGTCGGTAAGAATGAATTGTAACATTTGTGATTTGTGTTCCAAATTCATTCAAATTCATTTTCGTGGGTTTCCTTGGTCACTAAGCGAATGATAATTTATTTTACGTTTCCAATACATAAACCAGAATTGTTAAGTAAGTCGTTAGCTGTTCTGAGACGTGGCAAATTTGTGCCATCGAAATACCACACACTATACTCAATGCATTCTGCGAAAAATTGTTTCCATTAGAATAAAAGCAAGATGATGTTAAACCCTGACACATTTCCTTTAATGTTTAGTCTCCCTTCTCATCTGGCAAAGGTAATGAAAACGCTAATTTGATTCTTATAATTGTTTCCAATATGTTCAGTAGCATTAGAAGGCAGTGCCAAAATATTATATTCAATATTACAATTTCTAATAAATTAAAAACAAAGAAACCTCGATTAAGTTAATTTTTCAAATCTGTAATTTCAGACTGAAACACAACCCCACAGGGTACCAAAAACGAATTTGGAAAAAGCGTTAGAACAAAGAATATTGAGTACTAGTCAATTCTAATTTTAGATTTGTTTATAAATTATTTCAGGAAGCATAGACCATACTCTCCTGTGGTGCATATATTAATATACCTATCTTATCTAACACAAATATACTACAAATAAAATGTTAACTTAACGTCTTGAATATACTTGACCAAAGCCCAGACTGCCCCCACAGCAGATTCAGGATGAGGAATAATCAATTAGAGGAATGGATTTGAGGGATTAACGATAGTGACGTGGGCGGCCTCTCTGGTTTGAGTGTGACCGACCCGGCGAAATTGCTGGTTCCTCGGGCATCCCCAGGAGGACCCTCACCTCCTCCCTGAAGATTTCTCGGAGTATTGTGTTGTTCATTTGGACTCTGGTGGCAATGAAGGTAGTGTTTGGAAGTTGTTCTAGTAGTTCTTGGAGATGTTGGAGAGATGAGTCTGTAACATCCTGGTGATCTTGCAACCTATCCTCCAGGGCTGTCAGCTTGGCCGTCAAAGTCAGTAACTCCGCATGGAGGTCCTGAATGGCTTCCCTTAGGTTCTAGATATCTTACAGCAAGGTGTCTATGCTTGGAGATGTAGGAGGTGACTGCGCTGACTGTGGAGGTGGTGTTGTCCGGGCTGGCTGCTACGTTGGTTGTCTGCTCTTGGGGTAGTTGGGGCACTGGGCCGGTTTACAGAGAGCAATTGTCGGCTCAGTTCACTACTTTAACACACACTGATGATTTTGGTGTAACAGTGTACACTATTTAAAAATGCTCAGTTTACAGCATGGGAAGTTATTTGCTGCAAACGTAAGTCAACATGTGACTGCAGGTAGACAGAATGTAAAGGGATGCAGAGTTCACAATGACAACAAGTGATTTGGCTGGTAACAAGTTCCTAGAATTGCACAAAGAAGATTGAGCAACCCACATTTCTTACCAGCAGGAGAGGGAATTGGAATTTCAATATGATGTATTTCCTGGAATTTAGCAAGGGAAGTGAATGGGACAACAGTACGCACAATTCCTGGAATTTATCAAGAAAGTTTGACTAGTCTATAATTTTTTCACTCACTCTCATTGAATATTATAATGAATTGTCCAAAAAATATCGATATATAGAAGACTTTTTAATCTTGTTTTGTATAGGAATGTCAAGGGACCAGGCTAAAAGCTCGAGTTCTTCACATTTTGGAATTAAAAACGTTCAAATTAATCAAGTTCCATTTTATTATTTTTATTACGTATTGGCATATTTACATGGCTTAGATAAAATAGTATGGTTATTTCATAAAGGTCCATCATAATGTATACATAGTTATATCATATATAAATTAACAAATGATAGTGCAAATGAGCTGTGAAATCACATTAATTCCAAAGATTGAAGAGAAAGTAACAAAAGGAGAGTGAATCTTACACGTGGGATTCAAAACTGGGCAGTGAAAGTCAGGCACAATACCTCTGCACTGCACGTCCTCCTTTAGTGCCCTGCTTTTATTTACACACTTTCTCTTACTCTGTTATAGATGTGCTGCAGTAAAAGAGACATGGAACACATTTCACTCACTTTACATCATACCAATAATGAATAGTTAAGCAATGGATTTTTATAATCAAACATGAATGTTGCACTAGTTTGGTATTTTGTTGTCAGAATGACTCTAGGTAATATTTATCCAAACCATTATCAAATATAACTGATTATCAATAAGTAGTATTGGTGTATTGATTAAGCATGGTTGTCTTTGTCTTTGTTTGGGTGCCCACTATGTTAAGCACTTTTGGATCTAATATTAATATTTCAATCGTAACTATTGAAGATAATTTTTATCGACAAATAATAGTCAAGTTGCTATATAAACAATCTGTATTCAATTTAGTGAACGAAACTGTTATAAATGAAAGCGCATAACGCTTAAGTCACGATAATCTTGAATAGAAACTTTAACATTTTGAGAATAACGTGTCATATTTTTTTGTTCATCATTTAAATTGAATGCAATATTCGAGAACAATCATGGCGAAAACTGCAAGCATCACTCGAGTGACGACAACGTAGCATTCGAGGACTTGCTTATGAATATAAGGTGATTTTGATTGGTGCATTCATTAAGGAGTGTTTGTATGTAGTATTCGAGAACAACCATAGCGAGAACTGAGAACATCACTCGAGTGGCGAAAATGTAGCATCCGAGAACTTGCTAATGAATACAGGCTGATTTCGATTAGCGCAAGGTTTGTAATATTCGAAAGGAACCATGGCGAGAACTAAGAATCTCACTCGAGTGGCAATAACATAGCATTCGAGAACTTGCTTGCGAAGAGACTGATTTCGAAACCATTGTAATTGCCATTGTAATACCTTGTACCCGTATGAAGGTTTTGATTCTTTAGAGTATTCGAATGCAGAGAATTCGATTCTGCCCATCACTTCAAATTAGCACATACATACACTGAATGAACTATAATAAATTACGCTTCACACTTCAAAATAAACTGAAAACATTCACTGAATAACTTCTGCACAACAAAATTCTTTTGTTACAATGTGAACCAGGGTTCACGTGCCCCTGTTATAAGCGTGACTTATTTCACATTCGCGGAAGTGGAGCATTATGCCAACATGAACTAATGGTTCTCAATTAATAATCTTTATTCTTTAAAGGAACTGAGGTGTGGATAAAACTTCGATGCACGCATCAGTTTATAATTATAATAAACATTAATTTGTTATTACCCTAAAATGTTACGCTGAAACACATATTTAACTAATTTCAACGAATATTTAAATTCTGGAGCGGTGTGCTGGCATTGTTTCTTCTACTGTCAAACAGTTTATAAGGAAATGAACTAACACTTGTAATGCGTACATTGAATCCCGTCGATACCGAAACGCAGCATGGAACTGGTAGAAAACCTTGGGATCTGCGACCATCAAGGAAGTAAGAGGTTCTACGCGTTCCACGCAAGCGCCAAAAATGAAATGGCGTTTTATTTATGGACGCTCTTTAACTGCTGTGGTTCTCAACGTCCCAATCTATATTGGGCGTGAAAGACCGCTTAATTTTGCTCAGAGACCTCTCTATCGTATTTTATTGTATTTTTATTTTTATCCTTTTAGAACAATTTACATTGTTTTTCGGACATGTCAATGGTATAAATAATTCCACTAATTTTATACATGTGCTAGATGATAAGACAATAAACAATTTTCTATTACACATCATTAAGTTATTAAGAGCTAAAAATTCACATTATATTTTGAATGCACGCTATAACACAGACTGATTAACTCATGGTATTTGTACAATATGACATAAACTCATCTATGGAATAAAATGTATGCAGTGGTAGGAACGATTTTAAAAGTTTTTTTAAAATGGTGGATTTTAGTAATTACTTTGATATTCTGAGGCAACATGTTAAATAGTCTAATACCCAAGGCTTGAGGTTCTTTTACGTGCCGTAAATCTGCGACACGGCTTTACTTCCCTTCCAAAGGAAGCCATGCTAAGAATTTTTACGCCCGAAAAAATCCATCGTCCTCCGCCAGGTTTGAACCCGCGACCTTGGATATATGAAGTTAGCACGGTAACCACTACATCACGGAAGTGTCATACTGACTAACGAGATTGCAAGCTTCCAGCACGAGAGATTCGCCAATGCATTCCATTTGTAAAGCTTACATTTTTGCGATTGTTCTTAGCATTCATTATTAGATGTTCTCTCTCTAATTATTACCATAATGCATTGTGCTTGTTACAAGGCCATTCAGCATGTGTATTACGCGATATATATATATATATATATATATATATATATATATATATATATAAAAGTACCGTGCTGAAGCAGTAACGTTCCACGGTAACGCCCGAGGCTCGCATTCAGGAGGTTGTGGGTTCACTTCGCGTGATAACAATCATGGATTGTTTTTTTCGAAGATTCCCGGGTTCCTAGGCGAATGCTGGGGAGGTTTCTTTCATCCCCAGAATTTCCCGACCCTTCATTTTGTTCACTTTCATCTTTCAATCTGGTCTTTCCAGGTAGAAGTGTCAGCGATTCTGCTGCGGCTAGGGTGATGACATTTCACTTTCTAGCTGCTGTTCTCTCCGTTGGGGTGGCATGATAGCCATCTGTCCCCGTGGGGTGGGGGCAGTTGGTCTGTGATTAATCTGAGAGTTTCAGGCATCTCTAAATATGAACTAATCCCCCGCCGTTGAATCCTTGCACTTGAAGTTGGTACACGCACATTGAATACATAAAACGCTTTACCCGTGTGACTTTCTGTGTTCTGAACCAATCATAAAGCAGCATTCCGGTCGGCAAGCCAGACGTGGAAGCGAATCTAGATGCCGCACCGTTGCAGTATCTGGCTATTTCCAACCGCGAGGATTGTTTGTGAACTCCTAACACGTTGAGTTGTTCTGTGTAAGCTACGTATTATTCGTTGTTATTGTTGATAGTGTTGTTGGTGTTTCTTTAGTTTATATATAAATGTATATATTTATCTATATTTCATTACCCATATATTATTTATACAAGATTTAAGGTGCGATAATGCCTCCAAAACGACGCCGTACATCCGAGAGATTCGCGAAGTGAAAATACTCTGCGAAAAGGTGCGCCACTTAATAGCCAGGCATTGGAGCTATTAAGAAGGGTGCGGAAATTCTTTGAAAGAGAGAGAGTACGTGAAAGTTAATAGGCATCCCTCTATTCCTGCGGATAAACCCGTGGAGCGAACTGCAGCAGCTCTTGGACGAAGCAAGGGGGTGAAACTTCAAGAGCAAGAAGACAAAATCCCTGAAACATCTGAAATGCAGCAGGTATTTCTGTCAACACCAGGGAAGAAAAAATCTTATGTGTTACACTCACATGACTTTCTCTAGCTGCTATACAAACCTCCTACAAAATATTATTCTAATCGAGATAAATATTAGCAGAATGTTCTTATTACTTAGTTCCTTATAAGTAGAAGGAAATAAGGGCATGCGCTATGCCAAAGTGATTGTCAAATGTTTTAAAAGCTATCGTCATTGTAAATAATTTCTTTGCGTGGCCAGGAGTAGAACAAAATAAAAATGGACACTTCCTGTCTGAAAAAAGTATAAGTACTTCACAATTTAATCCAGTAACAAGGAATATCTCGGAAACGGTTACTTCCAAAACAAAAACGCAAAGGACATAAATTGAGTGTTTTGTCGTGATGTACATTTTTTGTGTAGTGAGAGTGAGTTTTTATCTATCTCTTACGCTTTAGCAATTAAGCAAAATTCATTCAGAATAAAGAGGTCTTAAGAGGCTATTCCCAAAAAATTCAAGATATACAGTTTATTTCGGACATAAATAGCTTTAATATATGGGATTTTAATGAAAAAAGTTAGAGCCATTTTTAAGAAAATCAAAATTTTCTAAGTTTTTTCCATGTAAATGGTAGTTTCTGGTGGAGGATTTTTTTGAAAACCTTCGTGTCGCATCCTTGAAAGATACTAAACCTAAATTCCAAGTTTGTTATTTAACGGCCATTTCGTTTTGGGGCTATTCTGTCCACAGACACACACACACACACTATCACACACACACGGACCTTTTTTTTTAAAAATCTGATGTGTTCCATTCACATGACTTTCTCTATATCTCTGCAACAAATTATCGTTAAAAATCTTATGCTTATATTTACTTCATGCTAATCGAGAAAAAATAGCAGAAATAATCTTATTACTTGCCTCCTTGTAAGTAGAAGTGAAATAAGGAAGTACCATAGGTTAAATCGACAGTCAAAGCTGGTTGCTATGTGACTGAAGTTCCTTTGTTTGTATGGATAGGTCCAGTATGAGAAAAGTATGTTTTTACAGCTGAAATCAAAAACAACGAATATCTCAAAAGCAATCAACTCCACGAAAAAAAATGTATTCAACATAAAGTGTGTGTTTTAAAGTGCTCTACATTTGTTGTGTGGTAAGTTTTAGTGCATCTCTTACGGTTTAGCAGTTATGCAAAATTCCGTAAAATTGACCCAGAATAAAGTAGTCTTCAGAGGCTATTCCCAGAAAATTCAAAATATACATTTTATTTTTCAGGTAAATATCTTTAACATACGAAATTTTAATCAAAATCGTTAGAGCCATTTTTTAGAAAATAAAAAATTTCGAAAAAATGTCCATGTAAAGGGTAGTTTGGGGTGGGGGGATTTTTCTCAAAATCTTTTGTGTCGCATTCCTGGAAGATACTAAACTTAAATACCAAGTTTGGTATTTTACCGACTTTTTGTTTTGAGTTGAGTTTTGAGTTTTGTGTTCACAGACACACACACACACACACACACACACATGGACCTTTTTCTGAAAATAATTTTTTTTTGATACAGGGGACCCTAAAACATATATTTCCGGTGAAATCTCGGTATCGACTTTTTTGGTGGAGTGCAATACCTTCTCTATACACTATGTACATAGTATGTGTAGAGAAAGTAAAAAAGCAGCCTCGTCCGGTCACAAATATTGAAGCTTTCCAATTAGACACCATACGTAGGCACATATACGCCTATTATAGTAGAAAGGAGTATCTGACCATACCAAAGCTCCTTATTTCTTTTAAAGCAGCAGAGCTTTTTAGAGGAGGTAAGACGTCGCTGAAAACTGTCTTGAAAGAAATTGGCTTTCAATATAAAATGCTTAATGGGCGTAAAGTGTTATTGGAAAAGACTCACATTGTTGTCGCACAAAGATCTCGATAGAATAGTATGGCTGGACGAGACGTGGGTCAATGCTGGAGATTATTACATTATTGCTGTCATTTTAGTCCCATTGAATTAGTATGGAGTGACATTAAGACTTACATGAGGGAAAATAATAAGGCTTTCACAATTGTAAGGTGGATAGACTTTTGTGGGAAGGTGTGACGAGAGTGAACGTGGCTTCATGGAAGAACAAAGTGAATCATGTTCACAAAATAATATGATAAGCACAGGAATTAGAACGGATTCATCAGTGAATGTGAACCACTAATGATATGTCTTGGTGACGACGATGATGATGACAATGAACATGATGCTTCCGAGAATGATGATTATGAAGACTTGGATGGAATTGAGCCAATAAAATTCTAAACCGGTGAGTGGAATTCACTTTGTTATACCTTTTTCTCATTGTAACAAGCTATTTTGCATTAATTTCTTCTATTTTGTCCTAAATACAGAATGAATGCTACACATGTTACAGTATCACTGTTATTTTCAGTTAACATCAATAACAACGAAATGGTTTCATTATTCATCAGCATGCATTTATTACATATGTAAATTGTTTACATTTGTCTTTACACACAATAGAGACATTTGTAATCAGCTGTTGTTGTTTACTGCTTACTCTGGCAACGCCACAAAGGCAGCATGGCCAACCTTACGTGAAACCACACGAACTGTCAAGTGCAAGGATTCAGCGGCGGGGATATAGACTGTACTGTTGAGCAGAGAGAATCCCACACTGAGCACTATGGTACTATTGGTCAGACCCCTGGGTGAAGGTGGGCCAAGCAAGTGCACGATCGAGGTGAGACCTTTATGATGCTGACATCTTCCTTCATGTGTGCTTCCACCCAGAGGTCTGACATGCAATAGCACCATAGTGTCAGGTTAATCGGTAACATCTGTCACTGAATGTGTAAATGTAAGGTGGCATTCAATTTTCAAATAAAAATAGTGGATATTCTGCTTTGCACATATCAAGGGGCATGTTACATTGTGCGAGTACAGAAAAACCTAGTGTGTACCTTAACTGCAGTAGCTACATGGTCGACAAAGTATATTTGTTTTGCACCTACTACCTCCTGTGGTGTAGAGAGGAGTTTCTTGAAGTACAAGGTTTGTTTAACCCTTTTACCAAGGTATTACCTAGCTCACAAACCCTCATTGCTGAGTTATTTTAACTACATAATTATCTATACTTACAATACCATGCAGAATTAACAATGGTTGGTAATGCTAAATGCTTGATAATGAAATTATTTGTTTTCCTGCACTCCAATATTTAGTTCGGAGGTTGTAATCTGCTGTAAAAGTCAGACGATGTAGATGATCACAATCCATTTCTTCACTTAAGTTACAGAAAAGACATTAGAAGTCTCTGCTATGCCAAATGTGTATTAGTATTTTTGAAATGGTCATATCCCATTAGTAGTCTGAATGGTTGCTACTTGGTAATGTAGAAATATTGTAATCTTGTAAAGTTTTCCATTGTTTTCCAGATGTTTTGTTTGTGTATTCATTGATTTTCATTTTGTACTTATTTGATAATATTCTTTTAATAGAGCAAAAAGGAATTAATCTCGGTGTTGATTTGGTGGTAATTTTACTTCCCTTTTTGGCCAAACTGTGCCATTTCATAACCTATTATTCCACAATGGGCTGGAATCCATTGGATTATCACTCTTTTATGTAAATTGGTTAAATATTGTATTATTTTATGACATTCTGAAATATTAGAGCTTTTGGGCATTGTATCTTGTGTTATAGGAATAATGGCTGCTTCTGAATCAGATAGGATTCAAGTTTTTTCAAACTTTTTATACAACAAAAGAAATTTCGAAGACATAAGAGAATTGCCATGATTTTGCCATAAAAATTTGTTGAATACATATCTAATTTTCGATAAAATGAAGAAATGCAGCATTACCGGTACCTCCAACATTTGGTAGATTGGAACCACATGTAAAAATATGTAACTATTCAGGGGAAGGATATTGTAAATGTATTATTTCCAATTACATTTGTTTTAAGATGTCTGGACAAGTTTACGATTTCTTGACATTTTCTGTTAGATGGTGATTATATTTAACTTCAAAGAGCTCTAGAGCAGTGTTTCCCAACCTTTTGAAGTTCACGGCACTCTTGGGAATAACATTAAATACCAGGGGCACCCTTCCTTGAATTAAAAGAAAATTAAGCTTAATATGTTAATTTATTGAAATATTATATAATAATAACGTACACCATAACATAATACAGTAAACTTTACTACAATCACTGAGTAAAAATACACCAATAAATTTTGTTCGATTAATGATTAATGTGAAACTTGTGATTGATGCTTAGAGCACAGATATGTGATGTCGGGTCTTACAGTTGACAGTGAAACACGCAAATCATCCTCAAAGCTATTCAGTCTATTTCTTGCTTTGCATTTTATTGTCACCATAGCAGAGAAGGCTTGCTCGCATAGATAGGATGTTGAAAAGGGCAAAAGTGCGTTAATTGCTTTCTTCATTAGGTTAGGGTGCTCCTCTCTCCGTTGAAGCCAAAAACTAGCCACCGATGCCTCACTCTTGGTGAACTTACCTTTGAGTGTGGAATCAGCGCAAAGATCAATAAATTCATCTCGTTCACAAGCAGTGAAATCTATTTCCTCTGCACTATCTACGAAATCAAATGGTGAGACAACCCAATCGAGATTCGTAGTGGAAATAGTTGGAAAGTAGGCATCTATTGCATCTTGCAATCTTGATAAGTGATCACAAATGCGGTCTTTCAGTTTACCCAGATCTTTATCTCCTGCCACATTAAGAAGAGATGGAAAGTTCGACAAATCTCCTTTTTGAACTGCTGACTTCCAAGAACTAAGTTTTCTTTTAAAACCTTTCATTTTATTGGTTGAGGAGATTATTGTTTCATGTCGACCCTGCATCGAAACATTCAGTTCATTCAGCTTATGAAAAATATCTGCCAGATAAGACAGTTCAAAACACCAAGAATCACTTAGTAAGAGTTCATGAAATGTGTCTTGATTTTCATCCTTAAAAAAAGTTTTTAGCTGTTCTTTAAGTTTGAGAAACCGGTTCAATACACGGCCCCGCGACAACCACCTTACTTCTGTGTGAAGTAACAAAGAGGTATGAGCTGCATCCGTTGCACGACATAACTGTTAAAAAATTCTGCACTTTAAAGGTCGAGACTTCATATAGTTCACCATTTTCACAACTTGATTAAACACTTCAGCAAAATCTTCATTAAACGCTTTCACGACTAATGCCTCTCTGTGCAGAAAACAGTGAGTTATAATAATGGATCGATTTTCGTTGAGAGCTCTGGCAGTAAAACCTTTAATTTTCCCAGACATAGATAGTGCACCATCTGTACATATACCACAACAGTCTTTCCATGAAAGATCATGGTCATTGAGATAGGAATTAATAGAAACGAAAATATCATGGCCTGTGGTTGTAGTCTCCAGCGGTCTACAGAACAGAAACTGTTCACTAATATCTTTTTCATCAATATATCTGATAAAACCAAGGAGTTGCGGTTTGTCACCAATATCGAGACTCTCATCTACTTGCAAAGCAAATGTTCTATAAGTTTTTATTTTCTCCGTGACTTGTTCGTTGATATTGCATGACATTTCTGATATCCTGCGGCTGATTGTGTTGTTGGACAGAGGAACTTTTGAAATTTGATTAGCTGCTCCTTCGCCAAGTATTGTTGAAACTATAACTTGACATGCAGGGCCAATGATTTCCTCTCCAAGAGTATGAGGTTTCTTTTTTTTTAGCTATCAGTTCTGCTACTTTAAATGAGGCTTCAAGAGCAGTATCACCTATGGTTATTCTCTTTACCATTCATACAGCTGTTTTCTTCTCCCCTTCTAATATATGTGAAAAATACATTACACTTTTCTGTGACACACTAGGATGCTTTGTTGTAAGATGCCGCTTCAGTTTGCTAGGTACCATGGCCTCGTTGCTAAGTGTTTCGCCACAAACTAAACACACAGGGATAGGGTTTTCCTCGTTGTTATTCCACTTAAATCCATAGGCTAAGTAACTGTCCTGGTATGTTCTTTTCTTTCGTTTGTCTTCTTTATGTGGTGAATTCGACGGTCCGGGAGAAACTGTAAGATTTGGCTTCTTAAAGCAAGCAGTAGGAGCCAACTGTTCACTTTCACTGTCGTGGCGTTTACCTTTAACAATGAACTTATCCATAGCTAAACAATGTGAATCAACGCGAGGAAGACAATTGAAAGCGCCAAGTGGCGTACACTTTTATATATTCATCTGTCGAAGACTCTGGAATGTTCGTGAGGAAGCGAGTAGTCTCGGGAATGTTCGGCAGGGTATAGCTGTAATGCCATCTGTGGGATACTAGTATAACTGAATTATTGAAATGAATCAACCACTATCACCATCTGCCGTGCATGAGAGTAATTGATTTGACTTATTTTATTTCAAGACCTTACAAGACTTAAGGCTTCAGTAGAAGGTATTTTTTTTTTTTTTTGTTTATCTCAATATCTCGCGGCACCCCTTAGCCAATCACATGGCACCCTAGGGTGCCGGGGCACACCGTTTGGGAATCGTTGCTCTAGAGCATTGTTTTTTATTTCTAAGTTTTCTTTTAAATTTGTAATTTCTGTTTGATTTCATGTACTGGGTTTTAAAATGGATTTCTGGTTTTTGCTGAATCCAATTATTATGAGGTAAAGTTTTTCATATTTATGATTGCTGTTTTCTCAATTTCAGATTCTATGTTTGGGTTGTTTCTTCAAAATTTATGAGGCAGTGCTCCTGTTATCAAGCGAAGGATTTGATTTTGTGGTTTATTAAGTTTTTCCACATTTGTAGCTATTAGATTTTCTTGGCAATAATGAATAATAAGTTTCATGTACATCTGGTATAGGGTGTTTAAGGTTAGTATATTGCAGCCCCACTTTTTCTCTACGAATTGCTTTAATAATGGTAATTTTTTCCCTCGTTTCTGCATATGTTTTCCATATGTTTGTTCCATGTTAATTTTGTATCAAAAGTTATTCCTAAATATTTTGCTTCATGTGTTTTGAGTTAGTGTTTTCCTTCTAATTTTAATGAAATAAGTAATAAGTTTCTTTCTTAACAAAAACAATTGATCATTTGTCTTCTGTATATTTATCTTCATTATATTTTGGGATGCCCAGGTTTCTAAATGAGTGATTGTTGAAATATGTTGGTTAACTGTTGGCTTTGGTTTTTTTGTTTTGAAGTCCATATTACAATATCATCAGCAAAAAGTAGAATTTTTGTTTGGGGATTTTCTATGTGTTTAAATAGATCATTAATATAGATAGTGAATAATGTGGTATTAAGAACAAAACCTTGTGTTAAGCCTCAATGTATTTGTTGATACTTAGAAAGATGGTTATAATAGTTTGTAGCAATGAAAGGTTGGATAGTAAAATTTATGATCCACTGAAGCATGTTACCTTGAATACTTCATATTTTTTCTAATAATTTAAATCTCCAAATAGTCATATGCCCCTTGTTGATCAACGAATATTGCTAAGCTATATTTTCTCTTATTGAAATTATCTTTAATATCTGAACATAAAACATCTTAAAAACTCACCTAAGTTGTAGATGACTGCTAATGTCGTACATTTAAAAAATAAAATCTCATAAATAGGACAAAATAATACCCCACCCAACACACTTTACAAAAGGTTGCTTACAGGCAGAAAAAAAGACATTAATGGAAAGGTAGTGTATTACAACATTCCAAATTTTTTGATTTTTACTTTAAAAGTTACCCTTTGTCAAAATATTATGAACAGAAATTAAAAATTCAGGAGTATCCAAATGCTAATGTATAAAGAATTCGTTTGACAAGTGTGAAGCAGATATGGCTATAAACTATACACAGTTAGAAATTTCCACCTCTACATTTCTTTCAAAACCTGACTAATGTATGGTACATTTTAAAGCATGGATGGTATAAATATACTCTCATTCCATTTGAGCTGCAACGTGCATTTAGGGTAAGCAAGTATAAAAATTGTCATAAGTGTGAGAATTGAACCAGGAACTTTCGTCTGAAGGTTAGCAAACTAACACGATTGAATGACATGAAGACAGACAGTATTCATTTATTTATTAATGTCATTATATTTACATAGTTATTGAATAATATTTAGATAAATCATAATGCTTCTCCCAAAGACATAGATGTAATACATTACTGAAAACAATTGTGAGCTAGCCAAAGTAATTTTTCTGCAGCTTCAACCTAATCAGCAAGAGATTTGCTTTTGCACCTCTGAAGGTCATGGGGCCATATGCATGTTTCACTGCTGCAAAGAAGCTAACACTAAGCAATAGCATAACAGAGTATCAGGCTAGGTAAGCACCTGAGCACATCCTCTAAGACAGCCTGCAGCTATAGCTACTTTTAGAAAAAGTAGGATAAAAATTGCGCTTGATGATCAGCTCAAAAAAGTGGAAACAGGGCTATTTCTTAAAAGGCTTATTATTAGAGCAAGGTTTCTGAAAAACAAGAATTGGCCCTTTGAGGGCCTGGTCAAGTAGAAAATTCTATTAATCAACTGTGGAACTGTTGAAGTACACTGTAGAGTATGATCCTCTTTTAGTGCAGCATCTACTTCTACTATGCTTCGAGGAATTTATGATTTAATTCAAAATGACACAATATAAGCCGTACTCCCGATGGTTTTGCCAACATGACAATATGGATATTCCTTTTGTTCAACATCATGGAATCACTTGTGAAGGTTGGTAAACAGTGAGCAGGAAAAATCACTCAAGTTTGTAATGCATTATGTTAAAACACCTTCATGAAATTGATTTGGATATTTTAGTACCAGTGAAAGATTTCAAATTTGATTTTCTCTTAAATGTATTTGACAAAATATTCATTTTCATCAATGTGTTGTGTAACATACTTAAAACAAATGTCAATGGAACATTCGAAAAGCTTACCGCTCGATAGCCACATTTACATAATGACTGAAAACAGATTTTTCGATAAACCACGTCTCAATTACAAAAGTCTTTGAAGAGGAAAATATCTATTATAAACTTCTCTATTCTGGTATTTGATAACATTGATAGCTCATTGAATGCAAGATTTTAAGAATATTCTAAATTAAAAATTTTAAACTTATTGTCACATAATAACTATATACCAGTTCACAAAAACCAGCTTTCAAAGTTTCTGATATACATAAGGAAAGTTCTTTGATGCCCCTCAATTGGGAAGATAACTAAATATATGGTACAGTACAGGTGTTCAGAAATAAAACTACTACATTTTCAGTGCTGAAAAGAAAAAAAGGTTGCTCAAAAGTTTACTGGAGAAGACAGAGACTTTCTTATTTTGTAATCATTTTAAATGAAGCTTGCTTACTAAGAGGAGCAAGAAAAAGGAAAGGTTCAAAAGAAACAGAAAATTTATACATTTGCTTCCCAGCAGAGAAAGATGGCTTTTCAATTCCCTTGATGTAGCAGAGGTGGCCACCAAAATGTCAAAAGTGAATTGAAATCCAGAAATTAGCTACTTTCTCTTAAATTTCACTTAAGGTAACTTTATTAAATATAGTATTTCTGTAACTATTCTTTAAGTTTGTATCATTCCAGTTGCGGTTTTTATCATTAATATGTATACCTTTAGTTTAAACTACTGTCAGTTGTGTTTTTATCTTTAATGTTTATTCCTTTGATTGGTACTATTGCTGATTATGATATTTATCAAGGCACCTGCTCCTTGATTTATTATTGTTTACTTAAAATCTATAATTTTCATTGCTTCAACAATCTGAATTTGACACATATCATCAGCATTCTGGTAGAAATCAAGAAGTCCAAAATCTGTGTTTAGAGATATAGCGATTTTAAATTTTGGCTTAGTTCCAAACATCAATTATGACTTAATGCTAAAGTTAAAATACAGTTTAAAAATATGTGCAAATTTTTGTTATTATTTTAAATAGGATTCTAATCCTTTTTTCTGTAAATGACTTCTGCCTGAAGAGCAAAAGGTACTTTAAAGGAGATAGGTAGACCACTGGATTATAAAACAAAAGAGTTTATTTTTTATGATAAGTGTATTTATTAGCTGTTGTCTACAGCATTTTTTGCAGTTTTTGTTTCCTTGACGCTTTTGTAACTTTGCAAACATATGGTACAGTACACCGATAAAAAAGTGCATGCCTAAAAAGTTTTGCATTACTTTGCAACTGGATGTAACCCATGATTAACTACTAAAATTGAAAACTTTTAACACATAACATTTGATTAGTTTAAAGAAATTAAAAAATTGGTTTTGCCCTTTGTTTAATTAAATTTGCTCTGATCCAAATTAATTACTGTTGTATCCTTCAGGTTCATTATCACTTCTGATGTTTGGTTCTGGGCTTCTATCTTCCACTTTTTTTGAATGTGGCAAGGAGGGACAACATGAGTGATACTCCAGTGGAATGACTCCTTTATCGTATAGTGACAATAAATCCTTATATTTCATGTCTGATATAGAAAGGGAGTATTATACGCCTTCTTCGTCCAAACACATTTATTTGTGAATAGTTCCTAAAATGCTCATAACTGTATTTCAGAATTCCAGGGCTCTCTTTTTCACATCTGAAGCATTTTATTTTCAACCGGTTTATTGTCTTCTCTTCACTGTCCTTAGTTTTATTGCACAGAATTGCTCTGGACAGGCCTGATAAATCAATATAGTCATCAAACTTCAGCTCTTTCACATAATAAGGTGCAGCATTCTTCCTTTTTCTTGAGGAACGGGCAAATCGAAAGATGTTTAGCCAGTCATTCATAGTGTAAACAGACACAAATTTCTTTTGATTCTCAATGGCACTGCACATACTGATCAGTTTCGAGGAAGTTTGCTCAATCACATTAATGTTAGTAGTCTGAACAAATATAATAAAAGAACAGCAACATTTTGGTTTCAGTTTTGCCCACCAAAAGTATCCGAAAAAAGAGATACTTCCTTTACTGTTTGTGGCAGACTGGTAAGAAAGAAGTAACGACAAGTTCCAACTTCAACACTTCCCTGTTTACCATTTAATTCATGCCAGGTGTAACAGTGTGTATTATTTGTGGGATTCTCTCATACTCTGATAAGTTGTAGGCACAAAGCTTACGACTGTATTAGATCGGAGCTATTTCATTACTTGGGATTTACAACACCCTTTGTAGGTCGAAAGTTGCTGTCACAAACGTTTTTCTGTGAAAGCCTTTGTTTTGTCATTTGCTTTGCTTTGGTTGGCTTCTTGTTCCCTTTGCTTATGATTTAGATATTGCGCTCCAGTTCTTTGTTTTCTCCCCCTTGAGCAGCATCATATCTGGTACAAAATAAACACTAGTCTCTGGTATTCTTGCTTTCCGTATTCCATTGAGATCCAAAAATAGGTATAAGTATACAAAACTCCAACTACAACTAGGAATCGAACCTTTGGCCTCTGCATTTATAAGCCTACATGTTATGTACTAGCCCAGAAAGGCGTTGCTCCATGTTAAAATACTACTTTTGGGTTGCCTGCACAGTAGAGTGGGCAGTGAACTGACATCACCCTGAGGTCTCAGGTTCGATTCCCGGCTGGAGATGTTAATTTTTCTCAGAACTATTCGATTACCTCCACAGGGTCTGGAAGTGTGCACCTGAGAGTGAATGTGTGTGTGAAAATCAGTTAAAGACAATAAAGTTCAAATAATAATATAAAGCAGCAATGTTTCAACCAAAGTCCTGATTTGACCATAACAGTTAAAGAGGTTAAAGAGATGGATAAACAAACAAAAATTACCTCCAGATTGTATTATGTCAGAGTTGTCTTCGTTAGCAGAAGCTTTATGGTCAGATGTATCCTCTGCTGTAGGTACAATTCCTGATCTTAAACAATCATCTGTTCAGAAGTTTGTAGTCAAGTAATCAACATCACTGGCAGTTAGTCTTGTGTCACTAAAAGCATCACTGTTATTATTCTATTAAAGCAAATAGATATATTTAGTTATTTTGAGGGTAAAATAATAAAATAAGAGTATAAATTAACAGCTTAAATATTGGTAATAGCATACTTAGATGAAAATTATGACTGCCAGATTCAAATTTAAAATATGAAAACTTGAATATTGATAATAGCAGACTTACATGAAAATTATGATAGTCAAATTCTGATTCTATAGTCTTCGTATTGATAATTTCAGCATTCTTTAAGTTAAAATAGCGTTTTCCTTCATCACTTATATCAGTTTCAACAGATATAGGCGTAGATACCTGAAGTACATGTTGAGTTGCCTGGCAAATTCAGAGAACAATAAGTTCATCCAATTACTCAGTTCATTTAAGAAATGATTATTCAAAATACTGTTGGGTTTGTTTGCAATTTATAACTTACCAATATGCTGAAAGCCTCTTCCTCATTTCTATTATGTTTAGTACTATGTAACATTAGTTGGCCTCGGGTTTACATTTCCTGCACTGCATTTTGTAGCACATAAAGCTTCACTTCTGTTGTGTGAAATAACCCTTCCTAGATTGAAATAAAAACTTGCTGAGGGTGCAAGCTGCTGCAATGTGACATTGGCTTTAAGCATTATTGGAACACATGACAGCAACCTTAGCATTATTCCTTTTCTCAGTGGAATCTGCTTGATAATGGATGCATAATGTAGCTACAACTACAAGCAGAAGTAGTTAAGTCCATTAAGTGATTTCTGCCTGCCTAAGAAATGTGAAATTTGGACTTGATGAAAATTTAAATAGGCATAATTTTAAAAAGGAAAGAGAGTTTCCTTTGAGATTTTGCTAATTTATAAAGAACACATTTCTTGGTAAGATGGTGTAATAATCTCAAAACAGCCAAATTTTGACTTAGTCACTTCTGCCAGAACGACGAGAATATGTACTTCATCTCTCTTGTTTTTATTATGGCTAAGGATAGCATACATGACCTCCTCTGACAGGCTTTTTTGTTTGGCGTTGCTGGTATAAGCGATATAAGATGCCTTTCACTCAGTCTTAAGGGTGGGTCACCACATAAAGATCTCCCATGTTTACCGGTTAGTCTTGGTGTATGGAATTCTGGGAAAAGTTCTGTAATCAGAGTATGCTGAAGGTCAACCAATGTGACATTCTTACCTGTTTTGAACACATACAGAGTGTAAATTTGGAATACTCACGTCTTAATAGATGGGATAAGAATTTTCTGTAGCACTTCAGTCTTACATACACACTAACCCTTTATAGGATAGTGATGAATGAATGAGAGAGAGATTTTTTTTCCTAAATGGAGAGTGGTCATTTTCAACACAACCTGCATCGTGACATTGTTGGTAGCACTGTGGATTCTCAAAGGTGGTACTCCTTCCTACCACTATGCATAGGAAGCCTGTATTTTGTGCCTTTTTGCAATAAATAGTTTTATAACTCCTCTTTGGGTTGTTTTACATAAAAATTTATGTAATTGAAGGTATGTATGATATATATTTATGTATATAAAATATTTTTACGTAATTTAAATTAGTGTTTATGTGAACAAAATCAATAAAAAACAAATAATACTGAATAAATCATGCATGCTTCTCTTTCCATGTGAGATATACCCACAATTTTTTGTGATAATGTATGAAAATTATATATTTTTAAAACATTAGCGATATGTTACAGTTAATTTTGGGGTTTATTCTATATTAACAATGGTTTATAGTATCACCTTTGCATCTGGCTTTAGAGTTATTTTAGTTGTCATCTTATGCGGTAGTGGACAGCCATAAGCTCAAAAACACATTATTTGTTTGTTCTAGCATGGATGAAAGAATATCATACAAACAGCTTGAATCCATGACTGATGATGACTTTATTGCATTTTTAAACTCAATTGGTGAACATCAGGCTATTCATTCTGATTTTGGAGGTGATTCAGACGCAGATGGTGCATTACCATTCATGACAGTAATCTATGTTGGGAACTCACACTGCTACAAAATTCCTGATGACGGAGAGCAGTCTGGTGAGTCAACGGCCGGCTCTGATATCGTTCCACCATCCGTGTCACCAGGATGTAGGCAAATCATCCCTGAAAGCAGTGAAGGTGAGGAAGAGGAGGCAGAAGATGTTGGTGATGATAATGGAAATGTGTCGAATTCCAACTCAGTGAAGCTAAAATTTTGTAAAACCGGAAGTGATGCAGATTTGTTTCAGAAAATAAATTATACTCAAGGATTTGATCCTAATGTAGAAGTTAATTTAAAGTCCCCAATTGAAATTTTCACTTCGTTCTTCACAGCTGATGTATTAGAGAATATTGTGTACAATTCCAATCTGTATGTAACTCAATTGGGAAATGATCTGAAGTTAACCACTGAGGAATTGAAAGCGTTCTTGGTTATGTTACTAATAATGAGTTTTCATCAACTACCAAGTATAAGACACTGCTGGTCATCTGATTGTAATCTGCATGTCAGTCAAGTGGCTGACATATTGTCTCTAAGAAGGTTTTTGAAAATACTGAGATATTTGCACATAAATGACAATGATAAAGGGCGATTCTCAGTTTGATAGGTTGTACAAAATGTGGCCCCTTATGACACCTGAATTGTGTCTTTATAAACAATTTCAAACCTAGCAGGTACATCAGCATTGATTAGAGTATGGTTGGCTTTAAAGGTAGATCTTCATTTAGGCAGTATATGCCCTTGAAACCAATAAAAGCTGGCTTTAGAGTGTGGGTTGCAGCTTGTGCTGTTACAGGATATATGTTAAAATTTAAGATTTATGAAAGGAAAGCAGATAGGAATGAAGAAGGTACATTAGGAGAAAGGATTGTTGTAGGCCTCTCTTCACCATTTCAGTTTCACGCTTACTGTCTTTTCTTTCACAGGTTCTTTACAAGTTTACCTTTGCTAGTAAAGCTTTCACACACCTGTCTTTTTGGTTGTGGGACTATGCAACAGAACAGAAAACTCTTTCCAAAAAATGTGTTGGAGACAGACAAAAACCTAAAACTGGGCTGTTCTGATTTTGCTGAGTGGTGATATATCTGTTATGAAATGAAAAGATAGGGGCACAAAAGCAGTAATAGTGGCTAGTAATATGCACAATTCCTTCCAATATGTGTAATGTTTTCAGAAGGAATAAGCAAGGACAAAAGGAGTGTCGAGTGCCCAAAATCCATTCAACATTATAACAATTATACAGGTGGTGTGGACAAATTTAATCAATTAATGTCAACCTATTGTATTACCTGAAAGTCACAAAGGTGGTGGGTGAAACTGTTTTATTATCTGGTGGATACTGCTATTGTTAACTCTGATATCTTTTACTTTGAAACTGCTGAACTGACACACTATCACAAAGCAAAGCCAATGACACATCTGAGATACGGAGTGCTTTAGCAAACCAGCTAATGGCAACTTTGTGTCTAAAGTAAAACATGGTCCACAAGCTTCCCCTAAGATTGTCATATCAAAAACAGAATTTGCCAGAAAAGCCTCAGCAGACCAACTTTGACAAATCAAAAGGTAATGCAGATAGCCAAAGTAGGAGTTCATTTGCCAGAGGAAAGCACACCTAGAAAATGTACATTTTGCAGTATGAAAAAGCAACAAAAGCATAGCAGAGTAATGTGCAAGGAATGTAGGGTTGCCCTCTGCATTAAATATTTTGAACCCTTTCATTTAAAATAAAGTAAAACAACGTTAGGTAGAAAAACAAACTGTTCCAAATGTCACAATTCATATACTTTATGTTTCGTTTTTCTAAGAATGTTAGTATGCTGTATCCATAATTATTAATGTAAGCTTTGTTATGCATTAAAGAATAAGTATAATAAAACATCTTAATGTGTTAATTTAACTCAGCTATGATAAGGCATTAGGTGATAGAAATAGTGATCACCATCCAAATAAGGTTGCAAGTTAGGAGGAAAAGATGGTAGTAGCAATAACTACCACCACATTTTGTACATTTTATCCTCAACTATAAAAAAAGATAAATAAATGAAGAAATTTACTGTTATTATGTTGATTCATTGACCTGCATTGTTATGAATATAAAAAATTGTGTATTCTTAGAAAGTTTAGTTTTGTCCTATAAAGAATTAAGGGAACCATCATATCTGTCCTGTCCACCAGTTCAGTTTCATTATTTGCATTTTTATCAAATTTGCTCTCACTGAATCTGTACACAACTCTCATCTGTTTTTCCACTTTAGTACCAACATATTGTCTGTATGTGCAAGATTCTACTTGTCTTTTGTCCAATTTTGATGGCAGTCTTGGCATTTGTTTTCTGTTCCTTCCTACAATGCCACAAACATTTGTTCCATTTGCATGTAGTCAATTATAAAAAAGACGAATGGAGTACCAGCTATCTAAGCAAATGTTGTCCCCTTTATGCAGGTACTTTGTAGTGAGGGCAGTGGCAGCTCATGAGCATTTTTCTTGGTGGGGGCGAGATGTGAAAAGGTTGTAATGAAAGAAGTGGGGTTATACCTTTTAAAACAGGGTCACCTTCAGTTGTACTGCCAAAAAACACATCAATAGCAGAAAGTCTAAAAACTGTGAGCAGCAATGAGTGGATATTTTGTCCAATATTCTGTTAATGTATGTTTTTTTTACTCTGGTGAAAGGCATTGTCAAGTCAGAAAAAATGTAAAATTCTTCAGGAAAAATATCTGTCGAAGTCTGAAGATGAGAATGTAGACTTGGTAATTTCTCACACAAGAGAGTAGAGAACTTATCACTGAGCTTTGTAAAATGACTGATATGGAATGTAAAGAATAATTTGAAAATATCAGTCATTGCAAAATTTCCATTTAAGCCTGTTTGCTTTCCTGAATTATAAGTATCAAAAGTAGGAATTGCTACATTTTTTAATTCTGATTGTACATCACTCTCACTGCTTATTATATTACTTTCAACACAACTTTCATCCTCACGATTATCAAACTCGAAATCCAAATTATCAGATAATGTTTCAAATTCCAGCAATAAATCCACATCCTTCATAATAAGCATCTGCTTCTACAAGCAGCCATCACTTTGTATATCCACGATTCCCAGAATTATGTGAGGGCTTCCAGACAATGCTAATTTTGGAAAGAAAATAACCGTTCAGAGCTTTATTTTTTCTGATATAGATTGTATCACACAGCAGAGACAGAGTTGTTTGAGTAAAAATAACCCCATTAGAAAGGAGACTAACACAGTTTACAGAACACTGTATAGGTACCACAGCAAGTTGTGAACAGTGAGTTGTTTCGTAGAGTTTAACACATTCGCAAATGCTCTGACCTCTGCAGTGAAATGCTTCATTTGTTTTAGCATGTTATTGTTTTTGTCCTATCAGTCCATATAAATGCCTACCAATGAATTTACACTTAAATCACAAATTCTTTTGTGATAAATATCTAAAAAGCAAATCAAGTAGAGAGATGTAAAGACAATTTCAGGAGAAGATTCCTGGCATTCCAGTTTCAGGTAGTGAAACTGTAAAGACATCTGGTTAACATGGTTAGGACAACAGGAACATTTAACACTAAACCTAAGAAGGAAAACTGAAATGTTCTAATGGAGGAAAAGAAGTTGAAGGAATTTCTGTATCATTTGAACACACTCCAAAAAGTCTGTAAGATGTGCTGCACAGCAAGTGAATTTTAAAAACACCTCCTCATACAAGTGTTAAACTTTTAAAATGTGAATCCTACAGAATGACTGTAGTTCACAAATTACAACCTCATGATAACAAAAACAAGTTAATTTCTGTAACTAGATTATACAAAATTGACGGTACAGTTGCATTGATGTCAATGTTTAGCTCTGACACTGTTCTACCAAAGAGAGAGTGAGGCATTAATTGCAAACTAGCAGGAATCTACCCTGGTATCTCTTGTTTTCATGGAGGGTAAGATTATTCACCCAAAATTGTTTTCTTTATTTGCTTCAAAAGTACTTAACATAGTGGGCACCCAAACAAAGACAAAGACAACCATGCTTAATCAATACACCAATACTACTTATTGATAAACAGTTATATTTGATAATGGTTTGGATAAATATTACCTAGAGTCATTCTGACAACAAAATACCAAACTAGTGCAACAGTCATGTTTGATTATAGAAATCCATTGTTTAACTATTCATTATTGGTATGATGTAAAGTGAGTGAAATGTGTTCCATATCTCTTTTACTGCAGCACATCTATAACAGAGTAAGAGAAAGTGTGTAAATAAAAGCAGGGCACTAAAAGAGAATGTGGCAGTGCAGAGGTATTGTGCCCGACTTTCACTGCCCAGTTTTGAATCCCACGTGTAAGATTCACTCTCCTTTTGTTACTTTCTCTTCAATCTTTGGAATTAATATGGATTCACAGCTCATTTATACTATCATTTATTAATTTATATATGACATAACTATGTGTACATTATGATGGACACTTATGAAATAACCATACTATTTTATCTAAGCCATGTAAATATGCCAATACGTAATAAAAATAATACAGTGGAACTTGATTAATTTGAATGTTTTTAATTCCAAATTGTGAAGAATTCGAGCTTTTAGCCTGGTCCCTTGACATTTCTATACAAAGCAATATTAAAAAGTCTTCTGTATATCAATATCTTTTTGGATAATTCTTTATAATATTCAATGAGAGTGAGTGAAAAAATTATAGATTAGTCAAACTTGCTTGCTAAATTCCAGGAATTGTGCATACTGTGGTCCCATTCCCTTCCCTTGCTAAATTCCAGGAAATACATCATATTGAAGTTCCAATTCCCTCTCCTCTGGTAAGAAATGTGGGTTATGCAATCTTCTTTGTGCAATTCTAGGAACTTGTTACCAGACAAATCACTTGTTGTCATTGTAAACTCTGCATCCCTTTACATTCTGTCTACCTGCAGTCACATGTTGACTTCGTTTGCAGCAAATAACTTCCCAAGCTGTAAAGTGAGCATTTTTAAATAGCGTACACTGTTACATCAAAATCATCAGTATGTGCTAAAGTAGTGAACTGAGCTGCCAATGGCTCTCTGCAAACCTAAACATGTAAATTAAAAAACTCTTACTTTAGCTGAAAAGGCACCAGCCATTCACAAAGTGGAAAAAGGCTTAAAAAATTGTGACGTCGCAAGAGACTTTGGAATCCCCCAGAATACATTGTCTACATACCTAAAAAATAAGCATAAAAATTTGAACAGTGTAGTTACAAACAGTGATGAAAGTAAAAAAAAGAGCAAAAGGCCTGAAAATCCAGATGTCAATGAGTGCATAAAAAAGTGGTTCAAACAGGCAAAGGATAAAAAAATTCCAGTAAGTGGAGTAAGCGAGTTTTAACATTACAAAACTCTAAGTATACACTCTAATGTTGAGTGTCCTAATATTTCATTTAATTTTTTTTTCTTGGTCCCTTCAACTTCAGATTAGCCAAATTCAATTTTATTAACATTACATCTAATATACATTAACAATTTTACCACTGTTTATGGTATTGATAAATAAGTTTTGCACAGTTATAAAATAATGGTAACATATTGAAATATTTATACATGACACATACTATTAGGATAAGTAGTATTACTTATAGTAACATGCTAGCCTCTGGTTTCCAAGTTCAGGCATTGAAGGTCTTATGAGGGAGACCTTTTCTGCTGTAAAAGCCCTTAGTATGGCTTCTTTGGAAGGGAAGTAAAGCCAGCAGTCATAGATTTACAGCACATACAGGATTCTCAAACCTTATAAAGAGGCCTCTTAAGCACAATTAAGCAGTTTTTCAATTCAATGTAGAATGGGATGCTGAGAAACGTAGCAGTTAAGAAGCATCTGCAAATAAAACTCAGTTTAACTTTTTATAATGCTAATGCAAGTCATGGTAAACAGTCATTTGACTGATAAAACCACATGAACCAAGAACAGCATATGAGTGTTGCCTATGCCAGGTGGAAAGAATATTTCAACTGCTTACCCCTGTCCATCCTAGCTGACACCATTAAGGAATCTACACTCCTAGTCAGTGTAGTAAAGAGAGTTCATAGTTTTCCTTTCCAATCATTCTAATGACATACTATGAGTGAAATTAATGACTAGTTATTCATTTCATTAAAACTTAATAGTGTGTCAATTTTATGCCATGAATTAGAGCTTTGCACTTGAAACAACTCGTCAATAGGTTTAAATCATTTTATTTTCTTCAAGCACACACACATTCATACTTCCAGACTCTGTGGTGGATAGGCTAAATTCTGCCTAAAGAAAAATTCCCCGCCCCAGCCAGGAATCGATCCCGGGACCTCCAGGTGAGAAGTCAGCTCACTGACCACTCAACCATGGAAACAGTCAAAAGATATTGTTGCATGCCCTTTTCTCTGATAAATATATAATTATGTGAATGACTAGACACTGGCATTTTAAGAATGTCAGTATCAAAAATGGAAGTGTTGCTTAATAAGGAATATAGTCGTAAGCTCATTTACAATCATGCAAGAGACAGTGTTTCACAAAATTTACTCGAAGAAAAGAAAAGGGAAACATTTTGGATTGTTGGGATTTGTACCCAGAATTTTACTCTTAAAAGGAAGAAACAGATGCATAGATAATGAGGTATGATCACAAGGCATAGTCACAGCCGAGTAAACTGAAATATAGCTGCATTTGTGTCTCGTTTTTACAGTTTGAAATGAACTGATAACTCAGTGGCAGAAGAAATGCAGCATTTTTCCTTTGGTTAATGCATCAGCCAACCCGGAATACTAAAGTGTGTCAATTATACCTTTGACCCACATTTAATCATTTTTCCTGAAATTGTGGTTTTGTTTAGAGGTCTTGTTGCCTTGCACAGCAATAGGTATTGGAGTATTGATAATTCTCATTTAATTAATGTAGTTCTGTTAAAACCCCGATCAGTGTATGGTATGCTGTAACAGCAAAATGGATAATAGAGCCCATATTTTTCAGCAATATACAGTAATTTCTGAAGAATTATGGCACCACTATTTCCTGGATCATACTGTGTGCAGCTTCTGTTTCTGGGGAACCTTAAAAACATAACACATAACATGAACTTCTTTTTTTCTCTCGTAGTCGGCTTACCCTCCCCATATTTAAGACTGACACCCCCTTAGGACTTACAAGTGGATGCCTACGGGTCAGAAGCCTGTTGGGTAGCTACAGAATGGAGGTTCTGGAACAGTGGCCCATAGCCAGGCATGACCTTCAGGAAGTGGATATATGAAATGCAAGTGAAATAGATTCTAGGAAAGGTAGTGATGGAGCCATTGGTGGAATGAGTGATGGAGGAAACCAGAGGACCTGGAGAAAACCTGCCCAGATGCTGTTTCGTCCACTACAAATCCCTCATACCCGCTTGGGATCAAACCTAGCCTGCCTAAGTGGGAGGCAAGCTGTCCAGCACTTGATCATGGCACTTATATTGCCCTTATGAAAATTATGCAAGAACGTATGAATGAAAACTTCATCTGAAGGTGCCAGGAATGTCTTGAGAGCGATGGATGCTATTTCAACACCACTTGACGCGGTTATTACTCGTGGTGTGTGTTACTACCTCTCCTGAGTAATGCAAGAGATTTGAAAGGGAAAACTGCTCAGTGTAATAGTCAGAGCATAAAGCATGCACTGTATATTCAGCGAGGTTCTGCTTATGGCTGATCTTTGAGGTAAGCCAAGTTCAGTCTGATTTGCAGGTGGCAGTGCAAAATTTCTTTCCAATATGCCTTTGGAAAATACATACATAAATGTATAACTAAATTTGTTAAAAAATTCTGATGTAGGCATATTATTAAATCTACTGGCTATAAAATAACATGGAGTACTTAAAGTAATAGGATACAATGCCAATCTAAATATATAGCACAATTAGCCTTCTAGAGTCTATTCATTTCCCCCCTAAAGTTGTACAAGTCATTCCACAACAATATTTGACCATTATATCTTCTAGTTTGTCTATGGATTACAAAAGTGGATTATCTTGTAAATTGTTATTATTTTTAAAGTTACAACATATTAAATAGAGCCAGTCAAAACCTGTGCCGCTCTTGCTCATTACTCATAAGCCACGCCACTCTCGAGAGTGTGGAAATGAGAGTCTCGTATATTGAGAACTAGTGCTCACAAGTGAGGCGACTCAAGAATTCTCGTAACTACAGGCAGAGTAGTTGAAGTATGATCTGTGGAATAAATTGGCTGCGTAATAACTAGGAACCAGATTTGTAGGTTTTGATCTATTTTCCCCTTGTAAATTAGAAAGCTTCAAAGTACTTTTATGTTTCAAACGGTTTGGGCACTAATCTTATTTAGCCTAAAAAAAAAGCTAAATGGGACATCAAGACCTAAAACTCACTAAACTTAATTTTTTTTTTTTTTTCTTTTTTTTTAGTGTACATGTGGGTTATCCAGGAAAAGAATGCTCTTGGTATACAAATTGCATGAATGAAGTATGTGATGTTGAACTTTTTTGTTTTTTGCCTATAGGAATACATTAAAAAACAGCAGAAAATTTGCAAATGTGGCTGGTTGTGTATAGCATGTGTTACCAAGTCAACTTTATTTTAAGTGAGTGCTACATATTTAAACATGTGCTTGATATGTTAATTACAATGTTCTAGCATGTCTTTACTGTGTAACACATTGTTTTAAATTACTGTACATATTAATAGCATGCTTCCACGAAGTAAATCAGTGTTCATGTTTTTATCTATATTATGTTTAAAAGGCTTTTGTCGTCGACTTGCTTAAATAGCTAGGAAAAAGGCAGGAGCATTGTTTAAAAGCCTAGAAAAAGCTAGGAAAATTGTTTATAAACCTAAAGAGGTTAAAAGAAGATAGTAAAATACTAAAATTGCATTTATAAAAAGCTAAAACTCCGGGCCCTATTAATAACATAAGATGACTCATTGTTTAACAGCACATATGTATATCCAAACACGTTTATGCGTTTGAATCAGCGATATTAATGTTAATGATACACCTATCATTTGTGTTGCTATGTATATAACTCAAACTTCAGATAAAACTGAAAATAGAATTACTTCATGCAACATAAACTTCTTAGCAGTAATAAAATACTTAAATACTTATTTGAAGTAAAAGTGGACACCATGTACATTTATATCTGCAGATTCTGTGATAACACATTTCGTTTTTAATCTGTTCTGTAGCATGAGCTACTTAAATGTCATCCCTGTCTTGGTAGGCTATTTAAATCTCAAATAATTTAAACAGATGAAATAATAGAAGTTATAGATCTTAGGCAAATATTGCTTTAGAATATGTTGTTCTCATTTAGATAAACATGCACAATTTTATCAACTTTTAGCCCATTTTAACAATTTTATAGATGATTTCCTAATCACCTGAAGGAATGCTATAGATTTGTCATAACTTCTGGTATTTTATGTATCAATGCTGCATTGGCTTGCAGCCGTCAACACAGTTCGTAACGTATCAATTTTGCATATTTCTGAAGCTGTTGTGATCTTGAATAAAATGAAACTGTCTAGCATTGCGATTTATACACGGAATAGCACTTCTTCATCCTATACAAAAGTTTAAGTGAGCTACAGGGTTGCCAAGTTATATGGCGGGCAAAATTTAATTTTCACAGGTGATGGATTTTTTGACGTATATTATTAGCAATTGTTAATTAATATTGATTTTCTTTAGAAAAGCTGTCATGGATGTAAATTTTTGTGTACCTGCAAAACAGTATCTGCTACGCAATGTAACAGCTATCTTCTATTTAGAGCTAACAGCAACAAACTTCTCGGATGACTGAAGACACATGACATTTCAGCCTATTAAAGACATGTATGAACATGCAGCTGCAGAAGCTGTTCTCATGTTGTTTGTAGTTAATCACTTCCCCTGATCATCTTTCAGACCTGACCAAGAAATTGTTCCAAAATGCTGACCTTTCAATTTTTGAGTTTTAATTTTTATTTTTGAAAGAAAATTACTAATTTTGATGGATTTTGACGGATTTTTATGAGCTGGTCTGACTGAAAAACAACCATGTGTTGGCAACTCTGGTGAGCAACGCACTCAACCTGATCCAGCGGAACATGCTTATTGTAATAAAATGCAGGTCAAAATAAATACATGCACTGCTTTCGGTTATTCAGCTTCATTTAATAGCTGAAAGGTGAATGTAAGGTCAGGGGGAGGTGTAACATATAATTACAATAGGTATATCTTTACTTTCTGAGTAACAAAGTAGCACAGAGGAGAAGCATATACCTTCATACTACCAAAGTGTTTAAAACAAAACAAACCAGCACCAGGGAAAAAGATTTAGTTCTAAATACTCAAATATGCTTAGATTAGAGTGGATAATAGAATTACTGCTTCAAATAATGCTTACATACTGATTTATAACAAAACTATAGTTCATTTGCATTACACTGCAGTCTTGCTATTAACGAGACTCGTGAGTCTTGCGAATAAACGAGGATCTCATAAGCTCGCTAATCAACTCTCTTCCTGCCAGTGATATGTTCAGCTGCATCTACTGGCTGCAAGAGGCACAGTTAGCAGAAACGAGCGAGACTGAAAGCTGTTTTGATGGGCTCTAATATTAAAACATTGTGAATCACTACTTGTGACCTTTATGTTAAGAATATCTCACAAGCAACAACTAATAAAATTATGTTATACATGTTAAATATGACATGTGCAGCTAAAAAGAAATTCAAGCCTCTGATCATATTCTATGGGAGGCAATTTATAATTTAAATGTGCACTTTTACCCCTTCTGGCTCAAATGGTTGCTGCTTTTTTCTTTTTTTCCCCTCCTTTAGTTTATATGCCACCTTTAATTGCATGGTCCTACGAGTGTCATTTCCCTTCAGAAAATATTGCCTATTGACAGTGGTGTTAACTCGCATACTGATTTCAAATTTCTAGGCATCTTCAATTTTAATCACTATATCACACCAACATTTACACTCTCATTCTTACTTCCAGACTGAGGGGGATAGGGAATAATCTGGGCAACAGAAAAATCCCTACCCCCTGACAGGAATCAAACCTGGAACCCTTCAGTCAGCAGGCAGGTGCTCTACTGACAGCTATTATGCCAGCTGGCTGATTATTGCAAAATAAATGTAAGTATGTGGTTATAAGGTACCTACAAAGGATGATTTTTGCATTGCTGTATCTGGCCTTAAAGTGCTCACTAATTTCCTGATGTTGACAATTTGTTAAAAACATAAACCTGATATTGGGAATACAGTGGGCGTTACCAAAATGAGTGCAAATTATTCACATGGTGGTAGGGAACATCCATACAAGTATTTTAACATAATGAACCAGGGGTCAGAAATGCATTGTTATGGGTCTACAGAGTAAAAATGCATGGCAACAATGAAATGTTTATTATGATAATTGCAAGAGAAATAAAAGCTATTACACAAATGTAAACACTCGAGTCTGCCATGCACTTATTTGTGTGATAAGCTGTGTTTACTTTGGTTCTTTGCTAACATTCTCCTTCCCCGTTCCATTAACACAGCTGGTGGTGAACAAAGAAATAAAGGGGAGAAATGACAACTCCTACATTTGTCATCACAACCTCCTCAGCTTGTTGGGTAGGAGTTAGTAAACAGATATCGCTGTTAAACATAAATAATTTTATATGGATAGAATTCGCTGACATGCATCTTGCATACGGTGCCGCTGGCACAATGACTGGAGCTCAAAGTATTTATGCAGAGCGCTTCCCAAACAGAGAAATGCCAAATCTGAGTGGTTGACTAACAAATAAGAGAGAGTGGTTCAATGTGAATCATCATATTCATGGTAGGAGACCATGGGTGTGTATACCTGATTTAAAGAGGTGTTGGAGCCAATTAAAAACAGTCCCTCAACAAGGACTCAAGCTGTGGTGTGACGCTTTCAGGTTAATAGTCATACTGTTTGGAACATTCTTCACAAAGATCTTCAACACCCTTTCAAACGTAACAAAGTTAAAAAAATTTGGGTGTGATGACTTGTGGTCAAACAGACTTTTCTCGGTGGTACTAACAACATCAAGTGGACATTCTCAATTTTCCCGCCATTGTGTTGTGGACAAAAACAGTAGAAACAGTCATGTGTGGGCACATGTTAACCCTAATGCAACACAAATGTGTGCATCTGAACACAGATTTGCAGCTAATGTTTCTGCAGAAATTCTAAACAATATTTTGCTGGGTCCATCTGCTTCACCCTCACCTGACAGAGCAACATTATTTAACCTTTCTCATGTGCCGTTCTACTTTCCTGGACAGAAGATTTCCAGATCAAGGGATTGGTAGAGGTGGACCCATAAAATGCCCTTAAAGTTTGTCATTTTACTGCTGTACAAGAGATTTTCTTGTTCCAACAATTCTGTATGATTTTGTGGTACTGGTTTGAACTTCTCTTATTAGTAATTCTGATGAAATTATCATTTTACAAGGTTTTCCTAGTCATGGAAAGTCCTTATTGCTTGCTAACCATGGTCACCTGAGCAGAAGGGGATGCTTCAGTGCCCTTAGAGATATGCTACTTTGTTTTGCAAGTTGGCAAATGGATAAACCTGTCTGAGCACTACAATTGCAGCACATCTTGTTATCGATATCTCCACTTTTGGAGCCATAATAATGATGCACACCTGTCAACTGTCGCTAAGAAACTGAAATGCAGGAACCAAATAGTATGAAGTACATTGAATGGCGTCAACTAGATTAACAAACATAACAGTTCAGGTATCATTTACATACCCAACATTCTTTTGAGGCAACATTGCATTTAGATGAAAACAAACCTAAGTCTGATAAGTTTATAAAATGTTTTACTATTCCTTTGAAATTATAAAAATTATTGGTATTAATGAGCAGTAGTGTATAATAATTAGAACTTTATTTCAATTTTCTTTCAATGAAAACCTGCAGAATCAAACCAGAAGAAAAAAAGGGTTGAATGCTCTAGTAATGAATGAATAAAAAGTGAATTGTAGTTAGAAAATTATAAGCTAAGAAATAAGGTGGCATTGACATGCATGTACAGATGAAATTTATGAATTATTTTTATTTGTGAATCAGGTAACCAACACATTGGTAAATCATGTAAAAATTGTTTTATTGAGATGATATATTTAGTTAAAAGCTGTTGAATTTGACACAAAGAAGCTGTATATTAATTTTTTCATAAAACTTCTATCAGTGACAAACACACCATTACACACACTGTTCAGAAAGTTGATGTGATTACAAAAAAAATCCATAAATAAACCAGATATAGATTATAAACACAAAAATGCAATTTCATTTGCAGTAGCAGAAGTTATAAAACGTGTATTCCAGAACTTGGCCAATCCAAACCTTCTAAATGCCTGAATGGTAAAGCTCAATGCATTGAGTCACTAAGGCCCGGTTGCATAAAAGTTAATCTGAGTTCAAACACCTGAAATTGATCTCAAGTCAAGCTGAACTTAGAATTTTGGTTGTATAAACAATCACCTTAGTTCAAAGCATCTTGAACTAAGATCAAATCTGACTGGTGAATTTTCTCCAGTTAACTTAACTGAAGTTGGATTAGTAGAACTGCTGAAGATACATAATAATTGTCCTTTCTTTAAACAAGAAAGAAATAAATAGTATAAGTTTTAATACAACTTAAACAATATGGTAACACATTTTTGTAGTTATTTAGATAATTAGCCTATATATTTTACAATTCCCTTGCAGAATGCATTGATTATAACCTATGCTAATATTTTCAGATGTCAGATTACTCAGATATCTCCGATGGTGAGGATTTTGAATTTGTAAGGGCTCCTCTTGTTTTTCAACATAGAAGGAATCCCATCTTGGAGCTTAATGACAGAGAATTCAAAATGAGATTTCGACTCTCAAAGCATGTAGTCGAAGAACTGGAGCATAGGCTACATGCACAATTAAGGGCACAAACTCTGAGGAATTATGCACTCTATCCAATGTTTATGATCCTTCTTACATTACAGTTCTATGCAACTGGGAGCTTCCAAATGACGATTGGGGATATCTTTAAGAGGGTGAAGTAAGAAGGGTTATGTGGGATTTCCATAACATATGCCATTTTTCAGGAGTTATAGGTGCAATAGACTGCACACATATCCCTATTATATCACCTGGTGGGAATAATGCTGAGATATAAAGAAATTGCCAGGTTTTTCTTTAAATGTTCAAGCTGTCTGCGACAAAAAACTTGTTTCCAGAAATTGCTAGGTGGCCAGGTTTAGCACATGATAGCAAAATTTTTAGAAACTCTAGAATTCATGCACAATTTGAAGCTGAATTTCCCCGAGGTGTACTTCTAGGAGACAGTGCATATCACTGGAGTCATTTCTTACTTACAACTACAATGAATGCAGAAACTCGTGCAGAATGAGTATATAACAGGGCCCATAGGAAAACAAGATCAGTTATAGAAAGGTCTTTTGGCGTTGTCAAAAGACGATTTACGTGTTTAAGAATACTTCAAGTTCCTCCTATAATAGCAGCAAGTTTGTATTGCATACCTTGGCCATTAATGCAGAAGACACTCCTGATGTAGACGGTGCTGTTTACAGAGGAAGGAGAATCTACCAGGAACTGCCTATACCTGATTTAAATCAGAGAAATAGAAGGGAAAACACTGCACTTATTAACACCACCTTCAGGTATTAACTGTAAATCTATTATTTCATAACAACATTTCATAACATCATTTATATTTGTTGTGATTTTTTATATTATAGCTCCAGCTTTAAAATTTTCATTTTCAGTTCATGTTCCTCCTCAAAGCACTCCAACCTCCTCTTGTAGAATTTTACCCTAATGTCTTCTTCCTTCCTTTGCTTTTCAGGGCATGATGCTCTGGTTGAACTGGCACTTGTAGATGCTGAAGGATCTGGTTCAACAGGCTGTATTTCTTCCTCCTGAGAATTGCAGACCTCCACTAAGACCTCATCCTGCGGTGAACTGGAGATGACCTCCATATTTAAGTTTGTGATAAACTTCGGGATGGAAAGTCACAATGAGCTGGCAAAAGCTGCGACCTGAGTGCTGCAATCAGTTTGTGGCCAGTTTCCTCCAAGGAAGACAGCACAAACATACTCCCTCCTCTTTTGTAAAGTTTGACTTTATCCTCAGCATTTATTTTCTTTGTGCACTTTTTTGTTTTCGTAACACAATCTTAAACTTTTGCAATCACATGCAATAACATTTCTGGATTAAATTCCACAGTTATTTCCTTCCATGCTTCCTCCTTTCTCTTTGTGGTGTTGCTGTCTTTTTTTTTCTATTATATCTATGTTTTAGAACAATGTCTATTAAGATATCCTCCTCTTTGCTTTTAAAATTGGCAGAAAGCACCTTTTTCTTTTCTTGAGTATCCATTTTAAGGTTATGCTTTCAAGTCGCAGTATTGTAAACACAGAGAGAGAGAGAGAGAGAGAGAGAGAGAGAGAGAGAGAGAGAGAGAGAGAGAGGGGGGGATTACACATTTAATGAAGATAAACTAAATAACTGTTTTTGATAAATATGATTTTAATATAGTCAATTATTATACTGTCTATATAAAATAAAACTATTTTCAGGAATAAAAGCCATAAACAGAAATTTCCATTTAAGTATTTTTTTTTTGTGTCTATATTGGTTACCCTGTGCATTTGAATGCAATAAATCCGAATGGTCCCGAAGATTTTAAGAGTCCTTTCAATGCAATACGAAAATTGCCATATTTGATTTTGTGTTCTCGGATCAAAAGTGAACAGTTCATTAAACTAAGATCAGTATTATACAACCCACGCGGAGAAGCAAACTAAGTTCATTTCTGATCTTCGGCTATTAATGAACTACAGTTAGCAATTTTTATGCAACCAGGCCTAAAAGATGTTTTCTGGGATAGGTGTCCCAAAACTGAATTTGTTGGGAGTTCACAGTGTAATCATTGCTCTGGAAGATGCAAATTCTGTATATAATGGACTAATCACAGTTTTCAATGTACTCCAAGAGCTGGGAGCTCATCCAGAAAACTGGTGTTTGGACAATAAGAATGTTGGACATGGAAAGGATTAAAAATAGTGATGTGGTGTAGTGAAGAATGCAAGATAAGTGAAAAAGAGTTAACAGGATGTCAAAACAGAATGCATTGAAAGAAAATTGTACAGTAGATTATGGATTTGGGGAGTTTGAGGCATAGTGAAGGAAATGCCCCCAAGTAAACCAAATTCTTAATAACTCAGTTTCCCACTAATTACATTCCATCCCCCCATAAAATGTACATTTTCTCTGGAACTAAAGGAATTACAAAATATTGCAGTTATTAGGTACACAATTTTAAAACTGAACTTCAAGCATACATTTTAAACAAATTGGACATATGTAACCAGAGATGACTTTCTGTCATTGGAGGGAAACGTGTAGTTTTCTAGTTAGCACAATTGAATAAGAAAACTTGAGGTCGAATTACTTTGTAACAGATTTTATTAAAATTTCAAGATTTTACAATTTATGTTTTACATAGCAACAAGGATTTTTCACATGTGGCAACATCTCAAAATGGTCAGAGATACCGTTTCAGGAACTCAATTCTGCATTTGTATTCTTCTCTATCAAACATAAAGCTACACCAGAACGCTATAGTGCATTCACAAAGTCATTCTTTACTTCAGTCCTTGCTCTGCATGTACTTGATGAGGTCTATCACTCTGTTGGAGTAGCCAAATTCGTTGTCATACCTGAAATTAAAAGATTTATCTTAATATTTCAAATGTAACACTTCTGAAATATGTTTAACTTGAACTGACAAACATTTAAATGCAAAGGCTTGATGCAGCCTTAGATATCCCAAATAGCATCACTTAATCAGACTGAAAAATAGATATAGGAAAGCTATTACATTTAGATATTTATACAATTTGGAAACTACCAAATATATTGCAGTAACAAAACTATACCTGTTGAAATAACAAAGGGAGAGAATCTTTAACAATCACACTTTGTCTGCTGGAAATCAACCAGTATAAATGAAGGCAATTTCAAAACAAGATGTCTGTTTTAGAACCCAGCTTTTCCACCAGGCTTTTAATCTTAACAAGGAAGCAGGCAATACATCATAACTAGAGCACACAGACAGGGTATCATTTGAATGATTGCAAGTTGAATGATATGAACTCCTGCCTGCCTGGGTTTGGCCTTGTTCAGAGCATGAGCTGCTTGCATCTACAGGTAAATGTAGAGTGCTTTTTAGTCTTTACACATCCCAAATGTGCTGCCTAACCCTAACCTCATCTTTGAGAGACTATTTCCACAAGCAATAATATCCATTTCCTTTTTGTATCTGGTCTACATTCTGAAACTGGTACATGTAGTAATTGGAAGAGCACTGGATTATAATAGCCATGTCAGTAAACATCACATTTCCATCTTCAGTATATCAAATCTATGAAGAAAATAGTGTAGCAAAGAAGTCATACATCAAAATTCTATGGGAAACTATAGAATAGTGTTTTAAAAGTTTCAGAGTGCACTTTACTGAGTAAGCAAATTTTATTGCTTCAGAGTACCTCAAAACATGGTTCAAGTGCTCCATCTTTTAGAAATGGATTAGTTTCTCCCATTTCACGAAAACAAAATCAAGTATAGCTTCACAGTTGTCTTGCATTTTTCATGCAACTAGAATGTGTAATCAAAATGCAGTATCTAAGTGTGAGTGAATTAACAAGCATCAGTAATGTATATTATCGAGTGTCATGCAGTACTCTAACACGCGACTGATCAAAGGCAGGATTACCTTACCCTCATCAGACCCCTTGTACCCTATTTGTTACATTTGTTCTCCATGTTTTGCTGCTATTGCAAATGATTTCTAGTTGTCCCCAGAGATAGCACCAAGCACTTTCATGCAACAACCTTTGTATTTGGTCAGAACAGGTGGGCTTCAGAGATGTTAAATTAAGAGTTATGTTGAAATATTTTTTATGCTTACAGACTAGTTATAAACATTTTTTTTTTTTTTTTAAACTAGATTTTATTCTTGGAATTCATTCACAAAAATTGTGTTACAAACAAATGCTGGGTTCTGAAGAGGTTAATATGCAAATAGTAATGCACAGAAGTGTGGTGATTAATCTGAAATATCTACTGAAATTGGTTTGCTGATCATGTTCTGAATTAAGTTTGCCAATAAATTTTGCTTCTCTTGCTGAATTGTGGCCAATAATGTAGTCATGCAAATGAATAATCTTGCAGGGACTAACGTTTACCGAGCAATGGGTGTAAATGCCATTTGTTTTCATGAACTAATGTTTGTGATATAATGAAACTTTGTTGTTACAATTAGCACATTGCAAATTCTGTTCCCCACATTTGGTCTCAGTATTTGCTTCCGAGATAAGCAATTAATGAGAAAAAAGTGATCTGAAAATGAATTTGTACAGAGATAGCAACAGATTACTTTACACGCCACACGAGTATGTTAAACCAGTAAGTGATGCAAAAGCTAATACTTTATGCATCAACTTAAGAGTCGCTATCCATTTTCTACTTGTACACAAGATTTATAGCCTTGAGTTATAATATCAATTTGAATTTGTTATATCATTTTGATAAAAATGGCATATTGTTAGATTAAAATTTTTAAATGATTTGAATGTTCGCTAATGATTTGAAGAATAAGTTCATTAGCTAAATATTAGATCATATACATCCAAATCCCTTTTTCATACTCTTTCTCATGAGCACTTTATAGATTTTACATTAGCCTCATGAGAAGGTAATTTTGAAACAATAAAACCATGCAACCTTGTGCAAATATATGGAGTGATCGAAAAGTTTAAGACTGCAGCCATAGTTGCTAAAGGTTAGAGGTAGCAGGGAGCAAAGGTAAAAAAGAAAGTATGTCCTTGAAAAGACCCTCCCTCCCTCAAAAAATTCTCTGCTCTTTGTTTAATCCTGGGCTACAGCTTGACAAGAACTTATGTTAGGGATTGTTGCAGATTTTGGTGTGCACAAGAGTGGTAGTAAAACAAAATACATTTGCATAACATTGCTATAAGATCTGAATAAATTTTGGAAACCTATGAACCATTAAAAGTTTAACCAATAATGTTTTTCTCTGACACAACCAATTTAAAGGTTGCTAGGAATTGGTTAAGTGACCCCTGATCTATGAATTTTCCACTCCTCAAATTTGTCTCAAGAGTTTGTGATCTTGTGTTCTATCCATCAAATTACTATTGGAGAGAAATAGCTGAGGAACTGAATTGTTATGTGGTTCAACTTTAACAAATGTGTTCCATTTTTTTCAAACCCAGTGGCAGCCAGCCTTTAGAGGCACATGCCCTCCCTACAACAAATTCAGACAAGAATTTCTCCATTATATTATTAGGTAAAATACTATAATCATAATGTATTTTGTATAAATTTAAACCTACTATGCACACTGGACAGTTGTAGTGAAGATGGCTGTCGGAAATAGTAACCAGCCGCATTTTTAGAACAAGCGATTTTGTGGTCATCCTATGCGCACGCACAGAAGAATTCAATGCTTTCACATGCAGTTAATTTGTAGGTGCAGGGTTCAAGGGGCCAACAGGGGAAGGTTCTCTTAGGACACGAAAGTCTCTGTGGTCATTTGCTGCACATGCGCAAAGAGAATAAGAACCGACAATAAGCAAAAGTTAAAGTTTGAGTCAAATCCCTGACAAAAATATTTAGCCAAAGATCTCTTCACGTGCAAGAGTAAATAATAAGAAACATTTCTTAAGTTTGTTTTCAAATAAAAAGACATTCAAAGTTGATCTATAAACCTCCTGAACAAAATATACAAATAGAAGCTTATATGGTGAAAATTTACAATGTTGCGTTCAAGCAGTGTTGTGTAATTACCATAAGTTTACTAGGAAATAGATTCGTGATACATTTGAAGCTTCACTTGAAAACAGGAAAATGCCAAATAACCAATAGTTATTGAAATTATGAAGGTGAACAAACGGTAAAATGGACCTTACTTGTGAGAGGTGGGCTAGTGTTTTGAGTATGAGTGCTTAACAGTAAACTGATAACTGGTGAAACAGTGCTTTGAATGTATCTCACGTGCTAATGAAACATAATCCAAATGCGCTGGAGAATAATTTGGTGAAATTAATTGCAGAATGATATGCCGATTTATCAGTTGCTAGCATTCAAAGAAACGGCAGTGTTAAAACTAGCCTTAAGAGGGAAAATCCTAACATTGTTAGGCAATGGTTTGTAAAGTATACAATTGCTTATAAAGAAAATGCCTAAGACATTAATATCACAATCGTGATCTACTTACTTTAAGGGTAGTAGTAATAATTTTCTGAGAGAAAAGTGAGCTTCGTTTGTGAAAAGAAACATTGTGAATGTTGTAATTGGCATACATAAGCTATTTAAGTTGTGTAGGGCAGTATTGAGGACTGGAATCTTAAACTCAAGTGCATCAGCTGTTAAGACGAGCTATGCATCAATTTACAGCAGGATAACCTTTCTGATAATGTTGTTGACAAATGATAAACAGTGAAGGTGAAGTTCATGTTCAAATTTCTCGGAACATGTAGCGTTCAGTTTGACTTCAATCAAAGAGTCATGGAAGTACTTTTTCAAGCAAAGAATCAAATAATGGACTTTATCTACAAACAGAAAGGTTAGTGCAAATACACAATTTAGCGTTTCATTTCCACTGATAGCTTTTAGTATCCACTAATTTTAGTCTCATCCGTGATCTAGTGGCAATATACTAGCCTATGGTTCTCAAGGTCGCGGGTTCAATTCCGGTTGATTTAGGTGTAAAATTCCCTTTCTTCATAAGGGAAGTTAAAGTCATTGATACCGAGTTGTAGAGCTATGGCACATAAAAAAAAAGCCCTCAAGCCTGAGAAGGAGGCCTCTCATAAGCAACATTAAGCAGTCTTTTGCACCCAAAACGGAATAGAACACTTAGAACTGCAGCAGTTGAAGAGCGTCCATAAATAACATTCAATTTAGTTTTAATTTTAGTCAATCTTAGAACTGTGTCCTACCAGATAATTTGGCCATGAGCCGCCACTGTTCAAAACTCATTCTGAAATTGCTATCAGCATCCTCCATGGTCAAGTGATATGCTAGCCTCTGGTTCTCAATATTGCAGGTTTAAACCTGGCAGATGGTAATAGATTGTTTTGGGCATAAAAATCTATAGCATGATTCACGAGTTCAGATTCTATATTAAAAAAAAAGGAAAAAAAAAAAAACAAGACTCAAGTCAACTAAATGCAAAGATTATGCTAATTGTATAGTAAGAAATTACTATTTTACTTTCAAACTGATTATAAATATTTACTCTTGATGCTTTCACAACAATTCCGCAGTACAATAACTCATTGCTTCAATGCTGACAGTTGACTGCTCTCGCGCAAATGTGCATTGTGGACTTACGATAGAACTCACCTGGCTTGCATCTCTTCTTTTTTATAGCCTATGTCAAATTTCTAGAGAAAGCAAATATTCTCACAAGGTGTTTTGTGACCTGATGTCACATTCCAAGGCTTTGAGGTAGCACCACCATTCTTCACGTGTTAATTTCTCAAACACGTGCAACAATGAGATGGCTACTTAATGGAACCCAACCAATCAGCTATAAGCTTTCTAAAGCAAACTGCTAACACACGTGTCAGATTATAGGCCAGCAAGGCTTAGTCACACTGTTTCCTCCTAAACCCTGATTGTCCCAACCAGTACCACTGTAATGGGCTAGATATCCATGTGCACCATCAGCATTTCCCTGCCTGTGGATGTGGTCAACACCACTTATCCTCTTCACCTTTCCATGGTTGTTGAAGCATGGGGCAGTGTCCTTGGTCTGGGTAGGGCAATATAGCCACACCAGATCATACTGCTGGAAACCTTGGCTGTTTCCCAAGATGTTCCACATAGTTGACTGCTTGCTGTTCTACCCCAGGAGGACCCCCAAACATAGTTTGCATGGTAGATGAGGCTCCCTACTCAAAACAAAACTGGCTGGTGTCAACCAGTGGTGTTGCAGGTTGAAGAGCAGTAGGCCAGCAAGAAAAACCTGACATCCCATTCTCTGGTGATTGGTCAAAACTTCCTTATATGCCCTAGAGCCTTGATATACTGCTCAATCATGCCATCTGAGTGGAGAAGTGTTGTGCACATCTTGTGGGCTGCAAATTGCTCCAGCATTTCCCTCATTAGGTTGGACTCTTAAGTTGGTGTCCTGATCAATGAGTAGCTCTAAAAGTACCCAATAGTGAAAAAGTTCTGCAATGGTCTTGGCCTCCTGGTTAGGGATGGCATACACCTCTGGCCACTTGTGTAAGTAAGCCATGGCAACCAACAGATACTTGCTCTTGTATAACAAAGAGAATGGTCTTGCTTCATCAATGGAAGTGTTCTCATGTTATACTGCTGCATGCAACCTTGGCTTCTGGTCTGTGGGCAATGACTTGCTGTACACAGATGACATTGGTGGAACCACCTTAGTCTTAACCAGTAGTACCACTGTCAGGAGCTTGTTGATAGTTCAGTTGGGTCCCTATCGTTCTCCTACAGTCCTCGACTGTACTTCAAGGACTCTATCACCTAAATCTGAGAAACAGTATGACATCCTTGGTCTTCCAAGTCCCATTGGGTGCGGTAGGACATACACACCACTCCTGCGTTCTACGTCTTCAAGTCACTTTGGTCAGCGTAATTTGTCTCAGAAGTGGCCCCAAATCTACATCTGCCAACTGCTACCTCCTCAGACCTGCACTATCCTATCCAGCTGCAGGCATTAATGAAATCACATGGAAAGCTGTGGCATGCTCCTCAAACTTAGTCCAGTGGCCACACTCCTCTGGACAGGGAGTCTGCATTGCAGCGACTCCTTCCTTTCTAATGTGAAGTTGTACTCTCAGAGCCTCTGGACCCAATGGACTGTTGGCCTTCCAGGTTCTTGAAACTTAACAGCCTGGTGAGGGCACAGTGATCAAGTCTTCAGATGGAATGGCTGACCATAGAGCACTTTTGTGTTCCAGGACCTTTACTCCTGCCAGGAGTGCTCGCTGTGTAATGAATGCAGTAGTTATTTTCTGCCTTTGAGCTCTGTTGTAGTAGGCTATTATTCATTCCTGGCCATATTGAACCCGAGATAGAATTCCTCCAATACCAGTGTCATTGGCATCGGTGACCACAAAGTTGACACCATGTTATGGAAATCTAAAATAGGTGCACTCTAGAGTGTAGACTTATATGGTTAGAAGAGGCTGAGAGGGCATTTCAGATGCTTAAGGCTGGTGCTCTTCCATCAGAGCGGTGAGCGGTTTCTAGATGGAGAAACCTTTCACGAGAAGTCTGTAGTGGCTGCCAAGGTTCAGAAAACCTCGCAGCTCTAATTTGTCTTTTAGGGGAGGCCAAACTTTCCCTGCCCAAGCTTTGTCCAGGTCGGTGGCCATCCCAGATGTTGAGATTTTACCCAAGTAGTTCACCTCCTTTGCAGAAGAGTTGGCAGTTCTTCGCATTCAGATTCTAGCCTTTGCAGGATCTTGGTCAGCTTTTCAAGATGGTCTTCGAAGTTGCTGCAAACAAAGATGTCATCCAGATATATCACACAGGCATCTTAAGTCAACCCTTTCATCACTGATTCCATCAGGTGCTGGAAGGTGGCTGGAACATTGTGGAGTCCCAAGGGACTAACCAAAAATTCCCAAATTCCTTGGCCTAAGGAGATCATTTTCCATATCTCTGAAATCTAGGGCTAGCAAGTGTGTTCAGAGTCATCAATCTGGGGTACGGAGAAGTCCTTTCTGACAACAGCATTCAGCTTCCTGTAGCTTATGCAGAAACATAGCTTACCATTCTTCAAGACAAAGGGGAGAACCAAGGTCTGTGGGACTCCTCAAAGATTCCCCAAAATATCTTGTCCTCCAGCAATTTCAGCACAAAATGATCTGTGGGAAACTCTCAAACCCTTTGAATTACATTTACAGCAGTTTTTGGTATGCTGGTGTTCAACATATCAACTGTTCTATTTCATATTGTCTACTGACAAAAGCGTTAATCTTCTCTCAAAATAAGTTCATTGTTAAACGTGACTTTTCATTGTTGCTGGAAATAATGCTTAATTTCTGCATTGAATCTATTATTGGAAATTAACAGTCTGTTTAAAATCTTAAGAGTTATGCTTTCTACTGCATATTGTACTTTCTTGCTTTATTTTTTAAAATTATGCTTTGTGCTTTTAAAACCTTTTTGTTTGTAACTTTTAGACCCCCAAAATCATGTTCTGGGTAGCAACCACATGTCCAAAGCTCTTATGCTCGTTATGCTTTTGGGTTGCATTAGTAATGAGAGATTTGAAGTTGCTACAGTTTTATCATATTTTAAGGATCCATTTGTAGTATTTTACTTTGTAATATTTGCTCCTATGTTAAAAGGTTCCCTGGTCAGAGCATGAATGAACAGAAAGTGATCAGATATGTTACAAGCTACTTTTGCCATTTTGGCTAGGGTGGTGTTCTACTCTTGTAATGAGAGAAGGTAGAGAAAGCAGCAACATTTTTAGAGTAAATCCACCTTAGAAATCAAATTTTCAGAAATGATTATACCTCAAAGCAAGTAGGTATATGAGCAATACAAGTTATTAGCTGTCAGACATCTCCATGCTGAAACTAGATATTCCAATTACTATATTGCATGGCATGTAAACAAAGTTATAAGCCACATTAGTGAGAATATTAAGGATCATACCTCTGATATCCCATTTAAGTATGGTATAAAATCATGTGATTATGTAACGTGATAGACAAAGAAATTGCCATGAATAATTATGTGTAGAATATGTATAATAAAAAACCACTTATCTTGCTTATCAAAGAGGATCATATGATTATGAGTTGCCTTTAAGTAACAATGCAATTCAGTTCAATATCACCAACTTTTGTGCCTGCAAAAAGCTGCTTTTCATATGACCCTGAAACTCCCAATCCACTTCTCCAAATATTCATAACTAGCACAGCCAAACAGGAGAAAATTACTGGCCACCAAGCATTAAGAAGGCTTGTTGCAACGCATGGGGATCTTCAGGCACGCTGCTACTGAGTAAGGGTATGGTGGAGGAAAGTGAGCCAGGAAGTGGAGTAACCTTGAGCATGGCGATCAAAACCATCCTAAATACAGGGGTGAAAGTCCAGCTCCATATACCTACTTTAGGCATATGGTAACAGAGGCTTATAGGCTATTACACTGTGGTGATTGCATATAAAACATGGTTCCAAGAGGCCATACCGATATTGTAAACTGTGCAGTGAGTTCCATTCATATGGATGTCTGAAGACTCCACATTACCAACATATACTTTAACAAAGCCTTCATAGCAACAGTTGGAGGCAAGAAGTATGGACAAAGGTATCTGTGACGTTAAGTCACAAGACTAGAGATATTTTATAAACCCAATGGATGTAGTAATCACTAGGGCTCAGAAGCTGGTCTAGAAATTATTGAAGAAACCTACATAATCTTAAATTTTTAGAATTTTGACCTAAAATTCTTAAAAATGACCTATAAAGAATTACATTTATGAAAATGTGACAATGTTTAAAAATTACTTATTGAAAGTTGTAGTTTTAGCTTATTCACTGAAAAAGCTGTTTCCACTCCAACTGAGCATAGTTGAAACATGCAATTGTCTCCAAGCAAAGGTCTTCCACAAATACACAAGTAGAAAATTTCACCTTGCAGAATTCTGTGTTTTACACTTGGTAACCAACATATCTATTTTTTCTTTTCTATTATCTGTCAGTCTGGGTAGCTCAGTTGATTAGGCACTGGCCTTCTGATCTAAGGTAACGAGTTCAAATCCAGTTCAGGTCAATGGTTTTCAAGTGAGCTTTAAAGTGATAGCCCCATGTCAGATTTACTGGTGTGTAAAAACTGCAGGACAAAATTCTGGTACACCAATGATGTTGATGTGATCCTGATAATTGATAGTGTCAAAAAATTTCCCCACCCCTCCTAATATCTTGACAAATTTTTCTGCACAATGTCCTAAATGCTATTTGATTCAAAGCCATGGGGTTATGACTGGGGGGGATGTAGCTTGAGGACTCAGGTGGAGGAGATGACACTTAACCTGTATAACCGAGTTGCGCCAGAACAAGTATTAACAAACATCTTGGATCAGGTTGCCCCCTGAAGGGAGGCCCATCCTTTTGAAGCAATTACTTTACATAAGCAAAGAGTTGAGTACCAATAAGAAGTTGAAGACCAGTAGTAGAGTTGAATTGCCCTCACAGGGGATACCTTCAGAGAGATGTCTAAAATGTTAAGAGCTGGATAAAGAGTCAGGCAGTGTGCACCACACAAGCAGGCACACATAAGGAGTGCCTGCAGAGAAAGCACCAGATCGCAGACAACAGCCAGAAAGAGCAAGACCAAAGATGGGCAAATGTGTCCAACCTTTATATAGCTTAAAGATACATAGGAAGGTCTGTGCATTATTATGTTGGCTTCCCAAATATGGAGTGGCCAACATACTGGTTTTGAGTAGTATTCAAATTGCTCTAGATCATTCCTAGTGACACGTGAGGTACCAGTGTTTCAACTGACTTTGCAATTCTGCACGTAGCTCTGTGGAAGCTGATGTCGTGGTAAAAATCCATTGGGATTGGCAATAGGAAGTGCTGGACCATAATCTTCCTGTTACAACTGGGAGCAGCTAAGCTCCACAATTTAAGAATTGATTTAAAACATGTCTGAAATGATAGATTTCTATAATCATAAATAAATGACCATAATTCAACATAACACATTGCAACTCTCAATAGTATATGGAAAATATCCCCAACAACATATCAAGTACTGCCATCAGCACATAAAAACAATTCCATCAAATGATGTGCATTAATACACCAAGTATACTTGCTAATATGATGGAAACTACAAAAAGAATGTGGGAAACATTTAAGAAGGTATTATATGTTCAACTTGCCAAGAAATTACCACCTATGTACCACTACAATGTGCTAAAAGATGCAGAACAAACATCCACTGAAACTGTCAAATGTTTGCTGGCAAGGTTGACAATTGTCACAAAACTAGCAGTTGTTGAGAATGCAACCAGAAAGTGATGAAGAGGAAGGTCATTTGCTACTCAACACAGGACATTTAGGATGTCCTTAAGTTTTGCAAAGTGTCTGCAAAGTAGTTGCTATGACAGCTCAGTCCAGAACTGAAAGGGTTGTAAAAAATTGTGGTGCTCTGAGGCATAAGGTGATTGTTTCCTTGCAAGAATTGTTACAGGAGACAAAACCTGCATACACTACCACTAACAGAAAATGAACAAGCAAAGATTGGTACCATTCCTTATCACCAAAACCCAAGAATTTCCAGACACAGCCATCTAAAGGGACGATTATAGTGACACTTGGGCTTTATCACAAGGCTTTATCTTGGAACACTATATGCCTAAAGGAATATAATATCTTGTATTCAGATATGTTGAAAATCATCTTCAGCCTGCAATTAGATCTAAGAGATGTGGATATCTAATTACAGCTAACATTTTGCAACAGGACAATAGTTAGCCTCATACTATCCTTGTAACAGTTGCAACCACCGCTAACCTTCACATTAATCCTTTTGTAGATCTTGCCCCCAAAAGATTATCACATATTTTGGCAATGGGAGAAAAAATTTTGTTTTGATGAAGTCCACCAGACCACAACCACATGAGTGATGAAGCACACAATTGCCCCCGCCATTTCTTATGAGGTAAGATTGGCTTTAATTATGTCCATGTACTTCATTTGCACTAAAGCACATATGTTGAAAAAGGTTTTCATTTGACTCTCGCTCATACATACTAAGGAGTGCCAAGAGTTATGCCTGAGCAGGGAAAGCAGGCAGAAGGATGCCAGTCAACAGCAGCATTCTAGTTGCTCAATTCTCCTTCAATGCAGTTTGGGTTCATTTATTTCTGTTGAATGCTTAATACAAATTAGGGTGCAAGCACAAAACGTGTTAGCATGGACTATATGTTACTGGTCATTGCTTTGTACAGCTTGAAATAGCAAAAAACTTGTGTTCTACTTTCAAATTACTTTTAAAGTGCTTGTGCATTAAATTTAGATAACAAATGCCAGCTGAAAAATCCGTTCAATAACAAATATTTATCTGCAATGCTCACACCAAAACAAATCCATGCTGACAAATGTGTAGGGAATTCAAAGATACCCTGGCAGGAAATTGAAGGATACCACTGAGCAACTAGTGTAACATGTCGGTGAAATGATTACTGTATACACACCATAGACTAATAAAAGTTTATGATTACAACACTTATGTATCTACAGTCCTGCTATTTCCACACGTCTACTAGCCTCATCCCGCCTGAATTCAACTGAAGTATGATGCATACTCTTTCCTTTAGGTTTCAGCATTTTCATAATGAAAGTTTCTTTTACAACATTTATGGCACTATACAAATTCCATCTATTTCCTTCAAACTTAATTCTTATATTTTACTGCACTAATACATTTCATTACAACCTAATTGCAGTTTGAACCATATAGTTTCAAAAATTTAATTCTGGAAATAATTTAATGTCTACAGTTTTTGAAGTTAAGACTTCTAAAATGCCACCATAAACAAATCTACCACTGCCTTCTTCTGACTAACTTGGTATTGTGCTCAATATCACAACAGAGGAATAAAAAACAGTTCTGTTCAATAATTAATCTGATAGAAATAGGCAATTGTTAACCATGGACTATCCAGTACTGCTTCAGAAAGACAGAGCATATTCCACAATGTAATAGTGTGGTTTTTAGGTCACTTGCAAGAGTGTGATTTGCCCTTTCTGGTAATATGCTAGCAATTAAGATACTGTGCTATGTTCCAACTCTTGAATGAATATCCATGATGAATCTCTGCTTAGTCCAACTAAGGCATTAAATTTTATAGTCTCTCTGCATTTTCCCAGGCTTTATTCATTCTCACCTCAACCTCTTAAGAGGTTAAGAATCAAATGTGTGCCAAAGTTAGGTAATGTAAATTTGTCTAAAATCTTACTTACCAGGAGATGAGCTTCACAAAATTGTTGTTCAAAGGTATTCCAGCTTTTGCATCAAAGATTGAAGAATGGCAATCACCAATGAAGTCTGAGGATACTACATCTTCTTCTGTATAATCCAAGATTCCTTTTAGTGGTCCATTTGCTGCCTCTTTCACTTTAGCTTTGATTTCATCGTATGTGGCACCTTTGCCCAATCTGCAAAGAGCATATTGATTTACATGGTGATAGAATGACACTTTTGCATGCTGCAGTAGAACTGGTATTTATACTTAAAAACCACTGCATATTACACTACTATATAACTCAAATTACTGTTACGACAGCTGATTAAAACAAAAGTGCAATCACATTTTCCAAATACACAGGATGATAAATTGTCAAATGTAGAGGGTTATCAAAGAAATAACATAAGCATGCTGAAAATGGCTTATTCTGCAAATAATACTGCTACATTTACTGTATTTAGAAGTTATTAAATGCTGTACAATAGTAATATTTAGGCATCTGCTGTTTAGTCATATCTAACTAATACAAGGAAATATATGTAAATACAGAAAATTTTGAATCTAATTTTCCAGTCATGGTTAACACCATTAACACCTGAACGTAGTTTCATTTCTCCTATATTCTCACATCAGTTATTCATAGAGATGGGGAGGGTAGGATTACTTTAAACATATTTAGATGCATATTTATCAAGATATCTGTTGTCAAATGACAAAGCTAGGCACTTATGGGATAATTTTTCTTTTAAATATCTTTTGCTTCAAGCAATTTAATGCTTATCATAAAAGACATCCTAACACAGATTTAAGTTTCACGGCTAAAAAGTCTTTTAGCACACATACAGTGTAAATTGCATGAAGACAGTTCTTTTTTCATCATTTTACAAAAAATTATTATAAATTGAAGTGAATGGAAAGGAATCAAACAGTCTGTGCATAAGCCAACTTTGCACTTCTAAAATTCAGTTCTTAGAATAATTGATGTACACTGATGGACACAAAAAAGGGGCGGTCCCAGACTCCATGTGTTGACCGAAGAGCTTTGGGTATATTCGTAAAAGCTGTGTTCACAACGCACATGAAAGAACTCTACAGTGGTCTGTGTCTGACAGCACGATGGATAACTTCTGAGTGCTGAAAACAGATCACAGAATGTTACGGTGCCTGAGACGTTAAAAAGACCTTGCTTCCACTCAAAAGTTCTTAGGTTCAAATCTCGCACTGCTTTTTTATGCTTGTTAATTTTACAACTGACTAAGTAGAATATAATATCGCATTAATATTACTTAGGCATTTGAAGTTATGGGCCTATATGCACACAAAAACAATTGTACTAACACTTGTATTGAACTAAAAAAAAAAATTCTGATGTGTTCCATTCACATTGACTTTCTCTACATCTCTAAAAATTGATAAAAAGCTTATACTTCTATCTAGTTCATGCTTATCAAGATACACTTTAGCAGAAAGGTTTCTTGTACATAGAGGTGAAATAAAGGAATACGCTACCCTAAACTGACAGTTCTTTCAAAAGCTTGCTGCCTTGTGGATGAAATCTGTTTCTTTGCATTGCCAGTAATAGACAAAATTATTTGCACTGCCAGGAGTTCAAAAGTTAAGTATTTTAAACGAATAACAAAAAATATCTTAAAAATAATCAATTCCATGAAGAAAATGTATGACCTTAATTGTGAGCTTTATAGAGACCTACATTTATTGAGTAGTAAGTTTTTGTTTATCCCTTAGAATTTACTAGTTATATAAAATCCTGCAAAATTCATCCAGAATAAAGAGATCCTCGGAGACTGTACCTATAAACATTCAAGATATACATTTAATTTGACATGTATATAATATTTTAATCAAAACTTTTTCTAAAAAAGGTTTGTGTTTTTTGTACATGCACTTTTAGACAAAGTAAAAATAAGCCCAAAAAAACTGCCCTCAATCTTCAGGGCATAGACCAAATAAATGGTTAATGTGGACAAGAAGCTACAAGAGCCCAGGCTTTTTGATTTTGTGCCCAGAAGTCATCTTTAGCCCTTCACCCATTTACAGGTAATTGGAGCATTTAACTCAGCCCACACGTTCTCAGCAGAGAATCAAAATATTGAGTACTACCATGTATAGCATCGCCCTCCGTGGTGTAATGGTTAACATGCTAACTTCATATGCCTAAGGTTGTGGGTTTAAACCCAGCGAAAGACGATGGATTTTTTTTGGGTGTAAAAATCCTTAGCAAGGCTTCCTTTGGAAGCGAAGTAAAGCTGTTTGTCCCGTGTCATAGATTAACGGCACGTAAAAGAACCTCAAGTGTGATAGAGAGGCCTCTGAGCAAAATTAAGCGGTCTTTCACGCCCAATTTAGAATGGGATGCCAAGAACCACAGCAGTTAAAGAGCATCCATAAATAACACCATTTACATTTTAGCATGTATTGCACACTTCATTGTATCGTCAGGCTGACACATCACACTTAAAGACTGTCCCTTGCTATGCAATTCCAAAACGATAGATAAGAGACTATGACGGGATTGTGAGGCCATGTATTTTGCATCGCATTGGGTCACCTTTTGACGACAGACAAATCATCTTTCCCTTATGCATGGAAGAAAATGTCACCTTGTATGAGAATATCACCATGGATCAGTTTATGAAGGGCATGTTTGATGCTTTGTGAAGGGGTGGTTAAGGGAAAAAAAAAAAGATCTAAAAAATGTTTCAAAACATTGGTTTTTTAAACATTAATTTTAGTATTTCTGTGCACCACCATGCTTTCATGCACATCATATTGATGTTTGATAGAATAAACCCTTGAAGCATCATAACTATCATATTAGCTTTACCAAAAGTCATATGAAATGTCAAATAAATAGCTGCTATATTGATTCAAGATCATTAAGCAAAAAAAAAAACTTACCAGTGGAGGACCTACGTTTTGTCACAGCACTACAGTGAATGCACATGGAAAGTGGCAAGTTTTACAACTCATGTTTTAAGTCGCTAATATTTGATAGTCTGTTGTTGAAGATCAAGTTATGTATTTGATTATGATTACAATCATATGCGTTAATATTTAAGATTTGGAACTTAACTTATTGCTGCCACTACAAAACTGTAGTGCAAATGGTGTATACGAGGCACTGTGCCATGAGGAACTTACGACGAATTTGGCATTTCAGACATGACTCTTTTTTGGCAACGGGTGTACAGTCATGCCTAGAGAAGAGAATGAACTAAAACACTCCACGACTATAAAAAGCCATGTTTTTGTGAGTGTTACAAGGAGAAATTAAACAGCAGCTTTGGGTCACTTATCAAAGCAATAAACATAACTTCATTAATGCAACAGATTTGAACAGAATGCAACCGAAGAAGCCAGTGGTGAAAATACTACAAATCCGCATAATTTGGATGTTACTAAAAGTGCTAGTCACACGGGGATTTGATTCTGAAATTTTCTGAGGCATGTAGGGTTAAAAGGTGTGTGATGCTACCCTAGCAAAAAGCTGGTTGAGCTACAGTGAAAAGTAGAGACAAATTTGAAGGACAAAAATCATGGAATAGTGCTGTTAGATGCAGAAAGGAATGATAGAAAATGGTGACCGGGGGGGGGGGGGGGTAAGAGCAGAAGGTATAATGGAAATTTGAGATCTGGCATGTAGTATTGAAACTCAGTGTCTAATGCAAAAACCATAATCAGTGATATAATTAAATGTGACCTGAATATCCAACAGGATGAGAATAAGCCAAGACCTGGACTGGATGTGTGCTGTGAAGGACAAATTATTAGATATACAATAGTGATTTTGCAAAGGGTGGAGTGCATTTAAACAGGAAGGGATCATTTATTTTGGTAACCTGATGAATAATGCAATATTTTCAGTGCAAAGGAAAACTCTTAAGCAAGGACGTACATACTGTTTCACTTGACACAGGTAATGATGCCAGTTGTAGTATATCAACCTCCTACACTTGAATGTGCAGTGTGCCAAATTGGAGGTTATGTAAACCATCCACAAACAATGTAATCTGTCTTGCAGAGCATTGGCTCAAAATAAATGGCAATTGCATAATATTCCTGGATATTAATTTGCAAATATTTACTGCTGTTTCATAATAAAAAGGAGGTGCAGTACCCCCATAAAAAATACATCCATTAAAATGGAATGCACACAACTCATTTAAATTATGAAATTAATTCTGAACATGTTTCAGAACTAATGTTGGTAACAATCATCCTTGTCTGTATTTATAGGTTACCTAGTGGATTATTTTGTCCAGGAACTTGATAAGCTACTGTCCATCCTCATGAGAAAATTTGTTCTTTGCTGTAATTGGAGATTTTAATGTAGATTTTCTAACAGACTCTGCGGTAAATTAGCAAGGCTAAATTTTTCAGAATTTGATTTCTCCTTTTAATACAGCAATGAGAATTTGCAATTCAAGTAAAATGTGTCCTGATCAAATCATTAACACCAACCCTTCACCTTATATAACTAGTGATAAATAGGAATTTACATTTCACATCATGCCATTTTTTTCTTCTCGCTTACAAGTTAAAAAAAAAAAAAAAAATCCCATAAAAAAGTAAATATTGAAACAATGCCTCTGAAGAGAGATTTCCATTTCCTATTGAAAGAACTCCTGAAGGATGTACTAAATCAGCTGGACATAAAAAAGGCCAAAATCTTTCCAAGCTGCATTACTGCAAGGGTTGAAGCTCCATGTGTTTGCAGGGTGCAAAGAGGGCAGTTAAGCTGTGATCTGTGATGCTTGGGTAGCACAATGTTACCATTCCCTGAACATTACACCATTTAGTGGTGGTGCTGTTTTTCCAAGCATTCTAATGTGAATATTCCAAGTGCTAATTGTATACATCATGGATGAGCATTTGTCCAGTCCTTAGTCCACAGCAACACTCATCAGCTGATTTAGAATATAATAGAAGCATACGACATTTAGCATTTCCTTTACAAATTTACTGAAAACTCTTGATATGCCACTGATTATATGGCCACCTTCCTTACCCTAACCTTCACACCTTAGTACTATTCTTTCTTAATGTAAACGTAGTTGCTTCCAACTGTTCACACAGATTGGATCTTTCAGTATATACTACTGGCATTACCTCTTAAAGGCACAGGTCATCCCCAAAGATCCATTTTCAGAAGGTGGATAAAAATAATTATTGTATTCAGCAAGAGGAAAATTTCATGAACTTATGAAAACCAGTAGCGACCCTATCTATAAAGTTATTATAATCAATATTGCAGTTTTCTTAAAGTTACTAGGGTGGCAATAAAAATTAACCAAGAGTTTATACTAAATACTGATAATTACGATAAGTATTTTCCGACTACATTCTAAACATACCCGAGTATCAACATTAACTCTAAATGGAAAAAAAAGTCAACCCATGCACTATCTCCATTGTCTTTTGTGAATACTTGTCTAGTATAGGCTAAAAATGATCCAACTTGAAAGGCAACAACTCCAGTAAATATCAGTTTTTGCAGTGTCTGTCGAAGGTCATTAAAACCAAAACCTCATCACATACACAGAAATCCAGACTGTGGTCAAAGGCATGTATATTTTACCTGAAAGCCATTGATCAACATTTGCCTCATTTGCCACAGGGTCATTCCAAATATTAAAACAGCAAATATGAACCATTATACAAAAGGACTATAAAATGAAACACAGGTCCTTTTCATCATAAATATTTGAAAAGATTGTTACAATAGATTTGTTTCCTCAGACCTCTATCAAATAATATCAGAAATACAATTTGGCTTGACCGCTTGAGCGATGGCCATTTAAATGCTGCATGGCCGGTAATGGATGCCCAATAAACAATTCAAAGCATTTAAGTTGTTAAATGTGGGTAAATATACTTTGTACATAAACATTTGTATCTCTGGTATTTATCAAGATATTTTAATGAAACAAAAACTGGCTTAAAGTTCATTAAAGGCACTATAAATCTCATAGAAACAAAGAGACTGCATTAACAAAAGTTTAAATATACTAACTTTTCTTTGTAGTAAAGGTTATTCTGTACATCGAATGCACCTAATTTGCGAGCCAGGCTTGTGTTACGAGTATACAAATGTATATATGTATAGCAAGCTAAGCACAATGTTCTCGGCTTTAAAGGTTTATCATTCTGTTTAATGCTACGATACAATTACGTGTGGGTGTTTGTGAGCTGCAAAGAAATCAAACCTCTGTCAGCGTTTCTATTTATGCCTTAGAATAAATACACAGCAGATTTATGATAAGAGCCATGTAGCTACAGGGATCACAATTTTTTTAAGCCATCAGAAAAGTACATTTGAAAATGTTATATATCAGTTCTAACCATGTCTTTGACTAGCAATGTAGCTAACAAGTTAGCTCATGTAGGCAGTGTACAGGCTTCAGAAATTACGTCGACTTTTTGCTATATGACGGTAATATTACCAGTGAGTTTTCAGATTTTGAGGGGGGCGTCGAGGATATAGGTAGCAGTGAGGAAGAAATTGACTCTCTTCCTTCAGGTATTCGTGAAGAAGCAACATTGTAGAGTAGTCAAAATGATTCCAAAACAACTAGACATATCTTCACGAGCACAGCCTCTGGTGTACAACCCCAAGCTCAGCTGACTGGACAGCCAACCAATTGACATTTTCACAAAATTTTTTACTGCTGACTTAGTGTCTCTCATTGTTACAGAAACTAATGCATATGCAAGTAAGGTGAAGGAATACCTGACTTCTAAAGGCAATTTAGGGCCTTAGAGTAGAATTCAGAAATGGACACAAGTAACGCTGAATAAGACTTACAAGCTAATTGGTCTAATTATGCTTATGGGTGTTATTTGTAAACCAACTTTAGAAACTGACTGGTCTACAGATGACATGCTAGCTACTCCATTTTTTGGGAAATGCATGTCAAATAACAGATTTACTTCCATTTTGCGGTTCCTTCATTTCACAGGCAGAGAAAATGTAAATGATAAACTACACAAAATTAGGTCAGTTTTGGAATATATTATTTCAAAATTCAAATAAAATTACGTGCCTGATAAGGTCACTGTAGGTGAAAGCTTGATGCTTTGGAAAGGCCGCTTAGGTTGGAAGCAGTACATCAAAAAGAGGGCCAGATTTGGCATAAAGAGTTTTGATCTTTGTGAAAGTAAAACGGGATATCTTTCTGGTCAAGGAACTGATAATACTTTAGATAAAGGTTTGAGGTTATTCGGCTCCACAGTAATGCACCCGATGGAACATATACTTGACCAGGGTAGGACTATTCAAATAAAATTACGTGCCTGATAAGGTCACTGTAGGTGAAAGCTTGATGCTTTGGAAAGGCCGCTTAGGTTGGAAGCAGTACATCAAAAAGAGGACCAGATTTGGCATAAAGAGTTTTGATCTTTGTGAAAGTAAAACGGGATATCTTTCTGGTCAAGGAACTGATAATACTTTAGATAAAGGTTTGAGGTTATTCGGCTCCACAGTAATGCACCCGATGGAACATATACTTGACCAGGGTAGGACTATATATTTAGATAATTGGTACAGCTCCCCTAAATTATACATGGCCATATACAAAAGGAAAACAAATGCAATTGGAACAGTACGTTCAAATCATATTGGTTTGCCGAAGAAATGTGAATACAAAGACTAAGGAGAGGAGAAACGCAGGTGCGTCAGCTCCCACCGTTGACCTACATTACTTGGCAAGATAGAAAAGTGGTTACGGCATTGCCCAACTGCAGCCCTAAGATTTTGATGATTGACTGGAAAAATAGATGCCCACACAAAAATGTCGAATTTTCAATCCTGATGTTTTCCAGGAATACAATATGCACATGGGTGGTGTTGATCTAGTAGATCAGGTATTGCAATCATATCCTTCTTTACAAAAAACAGTTAAATGGTATAAAAAGATATTTATGCACCAGCAGGATATCACCATATACAATTGTTTAGTAATTTGGAGACCTTTAAACCCACGCAAGATTACCTACCTGGACTTCTGCATATCAATAGCTTGTAGCCTAATTGAGCACTATAACATTCAGATGCCTCTTCATACAGGGGGTAAGAAATCTATAACCCCCGCACCAAGGACTTGAAGGAAAACATTTTCCTAAAAGGATACCACCAACAGCAAAAAAAATCGCATCCATTTTGAAGGCATTTGGTGTGCCACAAAAAAGGAGTTCATAAATGATATGCTGTGAATGTGGAGATGTGCCCTTATGTTTCTATCCACGTTTCGAGATCTAGCATTTAAAAAGGAACCTTTAAAGGCGAGACTTTTTATTCTAGAATTTATTTAAATTTATTACGAAAGACAAACATTAAAATAATTATAGCTAAATAAGCATTAAATGCATGCATACGACGTCCATATCTGTTCTGCATTTTAAAATTGATGTCATATGATGTCCATATCTGCGAAAAGGTTAAGGAAAGGAACTATTAACAGTGCAATTTTCTCCCTCATGGAAGATATAATTGTAAAAGACAAAGAACAGCAGCAGTATGTTCTGAGATTTTACCATAGTTTTTATACAGTTGATCATAATATTTAATAAAGAAATTAGAGGGATATTGTGTGAGGACTAGCCAACAAATGGTTTGCATCCTTTCTTGAGAACACATGTCAAGTTGTTGAATTACATGTGTACACTCAAATACTGTCACTGTAACTTCTGGTTTCGACAAGGATTCACATTAGGTTGTATTTTTAACATGCCTAAATAAACTTCCTTCCCATATATGGTGTTCTGTTTGCAGATGATACAAACCTTATCTTCAAAAGCAGCAATTAGAGAATTATACAGGTGGAAATTAACAGCACTTTCAGGATGGCAAAACTGGAGGAGATCGAAGCAAAATGTTATCTCAACTTCAGTCAACAAGTAGAGTGCCCCATCTATCTCAAAACAGTGCAAACGAATTTTTGTGCTGAAAACATAATTTTGAATTTTTGTGGTTTGGTGGGCACTATGTGCCGCCCAAATCACTATGCTGCTTGAGAATTCATCTCTCTCATCACTGTATTGGGCAGGAAATTTTAACGCACTGTCCAGTTGCTATGTTTAGTAGACATTCAGATACATCTTCAGAACCCAACAGGAACAGAGTTTGTGATAATTTAAGTGCTATGACAAAGAGCATTCTTATTGTAAACCACCCGTTTTCATGAATTGCATCATTCACTTGTTCAACCAAACCATCAGTGACAACTACCTAACCCACTTTCTCATCATTCCATCCGTCATTACATTTTCAAATCTCTATGAGCCAATTATGAATTTCAGCTGACTTGATATTCCTTGTGTCCAAAAGTCTTATTACAGAACACACTTCGGTCAGGAGGATCAGAAATTGTAAACTCAACAATGAAAATAATTTTTACAATACAAGAATCTCAAAGGCAATCCATCTGAAACAAGACAAACTGTTTAAATTTTGTTTCATACAAAGGTATAAACTTAAACTCCACAAATATAATCTCACAGGGTAATTGAAATCTTATGTTCCATTCAGTGGATGACTTCCTGCATATATCCTATTGACTGATATTTCACATGTTTTATATATATATACTTTGTTATTAAATTGTTTTCTGCTCTGTTTCATAAATTGTGTGTCAATATAAGAATTTGAGAAAACCATGTACATAATGAAGTGAATAAACAATTTAATCTAGCACTTCTCATACTTACTTGGTCCCTAAGAAAAAGTTTTACTGCACATAGTAGAAAAATTAAAAATTGTGAAGTAATTGTTGCTCTTAATTGAACATTGCAATTTGCTTTATTTTAGCCTTAACCAATAGCCTGGCGTTTCTTTGGAGGTATTACAAGAGGCAAAGAATTAAAATTGAGGATGTTACAAAATAATGCTGAGAATCTATTATGCAAAAACAGTGTTAATAAGTACCACAGTTTATTATAGTTTCCCATGAATGTAGCAGACATCCACGTTGCATTTGGGCTGCCTCACAATTTTAGAGAAAACAGTTTAGCAACATCAATATAACTTGTTTATGATTAGTAATAAACACACATTTACTACTAAGAAAAAAACAAGACAAAAATAATGATCTAATGAGAAAGATAAAGATGGTCTTAAGTTTTAAGAAGGCATCACAAAATATATATATACATATAAATATATAAATAAAAATAGAAAAATCTTGTGAAATGTGGCACAATTTGGAATTCTAAGCTAGATAACTATTTTTGCCTTGTGTTAAAAGTTATCTCTGTCAAGTTGGTTGAAATCAGTGCAGAAATATATACCCATTGAATTTTAATATTTAAGAACTTCAGTATATATGCACCTTCAATTCAATTTATATGAGTCACTAAATTGTTTTATGCGGTATATTTACAAGTTTCAGTTTATCATTGCCGCTGAGGTTTACTCTTCATAAACCACTGACTTTTGAGGTATATATGCAACATATTGTGTATAGGATTCTTGAATATCTAAAATGCTTTAACTTTAACTCTTTGCAAATATTTTTAATTCTGCAACTTATCTACTCCTCTGACCAATTTACATAACTTTTGATTAAACTAATACAATGTTCATAAAATGTTCTATTTTGTCTTTTTTTTTTTTATTGTGTTCAACTCTTTCAAAGCTATGGCACCGCAGGAAATGACTGATACATGGAATGAAACTGGAGCACCAGTAGAATGCAATGGCGGGAGAACCCGGAGAAACCTGCCCCATCACTGCTCTGTCCACCAAAAATCCCACATGTAGTGCCTGGGACCAAATCCAGGCTGCCATGTTTCATGACCTTATGGAAATTTGTTTAAATGTTCCATTTCCATTCAGGCTTTTTGTCATTGCCTAGATGTTTACTTCCTGTATCACATAATTGTCCGGTATGCCAGAATATTGCAGTAATTACTGACAAAGGGAGTATCCAGGATTTACAGGCATGCAGAGATGCACAGTAGGTCAGGGAAAATGATTGTGACGAGTAATTGTGCGATGATCAACAAACACCACCAAGGCAATTGCCAACAGGTGGTGGCGATTTTCATAACACGATGCATTGTATGCAATCTGGTGAAGTAAAGTTATCTTGGATGAAAGGCAACGTTAGTCCAAAGTAGCAGGATGTTGCCCTACAACAGCTACAGTATTTGCCACTGCAAAAGCGGCAGAATAATCGTTAAATTGCAGCGGTGCTAAACATCTGAAAGCTATTACTGACCAATTGCAGCAAAACAGAACATCCACAATTTACCTTATCAATAGCAGATCCTACCACCATTTACTGTTCTTAAAACAAAAATCCAAGGTTCAACATGATTGAGATCATGTAGATGAAAATGTTCTACCTGATGGGAGGGTCAGAAAATGTACCTAAGCTAGATGAACCTGATCTACAACAAACATGTAAAAGTAAATAATGTATTCCAAAAATTATGTTTCCAAGTACCATAGCTCCGCCTCAGTGGGATACTGGTCACGATCAATGCTTTGATGGGAAATTAGGCATTTGGCCAATCATCTGCATGGAGCCTGCTAAGAGGAACTGCAGGAATAGTCCAGGTGTGATGGACACCAAATCATTAAATGTTACCATCCTGGTAAACTCATTAAATTAATCCCAGTAATAGGGGCTGTGTGGACTGCACACAAGGAGAGTTCAGGTGTCCATTCAGTAGGACAGTGTCCACTAGTTGCCGATGACTGCACCTGGCTGGATGCTACAGCAGCCAGTGGAATCCCCATGGATCTCTACTTCAACCTCCAATAGCCCGGATATGCATGTTTTAGATCTGGGATTTTTCCAAGCAATTCAGCCTCAACTATTGACTAGTTGATCACCACTGTTTAAATATCTTTCTTTGACCTGACATGTGAAAAGCTCACTCTTTCACACTTTGCAGTCCTGTCTTATTTAAACAATTTAAGTGCATGGTGGGAACTACAAGATTCCCCATATGCAAAAAGGATGATTGGTAGAAGCAGTCAAAACCTGTGCTACTGTCGTTTGTTACTCATAAGCCATGCTGCTTTCAAGAGTGTGGCAATGAGAATTTGTGTATCGAGAACTAGTGCTCACAAGCGAGGTGACTAGTATTGTCGTAACCACAGGCAAAGTAGGTTGAAGTATGATCCATAGTATAAACCGGTTATGTAATACTATGGCCCCAATTTTTAGGTTTAACCTATTTTTTCCCTTGTAAGTTAGAAAGCTTCAAAGTACTTCTATATTTCAAGCCATTTGGGTGATAACATGCAAATCTTATTCAATTAAAAAAAAGGCAAATTGGAACATTAAGACCTAAAACTCGCTGAACTTCAGTTTTAGTTTTGTTTTGAGTGTACATAAGGGTTAGACAGGGAAATGATTTATCAAGATTTTTATCTCGGTGTAGAAACTTCATATATGAAATGTATGTCATTGACATCTTGTGATGTTGAAAGATATTTTTCTGTCTATAGGAATATATTAAAAAACAAAAATTTTGGAAATGTGGATGATTGTGTACAGCAACAGTGCTGAAATGTGACAGTTTGTATTATGCAAGTGCTATATATTAAAAATAAATGCTAATTTTTTTAGCTAAAATGTTCTAGCATGAGTATTATACTGTGTAAAAAATTGCAAGTAGATATTAATAGCATGCTTCTGCGAAGTAAAATAGTTTTCATATTTTTATCCCTATTATGTTATAAAAGGCATTTGTCTCTACTTCCTTAAATAGGTAGACAATTGTCTCAAACCCTAAGGAGGCTAATAGAAGATAGTAAAAGGTTAAAACTACATTTATCAAAAGTTAAAAATCCAGGCCCTAGTAATAACACAACATGACTCATTTAAAAGTACATACATCCAAAAACATTCACAGTAAACAGTTTCAATCAGCAACATTAATCATAATACTTTGGGTTGATATATATATAAACATGTTCAGATTATCACCAAAAATAGAATTACTTCTTGCAACATAAATTGAGATCATGGTAGACTATTTAAATCATTAATCATTTAAACAGATGAAAAGTTTCAGCGCATTACACTGCAGTCTTGCTATTATCAAGACTTACGAGTCTTGCGAGCAATCGAGACCCTCAGTCAAGCTCTCTCAAGCCAGCTATGCATTCAGCTGCATCTACTGGCTCCAACAGAAGCCCTTAGCAGCAGCGAGAAACTAGCAAAATTGAATACTGACTTGACTGGCTCTAATGATTGGACTGCCTTAACATTCTGCCATCCAACTTTGAGTGTCCTTGATACTTTTACAACAAGGCTTCCACAGTACAGCAGTAATATATCTGTTGGGGGGCAAGATTGAGTCTTCCCATGCTCACACACAGTTTACACTATGGTAGTAGTATTTTTTTTACAGATTCTGGAACGATAAAGTTGTGCCTATCATTCCCTTGTTTCATTTTCATTCTACACATTCCAAACCACCATGTTCCAGTATGTGAATCAGACAATTAATATAGGACAAGAGAGATGCATCCTGGAGAATTATATGCATACTGGACAATTATGGGATGGAGGGAGCATTAAATTTTCCTCTTTGCAACTTTTAGTGATTTTATGAATGCTTAATTAGTTGAGCTGTTTCACATTTTTTAGAGATACTACTTTTTTTAATAACTTGCATCGCCATGATACATTTAGGCCCAACAGTAAGGTCAACTTTGATTTAAAACATTTTACCGTGATATAAAACAAAATACTCACAAATTTCATCTAAATCTAACATTTCTTCTTCTGAAAACTGCTAACAGTTTTAATATTTCTTCTGGGTATGCAGTAATATTTAGGGCTCTTAATTCTAATCTATCAATGGCATCAAGCACAGGAAATTCTTTCACCATTCTGATGTCTCTTGCAAATAAACTGGGTAATGATTCTGAATGAGGGTTAATTTGCTGCAATTAGGCAAGCAACCTTTGCACCAAAAAGTGCTTAAACGTTCAGTGATCTGCATTATAGAACAGAGTTGATACTATTTTAGTCATATGTACATAGAAAGGTGGGCAAATAAATGTACATTGCTTTGCAATGAGCAGCTCAGTTACAGCAGTGCAGAGAAACATAAATATACCACGATATGCCTTAGGAATTTTATACCATAGGCATAGGAAGAGGAGAAAAGGAGCAAAGGCAGTGCATCCATAGAGATGAGGAAATACTGAAATATGCTATGATGTGTGATAAGGAGCAAATAGGAAGGTGAGGGAAAGCAGCAAAGGTAGCACATCCACTGAAATATTCATGGATGTGTTATGAAATAATCCATAGCAGTATAGTAGTCAAGGCAGCACATCACCAAGTAAATGGGGAAACCCTGAAGTATGCAATGACAGTGTTAAAGATCCAGTTCAAGTTTGGCAGTATCATGTTGTAGGTTAATAGAGACTTGGAAGGTGAGAAAACTAGCATCAGCAGCTAACCCTGAGGAAGGTAGGGAAATGCTGAGATATGCAATGACATGGAGTGCAGTCATAGGAAGGCAGGCAAACAGAAATATGCAGGGATATACATTAGGAAACATAGGCAGTGCAACCATAGAAAGTTGGGGCAAATGCTGAAGCAAGCAATTTCAGTTATGCTGGGACCATATCTATGGTTGGCAGTATATTGTTTACCTCACTGATAGGGTGAGGAAGGAATAAAAAGCTGTAGTCGCTCACAAATTCGAAATGGCAAATATGAATGCAATACTACAGGAGGAGTGTAGATCAAAAAGCAACCCTGAGCTTGCTAGGACGTGATATGAAAGTTGGTACCTGTTGCACAAAAAGAAGGCAAGATATACAAGATGGCAGCAACTTTTTCCACTCATTTTCTTTGTGGCACAAGAGCCTTTTTTGGGCTGACAATAATTACATAACTAAGAAGCAAGTATATCTGGTTGGACTGATGTTGTAGCTGCGCATTTGTTAACGGTAAGAGAGAAAACCAATTGATAAGCTTTTATTTGACAGCTATGCATTAAATTTCTCCAATTAAAATATCAGTTGACAAAATGCATTAACTGCAGTGCAATGGTGATCAGGGTATCTTCAGGTACTGATGAAATCTCAACCTCAAACACCTGCAATAGATATTGTTAACTGTAAGCAGTCTAGTATCCAGGTACCATCACTTCCCCATTTTCAGCTTCCAACAAGGATTACTGGTTAAAGTGCATAGATTATGACTTGTTAATTTTAAAGCAATTTGGCAAAATATACTTTAAACATGAAATACTTATATTTGTATTTCTTTATTTTAGGGAATAGAAGCAAGGGAATGATAGTATTTAAAAATACATTTGAATTTCACTATTATCTTGTGTCAGACTCCATAACTGGACGAGTTTCCTTTACATTATATGGGATAGAAAATGGAGCATTACTGCTGCCATTAGGCTGCAAATATTTGGGTACATTCCATTAGCACTCTACTCATTTCTCAAACACTAGTAGTTTCTAAAGTTGGTATTCTTTAGTGATATTGTGCAGTAAACACAACTCATTCAGCAACAGTATCATAACATTCCTCAAGATGGCCAAAGTCTCTACCCCAAACTGCCAAGTTTCAATTTTACATCAAAATCATATTTGCCAACTACTCAAAGCAACAGTTATTGTTAACTATGTTGACAATTTCTTGTCCATTAGCCATTTTGCTGGTTGTATTTAACTTTGGTTTTCTTTACTAAACTTCTCAATATATTCATTCTTTTGTTACCTTGTTTTCCCTTCCCTTTGTTTTTTTTTTTTTTTTTTTTTTTTTTGTTTCAATGAGCGACACAAAACTACCAGGATTATTATGTTGGCTGTATATGTATTCACAGGTTTTATACACACACACACACCTGGTCTTCCCATAAACACTGTTACAAACTTTTGGCACACGCTGTACACCTAGTTTTGAAGGTTGCAGCCATCCCTTATGGGGGGCAAGTTAAGAGGGGGTCATTGTGAATGTGGCTGCAGAAGAGAAGTCTTGTTTCCAAATATATTTAGTGATGGAGTGGGGTGATTATGAGAATCCTGTAGCAGTGTTAACCCATCATAAGGTGGGTAAATCAGCTTCTGAAATGTTCATTACCCTGAAGAAGTTGAAAATCAGCAGAATGTTTGTGTATCAGACCATTAACACATTCCTAGAAACTGGGACTGTTGAGGATTGCCAGAGACAAGGTCGTCCACGCAGCATTAGGGACAAGAAGATAGTTCTGACAGTGGTGGCTCACATTCAACGGAATCCTGTGAGAAAGAAATCAATGCTGGCTCGAGAGCTGAACATTTAAAAAAAATGTTGATGTCCCACCTGTCGAGTGATGACCTAAGGTTGAAAGCTTACTGGCAGAGTACACATCACCTAACCCAGCATCTGAAAGAGCAGAGGGTGATAAAGTCAAAACGCCTTCAGCATTACGCACACAATGGCCACAGAAATTCTTTTCACAGATGAAAAGAAATGTTCACTATTGAGGTGGTTTTCAATCGGCAAAATGATCGTGTATATACCAAATAATCGAGAAGCTCATGAGAAGGTTCCGAAGATACAAAGAGGCCATCATCCTGCCTCAGTCATGGTTTGGTGGGGAGTGGCATATGATGGCACCACTAAACTTAATTTTTGTGGAAAAGGAGTGAAAACTTCTGCCAAAGCGTACCAAAACATGGAAAAATTTGGGCAACACTTCGTTCAGGAATCAACAATGGAGCTTCCAGCAGGATTCAGCACCCGCTCACAAGGCAAAATCTATGGCTGCGGAGGAATGTTCCGGACTTCATTGCTCCAGATGATTGGCCTTCCAGTAGCCCTGACCTCAATCCATTGGACAAGTTGTGGTGCACACTTGAGGGCATGGTCTGTGAGAAGAGGCATCCCAGTATCGACAGCCTGAAAAGCTCCCTGGAGAAGGCAGTGGCAGATTTTCCTATAGAGACTGTACGTAATTCTATTGATGCGTGGCCAGAGAGACTTACGGCATGTGTGAAGGTCAAAGGTGGCCATTTTCAAAAATGATTGGTACTCTGTAATACATGTAAGTGACAAGTATTAAAAAGGATATTAAATTATTTTTAAAACTCTGCTAATGGCTCAGGTTCATTTTTGTAACAGTATTTATGGTAAGTTTAGGTATATATAAATAATAGTTCACCATTTATAAGGTATCTGTGGCTGAAATAACAGGGGCCAATGCATAGCCAGCAAGCACTGTCTCCTTACGACATGAAAGATGAGAAGAGCACCACCAGGGATGTGTTTTAGCCTTCACCTCAGAAACTCACCAGGTCAGCGATGGCAAGGGGAGTCGAAGGTGAAATATAAAGACTACAGACGGATAAACTAAAAACCAGAAGAGAAAGGTGGACAGCAACAGCTTGCAATTGAGTGGTGAGTAGCACAGGTTGGAAACATACGTCATCTTTAATGCGAACCATGGAACAACTGTGTGCAAGAGAACCCCCCTCCAGTTTCAAATCAAAGCGAACCAGTGTGTACCTCTGCAAAGTAAAGGTATCGCGAGGGCGAAGCTTTGTCTCCTGTAAGCAAACGATGAGAGGTGTATAGGTTCGCAGTAATTTCCAGTTCAGACCTATGTGTACGTAGACCACGTATATTCCAGTGGAGCAGGATCATCATAAGGGCGGTAAGAAGGCTGGTTTTCAGTATGCGCGTACTGGTAAAAAAACGTATCATTGGGCGGCCTGGGGGGTCTGGAGCAGCTTTATCCTTTTCTTTTTGGTTGGACTACGGCTCAGGCAAGTGTGGCCACCAACAGGTAAAGAATCAGGATTTCCATCACTGGTATCTGTGTCAGAACAAGTTCGGGTGCGGTTAGGAAATCGGGAACGACTTGGACGACGAATGGCCGACTTACAGGTTGGGCGATCAGGTACAGTGGATAAAGATGTAGAGCAAATCGGGTGCATCGGAGTTGCCTCTGCAGCCGAAACGCCAGAGGGGGAATCTGTCTATACCAATACACGCGAGAACGAGGACCAGGGATTGTCTGAACTACAGCATCCTGTTTCCACACTGGCTGGCGGACAGCAGCGGAATAATTCAAGGTGGTGGTCAGGTTGAGCTCAAGATAACATTTGCATGCAGTCTGAAAGGTTAAGTTGTCTTTCACTCTTATCTCCTAGATCGTCTTCAAGGAAACGGAAACAGTCCTTCGAATTAGATGGATGCACCTCTCCACAGTTGATGCAATTGGGACCTTGGACGCATACAGAACCATCGTGTACTTTTGCCCGTGTTGAGTACAAACCAGCGAATTGGTGCAGCGTTGTTTACGTCCAAACTTCTGAAAACTGTAAAAATGCATCGGGTTTGGGATATATGGGCATATTGGCACCCTTTCATAGCCACACATGATAAAACCCGGAATTTCAGTACACTCAAACGTCAAAAAGACTGTGCGAAGCGGGAATGGCTTGTCCTGTTTGCCAATTAACTGTACGCACCGATAACAGCTTGGTCAGAAGACACGATTCACAATTTCTTCATTGGATAATCCATCCAAACTGGCTGTCGTCACTACACCTCTGCTACTATTCTAGGATTTGTGCTTCTCCACCTTAATAGGGTAAGAACCCAAAAGAGAAGCACTCAACTTTGCCGGTTGCTCAGCTGTGGCTACCTCTGAGGAGTGTACCATCTCTACAGCATGTGGCATTGGAGACCTTTCCACAAATTCTGTCCAGTTCTTTTTGGATATAAAAGGGACTGACATCCTTCATTGTCTTGTTCTCGCACATAAGACGCATTATAAAAAAAACGTGGTGTTGAGGGGATTAAGCACAGAGGAGCCATGATAGTGAAGTCTCCCTTCCAGAACCGTCTGCATTAGCCTGCCATCCGGAGGATACAAGAAAAGACACCTAAATCTTTCTGTCTGTGCCGGCCTCGAGCACCCGCTGAAAGTCTGATCTCAAGGAGTACTTCAGAGGAGTTACCCTCCCACTATCACTACTGGTCGGTACATGACATTTGCCCCTACCACTAGAATAACTGCCAGTGGCCCCCCACTATAGGCCACGCTGCCTCAACAGTCAGCGTGGATTCGGGGAGGGACTTGTGGTTGATTATGTTGGGTCCCCCTGATCATCCCAGCCACTCATAAGTCACCAAGCTGCTCGAGGGGACCCGGCCCCTTAGAGCTACGTGAATGTACACAACATCGGAACAGCTCCGCACCTAGTGTCGCACGAAGGGGGTAGTGAGGAGGGTCCACTCAACCTTCACATTTGAGACCTCCGGAGAGCACACAAGTTAAAAGCTGCGCTGAAACCGTAGGACAGGAACCACAGAGATAGGAAAGATCCCTGTTGGCAAGACAGGAGTTCATAAATCTAAAGACCTTAAACCTAAGAATTTTATAAACCTAGAAGAGAAAGACTATCTTAAGGAGGAATGGAAGGTGTAACAGGAAGTTGAGTCTAACGTGGCTGTGACAGAAGGGAATGAGTCAATTTCAATGAGTGCGAGTGGCTCGGGCACCCCAGGTACGCCAAACCCGTACTAACAAAGTGAGCCCCTGGGCAGTAATAATCCTAAGGTCTTAAAAACTAATAATATCCATAAACCTAGAAGAGGAAGAGGGTGATAGTATAACCAACCAAAAGAAACAGAAAACGTGGCAACCCTGGATGGCGATGAGTAGGGTGAAGTGGCTGTGAATAGCTCAAGAACCCCGGGTGCGCCAAATCCGTACCTACCGAAATAGGTCCCGGGGGGAAAGAAAATAGGAAGACAACCCCAAAAGTTCCAATGGAAGAGTTGGCATAGAATATTCATATGCCAGGTGGTATCGTAGGCATTTTCCAAGTCAAAAAAGACAGCCACAGTCTGTCTCCACAGAAAAAAAATTATAAGTGTGAGCCAACAATGAAACCAAGTGGCTGATAAGTGGCTGTTGAAACTCACTGGAACAGGAGTCAAAAGTGCTAGTGTTTCAAGATACATTAAATGCTTAGCAACCATCCTTCCTCTTCTTCTCTGGTACCCATTATGACCACAAAAATTGCACTTCTAGCTTTTCTTCTAATAACTTTGTTATTTTCTCTTCCTTTCCATAGTCAAGTTTAGCTGCTATGAATTTTATATTTCCTAATTAAAAGTTTATCATCTTCCACTTTTTCTTCTTTAGTTATAAGAGCATTATAATCAACACAAATTTCTCTTATTTCCCAACCCTACTTCATGCTCTGCTTTATAGATTCTTAATTTTGGCAGTAGTTTTGTTTTAACATTAATTGGTCTTTTCTTTTGTAAGTGTCACTTTTATCAGTCAATTTACTTCTATCATCTTTTTTAATTTAATATTTTCTCTTCCATTTGTGTAACCATATCCTTCGTTTATTTGCCATAGCTTGGATTTATGCAAAATTCCTCCTAATGCAACAGAGTAACCCCATAATACTTTTTTTCTTTTGTAATCTTTGTCCATAATTAAGTGCCTGAAACTACCCTTTCCCACATCATGCAATATACTGGGAAATCCTGTTTTCCTCTGCAATTTTTATTCCGTTTTTTGCATGGTATACAGATCTTTGGTTTATCTTTTCTTTAAACAATCCTTCCTCTCATGATCTTCGCCAGTGACGATAAATAATTTCTTTATGACAGTTTTATACATGTCCATAGTAAAAACATTTTAGGCATTTTGCCATGGATTAAGCTTTTTGCTGTAATTGATTGGAAACTTATACAAAGCATCTCATTTTGTACATTTTCTTAAACATAGCTAAAACTTCTGCAACATGAGTATTGTTGTCCTGCTCCTTTGTCTGGTTTTAAACTTTTAAAAATTATCTTCAAATTGTTCTCTGGTTACAATTCCATCAAAAATGTCTAATACCTAAATATCCTTCCTGCTAGCACATAATACACAATGAGTGGATCTCTTTCTTTTAGGTTCAAATTTAAGGCATTTTTCTAATTTTGACTGTTGGCAATTTTTATCTACATCTTGTTTCCATTTGAATTGTCAGGTTTCCTCCTGCTGTTCTTAAGCTTATTTTAATTTTCTTCTCAGCTGGCTTAAGGTTTTCTTTTAATTTTTACGGTCTCTCATAACCAACATTTTCTGTTGGTGCTGGATCTAGCTGCTGATATCAGGATAAATGTTGTTGGGGATGCTTCCAGATTATTATTTATTTTATTTAATTTTTTTCAACCATAGCTCTCAACTAACTTGTTTTCAGGTATAACCTTTGCAATTTCCATTAACTTGGCTAGAAGTGCAGAGATTTATTTTTCTTGTCATTTATAATTTCTTTTTTCACGGTGGAGCTTATTTATATTATAATTTCATCAAGCACCTGTTACCAAGTACTTATATTTTTCTATTATATTTAGGGTGTGACATACTAGACCCCATTTTTTTTTTTTTTTTTTTTTTTTTTTTTTTTTTTTATGTGAGCGAGAGTGACAACAATTGTGCTAAAAATATTTTATTGGATTAAATCTGCAGTATCTCTAGGGGCCTTAAATTGTTGTGTTTTAAAGCCTAATGCGCGCGAGTGCAGAATGTGGAGCAGTGCAATACCGATTGATATAAAAAAATCAAATGGCTTTTAGCATGTGTAGTATATTTAACACAGTTTTAAATTAAATATATGCAAGTTCTAGAGCACAATCTCCAGAATCATCTAGGTCACCATTTGAGGAGAATAGGAAAGGAGTAAGTGCATTTATGTAAATTGGTAGGTGGCTTTCATCAATTGAACAATTTTCAATGGTTATTTAAGTTCATCGTATAGTCTTCATGGGAAATATTTGGCAGAAGAAAATAAAATTAAAGCCAAAGTGTTGAAGCTGTCACATGTAGCCATTCATGAAGCCCATGCTCAAATCCAGGTTTTAATAGAGGCAATGTCAAATATTTCTGTCTATGATGGGATGTGGCACAAACATGGCCATATTTCACATTATGGTATGGGTATTATCACTGATGTGCTACATGGCTTGTGAATTATCACATTCTTTCTAGATATTGCAGTACCTGTGATCAAAATAAAAAGAAATTAGGGGACAAAAGCAAAGACTACAAAGAACGGCAAGAAAAGCATTGTGCAAATGGGGAGTGTGAGTAATTTTATAAGTTCCTCAATTTCAATGGAGATGGATGCAGCTGAAGTCCTGTGGAAATGTTCTATGACAGAACATAAATTCAGGTACATTTCAATGTTGCCAAGGCTCATAACCACCTTCAGAAGCTCAATGTTTATGATTCAGATGTTACAATTGAAAAAATAATGTCAAATCACATTTCCAAGAGACTGAAGATGGTTTGAAGAATGTTGTGAACGAATGGAGAATTACAGGTGTGACATTGGGTAGTAGAAAACCAGGAAATTTGAAAGACAAAAATTGTGAAATCTGGCAATTATTACAGAAATGCCATAAAAATAATGCACCCAATGTTCAGGAGATGATGAAATTAGCAGTATTTGCTGCTCTGTACTGTGTGTCAACAGATGAAAGACCACACCATTTGAAATGCACATTTAGAGAATATACTTGGTGCTTTTATAACAGAGCCCTTGCTGCAGAAAAGGAACCAGCATGACATGATGCAACAATGAAAACATTGTCCCAAGAGGTTTTGGGTAAAATAATGCCTGTGTATCAGAGGTTAGTATCTGACGAAATATTGCGGCACTGCAGTATTGGAAAAAAACAAAATGCAAATGAGTGCTTACATAGTGTAATTTAGGCTAAATGGCCCCCCCCCCAAAACACTTGAAAATGCTGTCACTTCAGGAATAGCAGAATTTAACATGGGATGTGAAGCAAGCCAAAAAGTTAAAGAAGTTGTTACTGGTGCAAACCCGAGTGCCACATAACTAAACATCAGTGCAAAAAGAGAGCAATGTTGACTGGAGAACGGTAGAGTTTCCAGGACAGCCACTACACAAAACTGCCAGAAGAAAAACTTTCACAAGCTGCTGCAGAGGCCAGGAAGAAGGTAGCAGAGGGTCCCACTTATGGTGCGGGGGAGTTTTAAGCTGTTTGGAGTTGGTTGGTACAGAAATGCAATGTTAACCTTTAAAGTCAGTTTTTCTCAAAACTTTTTTCCAGCATTTTTCACTATTCAAAAGGCTCCTTGGACCCTAATTTTTAACTTATTGGCATGAAATTTTCAGGAGAGCTTCAGGTATTAAGGACCTAAAATTTATTATGCACAAATTAGAAACTAAGGAAAGACTGATTAGAAATTAAGTATAAGTTATGGAAAATATTTAAACAGAAAAATTTACTGTCGCAATTTTTTTTTTCTCTTAAATTAAAATGAAGTAATATGTGCGTGATTGTTGTATTTATCTGCTATACTCAAAGAAAACATTTGATAGATACATTAAAATTAGATTCCAAGGAGCATTTTATATAGGCTTATCAAATAGTTAATTATGAATAAAACAATATCCTAAAAACTGTGACATAGAACATTGAAAATTTGTGTGCTTTATTTTTTTCCATGTCCTTAGTGTGTGGTAGAAAATTCAAAACAATTGGAAGAAAACAGGATTTTCCAATTTTCAGAGATACATTGCCTTAAGGTGATGTAATTTTATCCACAATTTTTTTTTATTTTGTATTACTCCCAGCATAGCATGTTCATTTTACTTTTCTCTTTTGGCAGCTGTGGACAGTTGAGGCTCATGGTGCATGGAGGTTGTAACAGACAATTATATTTTTGCCCTTATAAATGTAAGGTTTACAGAATAAGGAAGGCTAGGATTTGCGTTAAAGATTTCTCAGACTTTATGCAGGCTTTTTTATCTTTTAGCCGACACCACAGAACTCATGCTTGAGGTACAATATTAACCTTTATATCAATGTACAAATGATGGCAGACAATATAGGGTCAGCACATAGCCCCCACATACAGCATATCTCGAATAGCTTGAGAGTTTGATAATGAATCCAGAATTGATCAGTCCCTAATAGTACTAGAGTAAAATTTTCCATTCAGTATACTTATTAAACAATGAACTGAACCTGATGTCACAAGGAAATAACTACACTGGTGCTTTCACCAAGGTGGTTCCTATTCAGGCACATTTATATAATAACTAGAGAACTCTACTAGCAAATTAAATTTGGGGGCAATCTTTATGAAACTAAATTTAGGGTACACTTACCTAACAGTCAGATCCACAACAGATACATTTGCCACAGGAACTCTGAAAGCCATTCCTGTAAGCTTGCCATTCAGAGCTGGGATTACTTTGCCAACTGCCTTTGCTGCTCCTGTAGAAGCAGGAATAATATTCTGTGCTGCTCCACGCCCATCACGCCAGAGCTACAACATTTAAAACTGTACATCAACTCTCTTCTGCTTTACTAGCATAGGCTGACAGTATTTTTATCCTATATTAAAACATAGTATTACAATCAAACCATTGTTCACTACTAAACAGTATTAGACATGACCAACCTGTTTCTTAGAGTTTACACGTTATTGAGTTTGTTCTCTATTAATCAATTTGTTGCAAAAAAGGTAAGCTACCTCAGTTTTAATGTCAAACAGTAATGCCTATAGCCAACAGAGTTGCAAAACAATTCAAAGATGGTTGAACATCTGATAAATAGTAATAAAAACCTATTTCTCCAGTATATTTATATAACGTTTCACAACTGTTGGAAACTGGCATATTTATAGAGGAAACACCTTTATTGCTGCTGTCCTACAATCCAAATTTAAGTCTGTAAACCACATCAATGAGTAAAGCTAATGTAACTAATGCCTTTTCCTCTTAATTCAAAACATAAAAGATCACTACAACATGTATGAAGTACCAGAGTAAAGAAAAGGGCAAATTCAGTCATGGGTATTTAAAATATTTTTATTGATATTGAATTTTATTAATTAAACTATTTTCTTACTTCAGCAGCTGATATTTCCTGGCAGACCCTCATATGATAGATGCAAATGATAGAGAAGGTTTCATACATCTTTTATATTGATGCAATGTTCCTTAGAGTAACTATTGGTAATTTATTGCCTTTAATATTGTGCAGTTATATGGAAAAGCATCGTGGCAGTGCAGTGATACTACTGTAAAGCAACTTGTGAAGTAGTCTCATTTCTTCTATGAAGAAATACATATGGAACAGTCCTGGATAATGTTTTGGAACTCTCAAAGTAGAACAATGCTCAGGCAGCTTATTCAATACATTTCTAATGCAATGGTGGAAATGTTCAAGAATAGTATACTGGTGATGTAATATAAGTGAAAAAGTGACTTTAGGTCAAACATTTTTCATGTGTACCTATGGTTTCAGCAAATGTGGAAGACATCTTCTCTTGCTGAAGTCAGCATTATTGTAAAGGAGAGAATTTTCTTTGAAAATCTGAAAATGTGGGTTGTAATTTATTTGGCAATTTAATCCATGTGCACATTGTAAAAAAGCATTTTGCATTATTCATTTAATAAAGAATGTTTCAGTCAAATTTAACAAAGTTAAAGAGTAGGGGTTGCAATACATATATCACTTGCACTAATTTGTACCCGACTGGTTTCAGAGCTGTTGCTCTTATCTTTAGAGGAGTCCAATTGGATGTTGGTGTTGGCATTTGTAGTGTGGTGATGGTTTGTGTTGACATCTGGTTGTGGAGCGACATATTTTCACAGTTGACTTGGTGGCAGCAATTCAAAATTCATGAATCATATTTTATAATAAACATCTTTTCCCAAGTATCCAATTCTGCCGTATGTTTTGTAGATTTAAGTAATGTAATGTTCAGTGTGATGTGATTGTTGGTCCAAAAGTGGTGTGAAACTGCAGATTTATTGGTCTGTTTGTACTTTATGCATCTCGTGTTCTTTTAATCCAAGTTTTTCGTTTTTCCTATGTAGATTTTGTCACATTGTCTAATTGATAATGTCTAATTGATAAATTCCTGCCTTTTTTGTTTTTTGGTATAGGATCTTTAGATTGTTGCAGAGTAATTTTTCTATGCTGTATTTATTTTGTGGAGCCAAGCAAATGTTTTTTGAAGATATTGTAGAACAAAATTCCCTGATATCCTAACCTCAAAAAACCAAAATCCAATAACCAAGAAATAGTAAACTTATCAAAAACAGACTTTCAATAAAGTAGAGCTTAATATATTAAATACAGGTTTTAAAACATGTGTAGGTTTCACAAATACATTAAATGACTATTGCCACAAATCACTCAGATGGAAATACCAAATAAACTATCCAAAAACAATTTACAAATATCTTGGAAGTAATAACAATCCAAAATACTTAATTTCCCAGACAAACAAGTCGTCAAATCACCAAGATCTAAACCAATAATGTACATGAAGGAGACAAAGGTGGAAAGTCAAGTTATTTTGAATAAGGAAGATTACATTTCCAGGGTACAAAACTTGTTACAAGAAGAAAATATATGTGGAAATTAAAACAGATCCACTAAACTCCCAGTTAAAAGCTATCAACGTTACCTTGAATGAAGTCAAAACCTTAACTCCAAAAGAATATCAAAAAATCAAACCAAACCATTCCACCTTGCCAAGAATGTACGCACTACCAAAAATCCATTACCAGACAACAAAATGAGACCCATAATAAATAATATTGATTCACTCGCTTACAATTTGGCAACGTGTTTAACACAAATTCGAATCACTACCAAAATATAATAATTTAAGCATCAGGAACTCCCAGGACCTAATCAAAAAATTAGAACAGAACTAAAACTTGATAGATCAGCTGGTGCCTTTTGATGCCACATCACTCTTCCCAAGTATCCCAACAACCAATCTCCTTTGCCAACTTAAAAATGGTTACAATTTACCACAGGATGAAATAGAGTGATAAATCTTTAAACACCTCTGCATCTCACAGAATACCTTTGCATTCAACAAATACTACCAACAGACTTCAGGCTTAGCCATGGGCAAACACTTTCTCTTCATAAGCAACATGGAAACACATTTAACCACTTCCTTCCCACACATCTTTAAAGTTTGGCATAGGTATACAGATGACGTATTTGCAATAGTGCCAAAAAAGTTAATCCAAGACTCTTTCAAGCTACTTCATTTACAGAACAGAGCAATACAGTTTATGATGGAAATTGAAAATGAAGGCACATTACCATTCCTTGATGTGAAAGTTATTAGATCCCAAAACCAACTTTGGGATCTACAGGAAACCTACATTTTCTGAAAATTACATAAAAAACAATAGTTTCAACTGGTCTCACAGAATCATGCTGTCCTAAACAGTTTAACCCATAGATTACTGTACACTCCATTAACAGACGAATGCAAACAGGAATATCGGCATATAATCTACACACCTATCCAATAGCTTCACCAAACAAATCTACAAAAAATGAAAATTCAAAAAAAAAAAACAAAAGCACATCAAAGTTACTACTAAACTGGCCCAACATAAAACAAATATGATACTCAGAAAATGTGCTTTACACTCAAATACACATAAATTCAGTAATATCTTCAAAACACACAGTTGCTTGGCTCCACAAAATAGAGCATAGAAACATTTTTCAGCAACAGTTTTAAGGCCCCTACACCACAGAACAAGGCAGAAATTTATCAAATCAATTGCACAGAATGTGATGTAGGAAAAACTAAAAGAGACTTGGAAATCAGGTTCAAAGAATATATGAGAACACATCAAGTACAAACAGATAGACAAATCTACAGTTTTACACCACTTTTAGACCACCAATCACAATATCACACTACATTACTTAAATCTACAAAACATACAGCAGAATTTGATACTTGGGAAAAGATATTCATTATGAAACAAACATCGACTGATGAATTTTGAAATAAAGTACAAACAGACCAATAAATCTGCAGTTTCACACCACTTTTGGACCAACAATCACATCACACTGAACATTACATTACTTAAATCTACAAAACATACGGCAGAATTGGATACTTGGGAAAAGATGTTTATTATAAAATATGATTCATGAATTTTGAATTGCTGCCACCAAGTCAACTGTGAAAATATGTCGCTCCACAACCAGATGTCAACACAAACCATCACCACACTACAAATGCCAACACCAACATCCAATTGGACTCCTCTAAAGATAAGAGCAACAGCTCTTGAAACCGGTCAGGTACAAATTAATGTAAGTGATTTATGTGTTACAACCCCGACTCTCTCAACTTAGTTAAATTCCAAATCACTTAGTTTTTTCAATGATTATGCAAATGTTTTAGTTAAATCTGTTGTATGCACTATAAATCATATTGTAGAAATAAAGTAAAATTTCACGAGACTTATTAATTCTTCTTGTATGCACTATACTGCATAGGGTCATACATAGTCAGCCCTATTGCTACACCCTGACTCTTCTTATTCTATACAATGTCCCTGCTGAGTGACATGTCTCAGCCCTAATACTTCATAGGCACAATAAAAATTTTATATGCAATTTCTGTTGGCATTTCTACTAGCTGAAATCCTGCTGGTACTTTACCTTTTGTTTTCAATTGTTTATCCATCACACATGATAGCTGGGTGGCCTCACACATACTTCTAGAGCCCTTTGTGCCTTAAACTGGGCTTCAAATACAATGGTCCCAATAAATCAGAGCAGGTCCCCGATATCTGCCACTTACATCCAGATTCCCATCACAGAAACTGCATATACATTGGAGGGCCATAATTTTTTTCCTTGCTGTTCCTTCTATAGTGAAGAAACTAGCACCCATATCTACTGCTAATGAATGCAGTTTCCCTTGGATACTTTTTACAACCAACTATGTATGGTAGTTACTACAAATGTGGAAGCATGCTGGTTTTTGGCTTGCAGGATTTGCACCTTTCAGCTGGTCTTGCCATTTCCCTATTTATAGCCTCCAACAACAATCCTTAGCAATATGTCCCAGCATTTTACAATTAAAGTATGGACAGATTTCTTTTGATGCCACATTATCTCCAAGTATTCCAACAGAACAACTGTTTTTAATTAAAAGAAATGCTCCATCAGATTACTATCCCTGAAAATGAAAGATTTCTTACAACTGACCAACCTATGCATAAAAAAACTGCTATAGTTTCAGCAAGTTCTAACAACAGGCTTGAGCAGGGGTAAATCTCACCATTCCTAACAGATTTATTTAAGAGTTGCTTGGAAACAAATTTCCTTCCCATACATTTTCAAAACTTGCCACAGAAATGTTAGCATGTTTGCCATAGTCTTCAACATGTTCATACAAAACACAATAAATTTACTCTACTTGCAAAAACTGCTCAACAAAATTCTCATTGGAAGTGGAAAGCAAGGACATGAGAAACAATAGCTTCCATCCCATTACACAAGCATAGTACTAACCCCTTCTGAATGAAGAATATCAACTGCAATACAAATGCATAACAATCCAGAAGCAACTGGTTCAACAAACAATTCACAAGAAAATTGCAAACTTCAAATGACAAAAACGTCAAAGACATCAAATCTCATTCAAGAAGAAAAATAGTTGAAGTTAAAGAAATTCACACATCACCCTGATACAAATTTAAGCTTTTCCATCTGCCCAACTCCTAGCATAGAGAAATAACTTTGCATAGATTACAAAACTGGCATTTACAAAATCAACTGTTCTGACTGCATTATATAAGCAAGACAAAAAGAAATCTGGAAATTAGCTTAAAAATACAGCCATGATCACAAAAAGAGTCATCCCCAGATTCCATGTGTCAATCTAAGAGTTTTGTATATCTTTGTAAAAGCGGTGTTCACAATGTACATGAGCTGTACAATGGCCTGTGACTTGACATCACAATTAACTTACGACTACTGAAAACAGATCGTAGAACAACATTACAGTGGTTGAAAGGTTATGAGGCCTTGATTCCACTCATGAAGTTCCTACTGAATATGTAGAACATAATATTGCATTAATATAACTTTGGCATTTGAAGTTAACATAACACAATGACAACTGTGCTAATAACAAAAACAACTTGCAACACTTAAGAAGAAGAAGAAGAAGGGAAAAAAAAAAGAAAGAAAGAAAGAAAGAAAAAAAAAAATGTATATAAACTATCATCTAAAATTAAAATACAAAAAAACATCAGGTATTTGAACCCTCATACCATATAACTGCCCTCAATCTTTGGGGCATAGAAACAAATGCCTACAGAAACATGGACAAAGAGCTACAAGATCACAGGCTTCTTGAATGTGCCCAGAAGCTACACTTTAGTCCTTTGCACATCTACAGGTAAATTGGAGCTGTTTTTTTACCTCAACTCTCATATCCTGAATAGGGTTTAAATCTGGAGAAGAGAGACCAGTCTATCACTCTTATCCTGAATTTCTGAAAACCAATTTGAAACCTTTCAAGATGTGTGGACAGGATAATTATCCTGTACAAATTCAACAATTCCATCAGGATAGCTCATCATCAAAGAGAGAATCAAAATATTGAGTATTACTGTGTCGTGTACACTATTCAAAGTATTGTCAAGCTGCCACAGCACACCTAGACCATCCCTTGATATCCAGCCCCAACATGATCTTTCCGAACATCTTCCTAATATACATCTATGACCATGAAAGTTGCTGTTGTACACTCAAAAGCTATACTCCATTTCCCTCAACAAATAGAGACAGTCACTTTAATCGCTTCAAAGCTTTATTGCAAACATCAAGTTCATTGATTTAAACATTGCAATTTACCTTGACTATACAAAAGTAAACCGAAATTCCTTCAAACAAATGCTGAAGTTAACATGACAGAGCAAACAATTTATTTGTACATTCTTACAGAAGCTATGAAAATAAACAATAAACTACGGCAATATATAAAGATCACTGAATCCCAGCCAAAATTCAAGAAGCTTTTGTTTAATTTCTTAATGGAGTACAGCTTTTATGATTAATTTTAGTAGATGAATTCTTACTTAACGAAGTATAAATTGTACATTGTAATTTATTTTATAACTTAACTCGGTAGTCTTCAAGTATATTTTTTCCTTTATATTTAAACTTCGGTTAAATCTTATATCTCTATTTTTGATCAGTCATAAATTTTCCTTGTATTTTAATATTGACATGTCTTACAACATATGTATCATGTTTCTATGGATGAAAACACACTGGTGTCCAAAAGTTGAGCATAATTCAGAAAACAGAGAACTGAAAAGGAAGACTGTGAGCAAGCGCCATTAAACATTATCACAGTGTGCCTCCCCTTACTGGTAGTCTGTGATAGGTAAGCAGTTCATGCTTCAAAGGTCAACAAAACCAGAGTATCATACCCAGTACCCAGCTCATTTGGTATTGTTCTCCCATTGTGGACACCATATAGTTGCTTCACGCAAAGTGTTTACAAGACAGCACCAACATGCCACAAATACAGTTACTGGTCCCTGTTTTGAAGGGTATTCATTAACATCTAGGATGTTAGACACAAACCAGTTTCTCGGGCCCTGAATGTACCACAAAGTGTCATTTCCAGGCTTTGGCAACTGTTCCAAGAAACAGGTGGTGTTCAGCAAAACCCTGTATATGGTTGCCCACAGGTCAATGCTGCAACAGGACCGATATTTTACCATAACACGACATCAGAGGATACCCGAGAGACAACTGTATTCCGAGCTAGCAGCCACCTCAAGCGTTTCAGTTTCGAGGCAAACTGTATACAGGGCAGCATTTGTCCTCTATGTCAGACGTCCAACAATGTGTATCCCACTCGCTCGAATACAGATACGGTCTCGTTTACAATGGAGTTTGAAATTTCAACATTGACCTTGAATGAATGCAGATGAGTACAGATCAAGTTTGAACAATGATTCTCATCGCACAATAATCTGGAGAAACATCATGGAACCATGGCCATTTGCTGGTGGTGGCGTACTCATGTGGGCAGACTTAATGTCCAATGAACACAAAGATCTGCACATCTTTGACAGTGGTACTGTGAATGCTCAGAGATACAGAGACAAGTTACTGGAACCCCACATCAGACTTTTCAGAGGTGCAGCTGGTCCACACTTCAGCTTAATGGACAATAATTGCACACCCACATAGAGCCCACCTGGCAGGTGGACTATCTTGAGAGGGAAGATATCCAGTGCATGAACTGGCCAGCAATGTCCCCAGATATGAAGCCTATGTAGCATGTCTGGGATGCACAGCCCACCAGCCCCCACCATGAACACTTCCAGACCTCCAATGTGCTCTCCGCGAGGAATGGGAACTGCTGCTTGCAGAGTTCTTGAGCCACTTTATAGAGAGCTGCAAGGCCTGTGTAGCTATGAGGGGTCACCATATCCCACATTAACCGCTCAGGACCATCATTGTCATTGTGGAAATAATCATCAGATTTTGGGCTTACATAAAAAGGTGTCCCAAGGTCAAAATTGTAGCTCTTTTTACTCTATTGCATTCCAGATCAAGTGTAATGCATTGCTAACAAATTACAGTATGCATTAACTTTTGCACATTTGTGATAGTTTGGTAATAAAATATTGAATTATGCTAACTTTTGGACACTAGTGTAAATACAATACATTTCCCACATACATTCTTCTGCCTACAGTGGTCTTGCTACAATAAAATTGAAGAACAGTTCCCTCTAATTTTGCCCTAGCAATGCTTAGCTGATCCTTCCAAGACTAATTTCCCATTACTGCTACCTGATCAATATTTAAAATAAAGTTTAGTCTAACCCATCTACACTGCGGATCTCCAGTGTATACTGTTATAGAATTAGCAAGGGAAGTTAGGCAAGTACCCAAACTACAAAAGAAGCTAAATTTAAGCTTCAACCTGGAAGTATTTCTTGCCTAACAAAATACCTTTTTAACTTCCTATCTTTGGCTCCAGAAGTTGTTATACAGAGTAATCGTATAAAAATATCTGTTCTATTTCTAATTTTGCATATGTACAACCAGGATCAATGTGTCGCTAAAGTATTTTAATTTCAACATCAATCATCACAATACCTCTCATTATGGCAAGCATGTACTTTATACGATGAACATCCTAAAGCTTTCATTATTTATTGCCATTTCTATTCCTGAATCACACCTGGAAACTCATATCTATATTCTCAAGCAGTGCTACATCAATGCATGGTATTTCTTACATAAATCAGTCACTATTGAGAAAAACTGATCAGCATTACTTAAAGCAAAAAAAAAAAAAAAAAAAATTAATAGAAAATGCACATTAACTTCAAAAGTAACAGGTTTAATTTTTCTCTCGGTTACACAAAAATTAAAACATTCCTACTTCTCCCTGCAAAATACATTTAGTGCAGCTCAGATATTGTGTCCCCTGTGAATTTACCAAGTTCAAATATTTTTGCAAGAATATAATTTAAAAAGTCTCACAAGATTGTCACTAACCTATGAAGGGGTGACAACAGAATAAGAGGTTTTTCCCTTTACATAGGCAGGGACATGCAAATGAACACTAACACTGAAATAATATACTACTTAATCTTTAATAAGAATGTGTATACTATTGTGCAATTGGATAAATATAAAAGCTTGTTAATTATATGTGGTTTAATTCCTACAACTCATTCTCTAAATTCCTAACATTACTGTCTAAATATCTGAACTACTAGAACAGAGTATTAATAAAGTAAGAAGTGAAAACAAGTTTCAGATGAAGCTTTTATACTCATATAGTTGCAATTATCTTTGCTTCATCAATTTAGACACCTTAGCAGTTCTTATAGGCTTTCAGCATTTACTCAATAACAAAAAATGGATGAAAAATAGTGCTATCCAACATAGCTTCCTTCAGAACAAGCCCCAGGAGCAAGGTGCTGTTGAGTCTAGATAAGCCCTTGTATATCTGCCTCATGTCAATGTCTAATCTAAGCAATCCTCCATCAGCTTATGATTTTATATCCAAATTCACATTAATCTTTCATTGTTTAACTTGAGGATGTGGTCCAGACGGGAATTTTAGCTGTACATAAGATATTTTATGTAAGCTTTATCCTTTTAAGCTACCTCAGCGAGAGAATGTGGAAATGTGCTCGTCTTTCTTATATTTGGGAATATGATTAATTACAACCTTAAGGAGTATAACCATAGGGCATTATAACCTAACACTTTTAAGCCACTAATTTATATTTAATTGTACATTTACCATCTAGGAAAACATTGCATCCACCTTTAAACTCCACCCCCCCCCCATTTCCTGTTTTTAGCAGTTTCCACTTCCCAAAATGTTCCTCAGACCAGAGTTTGCAACTATTAGCTCGAAATTTTCAGCAGAAAATCATGAATTAAGGATTTAAAAATTGTTTACTAGATAAATATGAAATAGACGATTTGCTTTCCCTAACCCACACTGAAAAAGTTGTAAACCAAACAGTGAATAAAATTAATTTTTTTGTTATCTAAAACTAATATCTGAACAGAAATTTCTTCATACTTTTACACTAGCTCAAATTAAAAACTTGGGAGCAATACGATTAACCTTAGGCTTCAAGGAGCATTTGATATCTGTGTGTACTCTTAGCTTCCAGAGAAGGCTGCATCATCTTGCATAGGGTTGCAGATATTTTGCTCATCTTGCCAGGAGCTTCTTCTGGGCTCTTGTGCAGTCCTTGCTTTTTGCTCTTATATAGTGGCAGTGCAGTGGAGGTTGTAGGCACCACTACAGCCGTATCTGATTCTATATATGCCTGGGTTTAGGATTGGGTTGCTGGTATTTTTGGTTGGTTGTAGGAACAATCTGAGCTTTCTTGTAGAATTTTAGCGCATTCTGATGCCGCTTTTAAGGGCATTGGAAATCCTTTGTGACAATTCAGGTGTATGGTATACTGATCCACTTTTGGGTTTTTTTCTGGGGCCCTGATTGTCGTCCTTTTGGGGGTTTGTTCGGTTGGTGTTCCTGTGTATTCCTTGTATTTCTTTGTGTGCATAACCATTAGCCCTGAGGATGCTGTTCATATGTCTCATTTCCTCTCTGACAAGCTCTGGGTCGCATATGTGAATGGCATGGAGGAACGTGCATCATTTGGCATTTTATGGCAGGTGGATGGCGAGACGCATCTAAACCATCTGTTGGTGTGAGTGGGTTTTCTTACGACTGAGCAGTGTACAGTCTTGGTCATTTCATATCGTTGTACCAAGACAGCTAAAAATGAAAGTACTCTGGTCTCTTCTATTTCCATTGTAAATTGTATGCTGGGATGAAGGCAATCAGGAGAAAATAGCCAGGACTCCTCACCTCACGACAATGCAGGACATCTTACAGCCCAGAAGACGACCTTGCTGTTCAAACAGTTTTGCTGGGACATCATCAATCACCCTTCCTAGAGCCTGGAAACATGAGGCAGTTGAGAAATTTTGTGCTATGTCAGCATTTTGCCATGGTAGCTCAGTGGTAGAGCAACTGGCTAGAGACTGGGAGATCCACAGTTCATCTCCCAGCTATGACATTGAATTTTTCAGTCTGACTACCTATCCACTCATATGGATGTTGGCACTCCAAACATTCTTCCTAACATGAAATTTTAGCACATTCGTCAAATTGAGACCAGTATGGGTACCACTATCACTCTGCAGAATTAAAGTGGAGGTTCTGTGTAAAGGGAGGAATTAATCCTGAAGAGAATTAACTGAACAGACCTTTGTCCTAACCACAAACTGCCATAAATGCCTGTCAGGACTGACAACCATACCACAGAATTGGCAGAAACTGCACTTTGAGAACAAGTAAATTCAATGTAAAAATGTGAACTGTCATTGAATAGAAAAGGGATATTTATCAACTTTTTGTCAGTTTTTCCCACAAATGACTTCAGGTTTTCAACATCTGCAACTTGCATTTAGAAAAACTTAACAGGAAACTAGTACCAATGAAAAGAGGAACTAAAAAAATCTCATGCTCTATTCACACGACTGTTACACAAACAATTTTTTATTTTTACTAAAGATTCTTTTATCTACATCAGTCTTTGGTACTCACCTCTTAGCAAATGGAAAGGAAGTAAGGGAACACAGTAGGCTAAAGCAAGTTAAATCTTTGAGAAGCTAACCGCCCTGTGAAACAATAGAAATTAGATGCTTTTGATTGCCAGGAACAAAAAAAGAGATGAAATGAAAGAGGACTTCCTGTTTGAGGAAAGTTTAAGTGGTTTAACATTGAAACTAATATCTTAGCTTGCTCTTTGGGGAGGGGGGGGGGGGGGGGGGTTAACGAGAATTTTTTGTGCAGCAAGTTTGTCTCTTATGGCTTGCCAGTTACACACTTTTATTGAGTTTGTTTTCTCCCAGCCTCCATTACTGCACAGCTTGATATCCAGATATTAGAACTCTACAATATTAATTTCTTTGTCTCAGAAATTGAACAGAAACCAAATTACAACCAAACATAATAGTATTTTTAGAACATGTGTTAAGACAACGAAGTGAGGGCAAATTATTTTCTAGCCATTAGTTACTGCAGGGAAAACCATAAAAGTGGTGAGGGGGGGGGGGGGGTTCAATTTATACAAAAGGGGTACAAGAGATTGATTGTAAGCAATACTGTGAGGAAATTGTTATGAACTGTCTGCAATTCAAATTACTCTTAAAGAAATGGAAGAAGAAGAAGAAGAAGAAGAAGAAGAAGAAGAAGAAAAAAAAAAGCATCACAGAGAGTTGCAAAATGCAGAAAATAAAATCAAAAAGACATGGAATAATATTAAAACTGTACATAGAGAAAACACATCAAAATGGGTAGGTAATATAAGAATTGTAGAAGACTACCACCAAATTCTAGATCCAATAAATAGCTGCTTGAACGATGGCCATTTAAATGCAGCAAGGTCAGTAATGAATACCAATACGCAATACAAGGTATTTAAATTGTTAAATGTAGGTAAATATACTTTGTACATAAACATTTATCTTTGGTATTTATTAAGATATTTTAATGAAACAAAAACTGGCTTAAAGGCACTATGCATCTATTGTAGAAACAAAGAGACTGCATTAACAAAAGTTTAAATATCACTAATTCTGTAGCAAAAGTCACTCTGTACATCGAACGCACCTAATTTGTGAGTCAGGCTTGTGTTATGTGCATACAAATGTATATACATATAGCTAGCTAAGCACAATGTTCTCAGCTTCAAGGTTTTATCATTCTGTTAATGGCTATGACACAATTATGTGAGGAACACCCAAGCTGCAAAGAAATCAAACCTGTCAGCGCTTCTATTTACGCCTTAGAATAAATACACAGCAGGGATTTATGGTAGAACCATGTAGCTACAGGGTTCACTGTTTTTTTGTTTTAGCCATCAGAAAAGCACACTTGAAAATGTTATATCTTGGTTCTAACCATGTCTTCGACTAGCAATGTAGCTAAGAAACTAGCTCGTTAAGGCAGTGTACAGGCTTCAGAAATTCCTTCAGATAATGTGGAGGACTTTTTGCTATATGACAGTGACTGATATCGACTGCAAGTTTTCAGATTTTGAGGGGGGACATCAAGGATATGGGTAGCTGTAAGGAAGAAAGACTCTTCCTTCGGGTGTTCGTGAAGAAGCAACATTGTGGGGTAGTCTAAATGACTCCAAAACAACTAGACATATCTTCACGAGCACAGCTTCTGGTGTACAACCCCAAGCTCAGCTGACTTCTGACAGCCAACCAATTGACATTTTCACAAAATTCTTTACTGCTGACTTAGTGTCTCTCATTGTTACAGAAACAAATGCATATGTGAGTAAGGTGAAGGAAGGTCTGACTTCTAAAGGCAATTTAGGCCTAAGAGTAGAATTCAGAAGTGAACAGAAGTAACTGAATGAGATTTATAGGCTACTTGGTCTAATAACACTCATGGCTGTTATTTGTAAACCAACTTTAGACATGTGCTGGTCTACAGATGACATGCTAGTTACTCCATTTTTTGGGAAATGCATGTTAAATAACAGGTTTACTTCCATTTTGCAGTTCCTTCACTTCATATGAACAGAAAATGTAAATGATAAACTACACAAAATTAGGTCTTTTGGAACATATTTCAAAATTTAAAGAAAATTACATGCCTGGTGATAAAGGTCACTAGATGTAAGCTTGATGCTTTGGAAAGGCCGCTTAAGTTGGAAGCAATACATCATAACAAAGAGGGCCAGATTTGGCATGAAGAGTTTAGATCTTTGTGAAAGTAAAACAGGATATCTTTACAATAGCTGCATTTACACTGGTCAATGAACTGGTAATACTGAAGATAAAGATTTGGGGTTATCTGGCTCCACAGTAATGCACCTGATGGAACCTATACTTGACCAGGGTAGCACTATATACTTAATATAATTGGTTACAGCTACCCTAAATTATACATGGCCATATACAAAAGGAAAACAAATGCAATTGGAACAGTATGTTCAAATCATATTGGTTTGCCGAAGAATATGAATACAAAGACTATGGAGAGGAGAAACACAGGTGCAGCAGTCCCACCCTTGACCTACAACTTGGCATGATAGGAGGGTGGTTACGACATTGTCCAATTGCAGCCCTTAGATTTAGATGATTGACACTGGAAAAATAGATGCCCACACCAAAATGCCAATTTTCAAGCCTAATGTTATCCAGGAATACAATATGCATATGGGTGGTGTGGATCTAGATCGGGTTTTGCAATCATATCCTCCTTTACGAAAAACAGTTAAATGGAATAAAAAGGAATTTTTGCATCAGCTGGATATCACCATATAAAATTGTTCAGTAATTTGGAGAACTCTTAAACTCGCGCAAGATGACCTACCTGGACTTCCGCACATCAATACCTCGTGGCCTAATTGAGCACTAGAGGCCTCTTCATACAGAGGGTAAGAAATCTACAACCCCTGCACCAAGGACTTGAAGGAAAGCGCTTTCCTAAAAGGAAAGGAAAGGATACCACCAACAGCAAAAAATTTGCATCCATTTCGAAGGTGTTTGGTGTGCCACAAAAAAGGAGTTTGTAAAGAGGCTAACATGATATGCCGTGAATGTGGAAATGTGCCCTTATGTGTATCCATGTTTTGAGATGCAACATTTAAAGGAACCTTTTCACCTTTAAAGGTAAGACTTTACTTATTCTAGAATTTATTTAAATGTATTATAAAAGACAAATTAAAATAATTAGGGTTAAACTAGCAAATGCATGCATGCACAGGACGTCATGACATCCATATCAGTTCTCCTGCATTTTAAAATTGACATCATATGACATCCATAATAGCGAAAAGGTTAATAATTACTATGTAAATATTGTCAAATCTGAGAATTAAGGAAACACCCAAGACAAATGAAATATGTAACTCCCTGGTAGTAAGAGAAATCACAAAAAAGGAAGACAAACAGATACACACACTGAAATGCCAAACATCTTGTGGGTTAAATGAATACTCTAATTGAATGGTAAAATATTGCAAATATGAAATAGTAGATTCCTTTACCCACATAATAAATGAAAGTTTCAATTTAGGTACATTCCCAAATAAACTAAAGGAAGTAATAAGACCAATTTACAAACAAAGGCTCCAAACAAGCTATGGAAAATTATCGCCCAAAATCTCTCTGCTCTATATTCTCAAAAATCTTGGAAATCTCTTCTTAGAACTTCAGAACTTTTGCAATAAACTTAATATATCAGAGAATCACTTTGGCTTTCAAAAAAAAGGAAAGGAAATAGTGTAAATATTAATCGCCTATTGAGGAAACTAGAAAACTATGGAATAAGAGGCACACTATTAGAATGGCTAAGCTCATACCTATTAAACAGGAACCAATGTGTAGAGATATGCAACACAAATGGAAATCTGAGGAAAATCAAGTCGCAGTTTAAACATATACTGCATGGAGTACCACAGGGGTCTAAAATGAGGCCATATCTATTTATACTGCATATAAACTACTTATTTAAAAAAATACAGGATGCAGGAGGATTAGGTATGCGGATGATACTACTATGTTAGTTACAGGTAAAACATCGATAGAGGTACAAAATAAGGCAAATAGAGGTAGCTATAACACCTATCAGAGCAAGGAATTATACTCAAACTAAAATGGAATGGATGCAAATTGGAATAAATAGTAAAACAGACCAACATAACGCTAACCATCCAAAATGAAAACATTCGACAAGTGACTCGGACAAATTTTTAGGACTAGTGATAGATAATTTAAAATGGAACTCTTAAGAAAATTTAGTAATAAAATTAACAAAGGTACATATGTGCTAAAAGACATTCAAATCATGGATGAAGATCGTGCTCTAAAAGTACACCATGCTTTCATACATTCACATCAGAATTATGCAATCTTAAGGGGAGCAGCAGGAAAGAAGCAGAGGTTAAAAATATTTAGGTTACAAAAAAAAAAAAGAAAAAAGAATCCTCACAGTACCCTGCTTATATATTTATGAATGCCTTAAAGTATGTAATAGGAACTTGCAAAGAGGGAAAAAATATAAATATTCATAAGCATAACATAAGAACAAAATTGAACTATTTTAGGGATAGACTAAGAGGTTCACTAGGTACAAAATGTATTATAAACAATGCAAAAGATTTATACAATCATTTACCTCACCAGATCAAGGAAATGAATGAAGAAACCAGGAAAATTAAGGCTGTTAAGAGATACCTAATTAATGCTTTTCCACTTCGAGAATACAAAAATTTAAATAGTAAATAGGAGTAAAAATATAGATTACACTCAAACTTCACTCTTAAAATAAAGTAACTTACTTCGGACATGTTTTGGTGGCTGTTGCCACCATTTTCAACGGAGGTTCACACTGATGAACTTATGGTAGCGGCCTGTGGAGGTCGCTCTTCTGGGTAGAATTTTGAGACTAGTCCATTTGTTTGTGGTATGTGAAAGTTTATGACCTTGTTTTTGTTTTTCCGAAACTATTAATCTAGTCCTTTTCTTTCATAGGTATTTATGTTTTAATTATGAATATATTGTCCACTGTCTTTTTCCCTTTCCTAAAGCCTTCAGCCCAATTTAGTATTCTCTCTGCCAACCTTCCTGTGAAAATTTTCCCAAAATTGGATGCTAGTGCAATTCCTCCATAGTTATTTAAGTTTGTTCCATTCCCTTTCCCTTTATATATGGGATGACATAGCTTAATGTTATCAGACATGTCTTGTCTTCTTAGGATAAGAGAAACACTACAAAAACTCAACTTAGCAAAGTCAAACTTGGGACCTTTTGAATATGAGGCAAACATACTACCATAAAGGGGGATTATTTGAAAGTTGTTTCCACATTCAAGTAATTTGTAGAGCATACAGATTTGATGGTTTTCAGTATGGTAATCATACTCTAAATGGATTTGAGTACTGGTAACTACAAAGGGAATTTTCCAATATAGATGTACATATGTACCTGCAGAAGCATACAAAACATTTGACAGCCTAATTTTTAAAAAAAAAAAAACACCTATACTTAATGTCAACGATGAATTGGAATACTAAATTACTTCAAATTTTACAACGGAACTATAACCATAAGTAAAACATGCTGACAAAAAGCATTTCCAATCCATTGTCAAGATTGCTCAGCACTGCTGTTAACTCCATTTTAATACAAGGGATGATCAGAAACTAAAGTTACAAAGCCTGCTGTGAAACTAGTATATTTTATTTTGATAGTACATGCATAGTATCCATACTGGTTGAGGCACCTTTCGCTTCATGGGATGAGTGAATATTACCTCCTGGTAAAAATCCTAACCTTCACATTCAGGCATATTCTCAAAAGTATTGTTACCTCCTCTTCTAAAGCAAATCAGCCTCTTAGGTGTTCCTTTAAGCAAGGAAAAAGATGAGTCGCTTAGGGCAAGATCCAGGCTCTAGGGAAGGTGATCAATGATATCCCAGCAAAAGTGTTTCAACATGGTTGTCTTCTGGGCTGTAAGAGGACCTGCATTGTCGAGAAGAAAGAGAACACCCTTGGTGTGGAGTGCTTTGTGAAATAATGTCATGGTCTCTCAGTATCAGTCAGTCACTGTGTGCCCTCTTTCCAAATACTCTGAGTATGACACCTTAACCATCCCAAAACACTGGCCATCACCATCTTTGTCTTTGGAGAAGAGGGGTGTTTTCACCTAATTGACAACAGCTTACTGCTGTGGGTATAGTAGTGGAACCAGGTTTCCATCACCCATGGCAATGCAGTGAAAAAAACTTCCCTTCCACATTGTAAAAGTTTCAGACTTGGCTCGTGCACCTGCGTTAGGTGGACAGATTTCATGGATCTCACCAGGAACAAACTTTCTGGTACTGCAGAATATAGTGAACAAGATGAATGCTTCCAAAAGACTTTCCCCAGTTGTACAGCCAAACGTAATGTGATCCTCCTGTTCTGAAATTAGTTTCTCCATGCAAACTGCATTCAAATCTGTGGATGCTATGCTGAATCAGCCACTGCACTAGCCTGACATTTTCTCTACCAGCTGCAAACTTTCGATACCATTCTACAACACACTGGCAAGACAGCCTCCTCCAAAAACCTCTACCAACTGTTTGTGAATGCCAGCCACTGTTACACGTTTGACAAACAGAAATCCAATCGAAGGGATTTCTGCACGAGGCCACTTAAACGAGTTGAAACTAACATTCAAAAGCATAACCAATTTATTATGGGTATATTAATTATATAATATTTGTTTATTCCCATGTATCATGTATAAAAGTCTGTTTCAAGAAGTCTTTGGGAATGCAGGATTTGACAAACAGAGGGTTGAAGCCAGGCAGAATCTCTAAGCTACGGGAAAGTGTTTACGTCGACCAGTGGATCTCCCCTACCCCCTAAATTGCATTATAACATTTTCAGCATTCAGGAAAGAGGTCCATGTCTGCTACCTGGACAGAAGGTACGAGGACAGAGCAGTGAGTTGAGATGTGAGGTGCCAAGAGTCCGGTTGGTTATGCAAAGTGTGAAAGAGTGAACGTGCTAGTGTCGCGCAGTAATAAAACAAGTCTGAACCTTAGAAATATTATAAGCTCAGTGCTTTTAACAATAAGTATGCTACACCACAACAAACCTTATTTTCAGCTAAATAAAGTAATATATGTGGCAGTTCTGTGTTGTGTCATTTTGAGTGTATTTAATGTGTATTCCATCTGGCTCCCCACTGGGAGAGTCGAAAAACAGGCTCTACTATTGACTCCGAACCAAATTTCCTGAGTAGCCGAAGGCAACAAATGTATCAGTGGCAGACTGTAAACACACACACACACACACACACACACCCACACCCACACCCCCACACCCCCACACCCCCACACACACACACACACACACACACACACACCATTTGTGTTTACTTTGCAGTAGCACTGTAGGTGGCAGTGGCTGAACTTTGCACTTGCCAACCACATATTAGAATTACTGCACATTACAAAATTCACTGTGAAAGACCTATTACCAAGAACATGGACCTTGTAACCTCAGTTTCTGATCACCCCACATAAAAGCTGCACCTCACTTATATGCTTTCACTGGCAAGCAGAAAAGTGTTTCGTTCTGTGGTTGGTCTAGCATATGAAATTTGAAAAAAGTCGCTCAAATGAAAACTTGAAAATGCAGCAAAAGCATTTATATACACTTCCCCCGTCCCTTCTCCAAGGATCTGGCAGAATACTTTTAATGAACGAATGAACCCTGCTAATGCTAATCTTACTCTATGGTGTACACTGTGCAAGTTTCATAGCCTGTAATCACATTTGTTTTGACTGATTGGGACCTGAACAATTCCATGGAACTGAGAATTTTGATAATTGTGCATGAATTTCATATGAACTCCCATTGTTTATGACATTCCTCCTGAAATACATTTTTGTAGATTTTCCAGCAATATACACTAAAATAATGGGGAAAAACTACCAAAAGAATGGGAACAAATTGAATTAAAATGGTGTGAGACAATTTTGACAGCTCCACATACTATAGATTAAGAGATACCGAAAACATGTCAAAGAAGCATAGTTTCTGATAAGACCACACTTACTGAAATATAAAGCACTATGCATACATTATGAGTGGGACAAAGTATTCAATAAAAGTTTGAAGTATAGATTTCTAATACTTTTTTGCTTACCAGGCAGTTTTATCTTAAATTGGATCAATAATTTCTTGTAGCATTATTGCAAACTATTTACTTAATTGAAATCTTGCATAGAATTTATAGTCATTCCATGCATGGGAATGATATAGATGCATTCTGCATTGCCTATTTAGGTCATTAAAAATCTCCCAATTAAAAGCTTTGAAACAGAATATTACTTCCGGCCTGGAAATTTGTTGTGCAAGATAGTTTGCCTTTGCTTCTCCAAAGTCAACATACATTGTATGACATTGTATAGTCTCATAGCTATAGACTGTGCACAATTTGTAGCCTGTGTAACTAACATTGTTGCTTAATCACCTTAATAAATGTGCTAAAAGAACAAAGACCCTAATGGAACACTGCAAATAGTAATGCACATTTGAGTGTGCTATTCACAAATGCTCACAAGAATAAACTGGAATAGCACACCAAAATGTAACAAATAATCCTTTTACACCGTGCCAATGAGCATACCTCTGCAGCCAATAGAAGCAAAGAAAATGTAATGGCAGAATGATGTTCATTTCATATTTAGTAAATGTTACACTGTGATTCAGTCTTTCCAACAGCATAACCCACCAAGGTCCAGATTTACATGTTCACTTCATGCAATTCTTCCATCCACCACGCAATAAATCACCATCCACTAAATGTTTACATGGATTTTTATGTTGCTACGAATGACAGTAAAACACATTCTGATGCACCATATCACATGAGTATATGGCAGTTATTGTGATCCTGAGGTTAAAAATGAAAGTAATGACTCCTGAAACCACTCTCAAATTAGTGTGACAGTGTTAAAAGACAAGACTTCATATACACTGCCGTTTGTGAAAATGAATACAATGAATTTAGTACCACAGATTAGGTACATGACAAGTAAATGATAACTTTTCAAATCTATATATGACCTTTGAGCCCTCATTCAGTATTTGGGTGGCCTCCATGCACTGCAATTAGAGCTGCTATATGCCATGGCATTGAATCAAAAAGGTTCTGAATAGTTCCCGAGGGATTTCCCTCCATGCAGTTTGTATTCGAGCCCACAGATAAGTGACACTGGAGGACCGTGACACACCAGGTGCTGACCAACCATATCCCAGACATGTTCAACGAGCAACATGTCATGTGAATGTGCAGGCCAGGGAAGCAATGCTACCTGCCGCTCTTCGAAAAAGGCTTGTGCATTCCTCACAATATGTGGCCAGGCATTGTCCTCCTGAAATATGACCTTTGGAGATGCCTGAAGCAAGGGGAGTACCTGAGGCTCCACAACCAATGTACATACCAGTTGCCGTTCAAAGTGCCCTTAATTCATAGGAGGAAAGATCAGTTGTAACCAATGGCAACACAAACCATCACACCTGAAATTTGTCTGCTATGCCACTCAACAATGCAGCCCTCCAGGTTGTGCTCACCACGGTATCACTGGACATGTATGTAGCCATCATTGTAGCACACCAAGCAGGACTCATCCAAAAAACTACATTTTGGCACTCAGCACCCCAGTGATGTGTTCATGTGCCCATTGCAATCTGAGGAGTTTGTGGTTTCTGGACAATGGAAGCCAGCATAATGGCATGTGTGCAACCAGTCCAACCTGCAGCAGATGGTGACGAACCATTCATGAAGACAAGTTCACACCTGTTGCAGTGCTCCAGCACTGAGCCAAATCTGTGGATGAAGCTGTACAGTCTGTTAGGGCCATGCAGACAAGATGGTGGTCATCCCTTTGCTATGGTCATCTTCCATGGTCCAGCATGTGCTCTTCACTGCATACAACCATCTATCCACTGCTTCCACTCACATTGTCTTAGCAGCATGCCCTGTATGAGCTGAAGTGTCACAATATGACAAACATGCTTCCTGGAAGACGATCATTCTGTTTGAACACTCGTGCTGATATGGCTCCCTTTGACATTTATGAAGCATACTGGCACTCATTTTATTTTCCACCTTGTCTGACAGCTCTGCACCGACTACACTGTGTGCAACATTGACCTTGTCAGACTGACACAACATGTCTCTACTTGGCCTGTGTGTACCCCATCTCTCTGCAAAAACCGCATCGCTTATTGCTTGTACACACTTCTAAACTTCTACCAAGTTTGGAGTTATTCGGGAAATTCTTTCTGGATGTTGCAATTTTCACAAATGACAGTGTGTATAAATACGAGTTTCATAGAGCGGGTTTAGGAAATTATCACAAACCTTGTAATGTTCTGACAAAGAAAGATGTTTTGTTTTAAATAATATTTGTTAAATTTGATCTATGCAGCTTATTTTATGGCATTCATTTCTTCATTTTTGCACACAATCTGCACAAATGTATGCATGGCATGGACATGTTCATATACATTTCACTTTTATTTCCCTGCACAGAGAAACACACCTGTTTATTAGCTATGTTGCATAGCTCTTGGCATTCAGTGAAGAACTGTTCTGATAGTTAATAACTTATGCACAGTCCTAGTTGCACAGAATCTAGAATTTGTTGGATTTCTTATATAGTGCATTACAGTATTTTTTCTAACATAAATTTGTACAATTTTGTTTCTTCTCCACCCACTCCTTTTCCTTATTTAATATATGCTTTCACTTATGCATTTTTCTTACCACTAAGTCCCCTGAAAAACAAAGTCCACGGTATCATTTTCTCTGGATGCTCCAACATTTGACAGGGTTGTCTGCCATTATTTTTAGCCTTGCTCAAGAGTCAATAAATAATATACTTTCAGTAAATGTACACTTTAGGTCATCTCCATACAGAGAGAGGAAACTAAGTCTGTATTCATGCATTCTTCCCAACTATAAATAACCTTAAGTGATTATGAAAAAAAATTGCATGATTATCATTTTGAGTTATAAACTGAAAACTGCAATTCCAAAACATACCAAGCACTATGTATTATATTTATTCATTAACAAAAGTTTTGATGTTTTAAGTTAAAAATTATTTATATCATGGGCATTTAACTATTAAGAAGTTAAATAACATGGCCCTTTTGAAAAGAAACAGCTAGACTAATGCACCTTTCCAATGCAAAATTGTAATTGAGGACTTTGGCATTCAGTTAGAGATCTTGTAAAGTCTTTGTAGACATTGGATTTGTATGCTCATGCTTATTGAGATATTATCTACTGCAACTGTACTTTTGTAGTACTCCATTACATTAAAACATTCTGAACAAAAATTACAAAATATGGTACTACTATTCCTTCTTCATGATGTGGATTTCGGTGAGAAACAAATTAGAGCTTCATAGTAGTCATATACTTTGGTGAATTCCCTGCCGCATGTCTACAGCAAGCATAGTTGCTATTTCAGAGGGAATATAGTTTGTTTTTACATGTGACGTATTTTTAAATTTTAAAATTTGCACTTAAGACTTTAATAATACAATCAAACAACCACAAGAATGTCTCAGGAAGGATATCCATTTCAAGTAACAAAAATTGCAAGAGTAAAATTAACAATTTTAATGCATGCTCACTGAATTTGTTTCTAAATTATTTTGGCAATTATGACAGCATAAATACATTATATACATGGTATATATAAATGAACATCGGGGTTTTAACTCTATAATATTAATTACATTCAACTTATAGTTATAAGTGATATGTCAAATGAAAAAGCAACTAAAACAGTTTTGTTTGTTGGCACAAGTGCGCATGTGCGTGCAATGTTTCTGCTGCAATCCACTAGACAGCGGTAGTAGCAAAGATGGCGACTAGTAAACAGAAAGCATTTTGTGTTTTGCAGTTTGCAAAGACCGAATGTATAGTTACTGTGCAACGTGCGTTCCGTAGTAAGTTCAGTTGTGATCCTCCTAGTGATGAAAACATTCGTAGATGGTATAATCACTTTGAAGATACTGGCTGCCTTTGTAAAGGGAAGAGCACAGGACAACCAGGAGTAAGTGAAGAGACTGTTGAGCGAGTGAGAGAGTCGTTCACTCGTAGCCCAAAGAAATCAGTCTGGAAGGCTAGTCGTGAATTACTAGTTCCTGTGTCGACTGGTAAGTTGTAAGAAAACTCTTACAGCTACGTCCTTACCGAATACAGTTATTACAGGCTCTAAAGCCGATAGACCACGGATTACATACCGAATTTGCAAACGACATGTTTCATGACGATTTTATGGATCGTGTTGTCTTCAGTTCTATGCATGGCCTCCACGTTCTCCTGACCTAATGCCATGCGATTTTTACCTTTGGGGCTTCATCAAGGATCGTGTGTACGTGCCTCTGCTACCAGCTGACCTCCCTGAATTAAGAAACCGGATTGAAGCAGCTGTTGCTACAATTAGTGAATACACACTTAACGTTTGAGAAGAACTCTGCTATAGACTTGATGTGTGCCGTGTGACAAAGGGTAGTCACATTGAACATTTATAAGCTTCTTGGTAAAACTGAGTTGCTTTTTCATTTGACATATCATTCATAACTAAGTTGAATGTAATAATTATAATAAAGAGTTAAAACCCTGACATTCATTTACATACACCTGTATATTTTTTAGATATTTTTAAGACAAAAATCCAATATCTAATTAGGAATATAATCAATTCCAAGAATGGTAAAAAAGTCAAGCTTACCTTTCCAGACGGACCATCCACAGTTTTCTGCGTAGCAGTAATTGCATGAACAGTTGTCATGAGACCTTCTACAATTTCAAAGTTGTCATGAATAACTTTGGCCAGTGGAGCCAAGCAATTTGTTGTACAAGATGCATTAGAAACGATCTTCAGAGAGGAGTCATACGTTTCATGGTTTACACCAACCACAAACATGGGTGCATCTGCACTTGGGGCCGAGATGATTACCTTCTTTGCACCCCCTTCCAAATGTGCCTAATAAGAATAAAAAGTTAATGTCTCAAAAAATGTATACCATATCTTTAACAAGCAAAATATAAACCTATACACAATTCCACATGAGCAAAAATTCAGAAATGCAGTATGCACTGTATGTTTAAATGCTCCCCATTTGGTCAAGGATGTTTGGGGAAACTTGTTCCAGTTATTTAGGTACCCATTGAACATTGGGCATTACCTCTGATGGTATGGCAATGAGGAAATTTAAAGAGCACTTGCAGCTTTTACCATGGTTTCCAAACCACTTTAGTCCTTAGGAATGCTTTATATGAGCTAACCAGAAGTGATGGTTTGGACATAACTGGCTTAAAATTTCCACCCAGAGACAAGAATCCAATTATGGACCTTAGCACAAGAGAAACTGAGCTACTTCAATAATCATTCATAGTCTGACTAAATAAGATAGCTGTACAAAATTCTTGCCTTGGACTTCTGTAACACATGGATGTGTATTTAGCTGCTTGGTGTACTACTACAAAGATTTAAAAGTATACTGAAAACTACATTCAATTCAGTCTGATAATTGGGCATCTCAAGCTTTTGTTGAAAATAAATTACAACAATAGTGATTGAACATTGATCATGAATTTCCAGGCATAGTGTTGCCTGGAAAGTAAAACCTCATAATAACCCCTTAGCCTTTAAGAAAAGGAAAATATAGCAAAATATAGCTCCAACATTTTCTGAACTCTCATCCTCAATTTCAAAAACATATCAAAATTTTACAGCAGACATATCTTGCAACAAGATAAAACACATCTCCATACATTGTTGACCCAATCTTATAAATTTATGACCAGAGGTTGCATGCAGTTTTGTAATTGTATAGCAGTGTAGGGAAACTAACTTACAATTACTATGCACAAGTTCATATAAAGAATATGATCAAACATGTTAATAGGAAACAAATGACGGAAAGAGATATAAATAGATATATTGCAAACAGCAATATAAAACATTTGATATGAAAAGCAAGTTAGCAAGTCAAATTAGCAAGCTGACTTCAAAAGCACAAGGAGTTAGTAAAAGTAACAGCTTGTATGACATGGGAGTGACAGATGAAGCAGACAATACATGGAAATCCCCAGATAGGTCAGCAAAAGTATAAGTAATTGAACTTTCACAACGCTATGTAAAGCACCTATCAAAGTTGATGTTTCAATTGTAGCAATGCTTTAAAATACAGTTGTAGTTGTAATGTAGACACTTACCTGGAGATTCTGAAGCATCTTAGATGCAACTTGAAGCCATATACTTTGAACACTAGTCTCTTTGTATTTGAGAAAATAGTATCTTATTTGGTAGTCAGTTCTGCTTGCAATTGATTTGGTTCCCAGTGATTAACCCTTTTTACAACTTCATACGTTATATTGCTGAAGAGAGAATTTTGATAAATTCTAATATGAAGATCAAAACAAAGATGTTGGGAACCAAAATTATAAAATAGCAAACATCACTACAACCCCCACAAAAAAAAAAAAAAAACCTGAAATATGGTCAAAATCTTACAGATGCAAAGAAATAGTGCAACATTCTGAAAACAAGCTGCATACATTTTAATTTTTTTTTACAGCTAAATCTTGGAAATGAGAAGATTTAATAGTGCCTAAAGCAACATACATCGCCACTAACAAAGTGGTGCAAATTGCAAAGATTTATTACATAAAATTCACATTATTTTGCACATTATTTTGCAGTCTTAAATAGTGCAACTATGCCATGAGCCCATAATCCCTCAACATGCATGTGGTTTGCTTGGAAAGTCCTAGCTGATTGTCACACCTCAAGCGAACACATGTGCAGTCAACAAATACTTTACATCGAATCTTCAACTGTCACACATGTGAGAGTTGGACACCTGCAGTGGTTTTCAGGTGTAATAAGCGTGACTTCTGGCAGTTTCTTGCTGCATCATTGACAGACATAAAAAGGTGAACAAGTCCTGGAGAAGATCAGTTTCAACTGGGAATGCACAGCATGCATTAGCCGCTGCCACAGCAAGAAGTAAAAGAAAAATGTAAAGCAGAATTGTGAAAGCATCTAACAAAGATGTTTAATTGCAAACGTATTTTTATTTGTAATCGCTGGACAAAATAAAAGTTGTTGGAGCAATAAAAAAGTTTTATTACTAAATGTTGCTCAAAGTAATTTATAATGCAGAAAATACATCATGCTTCAGCCAAGAAGGTGGGCAGAATGTGAAGTGAAGTGTCATTGTAGATGTGTAATTTTGAGTATATACTCCACTCAAATTTTAAGTGGTCTGCAACATGCACACAATCATTTTATTTCACCAACATGGTTTAGTAGTTATTCAAAATGATGTTCTGCAGTTTACTGATAGGAATCTGTAAATTTTCTACACAGTTGTTGGGAAGCCTGTTTTGATGTGTCATACACAAATATGACTGAAGAGTTAAATTTTTCAGCCAGCATTTCAGGTATTGAACAATTAATTTAATGCATTTAACACAAGGACTTTAAAAGTAACTCAAAAGTAGTACACAAGAAAATGGGTTTTCTAACACTTCAGATTATAAAAAGTAATAATCAGTAACACACAGCCCACATAAACACATTTTGTGCCAACACTGACTTGATCTAAGCATTCACCCGAAACACAGATCCATGTAATATTGAAGGAAAATTATGACACCTAGAATGTCACCATTTACCTCAGTAATGGCTTTTAAGTATGACTCGCACGTACAAAGCACCAAAATTCTTTACAACTTTTGCATTTCAAACCTTTATAAGTACATTACTTTAAGAAATTTACCTATCAGTCAAAAGTACCTGATTAATTTGGCAACCACAAATACAAATTTTAAAACTTTAAGTTGCTTAGGTCTTTTAGTTCCAAATTCATACCACTTATTATACCAGCAGCCATGTTCATTATATAAAACATGGGTTTCAGCACTGACAGTTTAACTCCTCTATTTACGAAGTATGTTGAGCTGATGCCTTCAGCATTAAGTTCAACCACTGTATCACCTGGATACATGAAGACCAGCACCATAATGATATACAGCAATAGCATAGTCTGACTTCGTCAAACTTGAACAAATTACACAGGTGTACTTACGGAAGCTTTCTCTATGGTCGTAAAAACACCAGTGGATTCCACCACATAATCAGCTCCAGCCTTGCCCCATGGAATAATTTTGGGATCCCTTTCTGCAAAAACTGCAATCTTGTTACCTGCAACAAAACTGATGTTAATACACAAAATTCCTATACTCTTAATACTGTCTGAATGCAAACTATGCATCTGCAGGGAGAAAGTCATACTGCATTTTCATCTGTGTATTTTTATTCTTTATGCATAAGTTATTTAAACACAAGGAAATTCTCCAACCTGTACAAGGCAATCTTATTGAAACTCGGCACAAACTGAACAAAAAAGACAGTGTAATATTACAATTCATTTCACTACAAACTGAAACCAAACCTATTAAGGTAAAAACAATTTGCAATGAGAAGGGGTGGCAAACTGCAGCACAGGGGAGTCTGCCTACATGACATCTGTGTAGAGTAACCTGCGTGTAATCTTGACTAACAAATCGCTGCACATTTTTCCCCAGAAGATATATTTATTTTTTTTTAATATAGAAATGAAATTTTTGGATGCTTTGAAGTTTCTCAGATCCAGTTCTTGAACCACAGAACAAGCCCAATTTGTGAATGCCAATAATGAATTACTGATCAACCATTAAGATTTGGCATTTTTTTCAAAATTTAATTTTGACTGCCTCTTTTTCATCCTTGCAAGATGACAGACATGGACAATTTGGTTAAACATATTTCAGAACTTATTCACATTATGACAATCTCAAAATTTATGCATAGGACTTTGGTTTTGTATTTCCAGAGATCCTATACAGACATGTTTGAGCATCTACATACAAATTCAGAATGTCTATGTCCAAGTTTCTTTACTGGAGAAAAACTAGTATAACTCATTTCTCACCACCTTCATTATCATTCACATCCTCAATGTTATACATTGTCATCTGAAATACCATAAGTTGTACCGCAACTTTCCTCAGATATGTTGCAATGTTTCTGTTCAATTCTATCTGCAAGATGATAATGCAAACTGGTGGTCTTCCAAACCATGTTCCAGAAATGTCTGGTTGATAATGGAGGAAACTAACCTTTAAAACAGGTCTGGGAAATTTAAAAAGCATGTTGTTCAGCGTCGCCATTTAACCCAGTTTTTACTTTTAATTTTATTTACATAGTGTGCAATATTAGCCCACACAGTGTAGTCTTCATTTGCTTTTTGGACTGCAGTAAAATGATACACTAATTTTGTCAAATTCTTTTGTATTCTAGTAGTGAGAAACCCATGTTTTCTGATTTTATGTTCTTAGCATGATCAAAAAATCTACCTTTGATTGTCAGGTTCAACTCATTGAGCATGTTTAATGTCACCAAGTAGTTAACTTCAGTATCCACTTTGAGTTAACTTAGCAAGGGGTTACCATACAGCTCAGGCAACATTTGTTTTGAAGCCAAGGACTATCACAATAATACACAATGTGTCCACACTGCTTTTGGTACAATTTTCTGGAACAATATTTCCAATATCAATATTTTTTCCAATCATCACATCTGCACTACTGGTAATTATTACAATGCAAACCTGAGGGTTCAGCTTGCTTTTTGTATGAATGCTTATTAATGATTATATTTTTATAAAAAAATTGCCTTTCGATGGCAGTTTCCAGTACAAAAAAATCCTTGAACATTTCATTCTCGTAAAAAAACTTGTAACTAAATAATATAGCTTCATTAGCAATATTAGTTCTCATCAAGCTGTACAGAAAATTTTAAGATTTCAAACTTAAGTCTAACTCATTTCTTAAATCACAGATTGTTGAAATGCATCATGTGATGGTGGTGTCAGACACAGGAACATTTCAACCGATTCACTATCTTTTCAAGCAAAACATTGCAAATGTCAATGGTAGGTAGTAAAATAATTCTTCACCAGAGGTGGGCATGGTTTCAAGCATTTGCAATCCTAATTGAAATCAAAAGGATTTTAGAGCCAATTGTGAAACATTGGAATCTCCCTTAACATTTCCTTACACAATTCATTTTCCAAGCACTGAAAATGACATTTTTCCTTCAAACCAAAATGTTTAGTTTCCAAATGTATAAGCATGGACGATTTTAGGGCCAATACTATTACCTTCTAGCCCATGAGCACAATATCCAAAAGCTAAATAGTTTTGGTTGTATTTGACCACTTGACTTTTTTCCATTGAAACTTTGAGGTTTAGATTAACATTGTGCTGAATTTAGCAATCTAAGCCAGTTGTAACAAAACTCCCCTTCAGTTCCATTGAGGACATTTTGATTCCCTGTAAGAAGTAGCAACCTTTGTTCTGATAAATTTATCCACATTTGTAAACAAAATAAATTCATGTCCTGACTTTACATGGACAAGAAACAATTGAAGCTGATGTGAATTTGGGGCAGTTTTTTTAAGAATTGGTGGAACTAAGCTCTCAAACAATAGTATCAAACTCTCATTGGCAGAGGCAGGGGAGGCACCTACACTGCTATAGCATCCTTGTGACTCCCAGATCCCAATAGAAAACCAACCATTATGCAGCGAGTATAGCATTTGGTTTTGGAGGAAACCAGTGTTTGCAGAAACCAAAGGAACTATCAACTAATATAGATATGCTTAATTCTGTAAATAATTACCGTTGCTTGCACTTTCATAAATATTGTTTTTCCATTTTCAATTCAAAGCTATGGACAACTGAATGTTTAGTGAACCCATCAATTGGACTGTACATCTATGTATTCCTACCCTGCCTTAATTTTCTTGGGCTCTTTGGTGCAAGGAACCTAACCTCAAAGTTAGGAGTGTTTTTGATACATGCTGTTATGATTTTTTAAAATATAACCTACGCCTGAAGTAACTCTACAATATAAAATACATCCTGATATTTTCACATTCTGCTCATCTTATTACCCCAGTGTTTTAAAGAACTACAGCTAACAGAAAAAATATACAAGCACTATGACATGCATGTCACTTAATGGCACATTAACACCATTTCCTTAGAATGCCCACAACATATAATTCTGCATATTCCATATTTATCTGAAATGAGGTTTGTTGCACATACCATATCATGCAGACCTTCTATGTTTTAATTTATGTATTTATCCAGATACTACATATTTTCCAGGCTGGAACTAAAAGTGAGCAACCAAATTTCTGAAGAACATAGAAAATGGAGATTAAGGGTAATTGCTGGGTGGGGGGATGGAAACAAAATGAAAACAAAACTCTGCATTTTAAATGTTCAGTTATATCATACATTTTACTTTGAGACTGATCACACAATGTCTATTCGGCAACTAAAATACTATTGATGTTTTGTTTGTTTTAAAAACTAGATCACTACTAGTCATTAAAAGTCAAACTGTTCCATTCAATTGTATTCTATGGCATCCTTAAAAATGATTATACCAAAACATTTTAAATTCATCCCTATAGTATTTTCAAAATAAAAATCACAATGCAAAGAATGGAATTACAGTCTAATGCATTGCCTGTGGTGCCACAAGTAGTTTAAGTGGGTGTCAAACACTTAAAAAAATAAATAAAATAAAAAAGCTGGGATACACAATGGCTTCTTAGGGGTACATATGCATTTCCTGAACAATTCCAAAGTAACAAAAAATATTTCAACCAGAGAGATTTGAACTAGTATGCCCAACAATAACATACAGCTGCACTAGCTAATAATTTGTGTTGTTTGTTTCACACATCGACAATAACAGTGTGTGAGAATGTACGTTACTTAACTTTATCTATGGACAGTTCAGTACTCAGTTTTCATGACTTATGTGCAGGTTCATTTTCTTTACTCAAAGTTTCACATCTCATTCTTTATATTTGTGAACTGTTGAATGTCTATTGCGATAGTCTACTATTTGAACTTTTGTTGTAGGATGAATACATTTGTTATAAGAGGAAAATGTAAACTCAATGAAACAAGTGACAGCATCAATAATGTTGAGCCAGCTCAAGTGAAAAGTGCGATAATGCTTGTTCCACCATGGAACATTGGTGAAGGTTAAACGATCTACAAGCAAGTCGAAAAAACCTGAGAAATGCAAAATACAGATATTACAGTGAATCTTACATTAAATATGGATTTGTGTCAAATATGTGTGATCCACCTCTTCCCCTCTGCATTGACACCAAACTCTATCGGATAATTCTATGATACCATCTTTACTTCAGATATTTGGTAACCAACCATGGCAAATGTAAAAAGTCCGTTGAATTTTTCCTGGCGCAAAACAGAAAGTTTGATTAAAAGTTCAAACATGATACAGTTTTACAAAAACAACTAAGGTAGTTCTGGAGACATCATATAAGTTGGCATTGCTAGTTGTAAAAAATAAATCTTTTATCACAGTTGAATCTCATTATTTCTGGTTCTTTGATTATAGCAGATAAAATGTTACATAAGGATTCCGCTCAAGTAATCAAAACAATTCCGAATTCTGACAAGTGTAGGGCATAGAATTTATGATAAAGCACAAGATACTGTTGACCAAACAGTAGAAAATATTCAAATCTACAAAAGATTTGCCATTCAAATCGATGAATATGTAGGTGTGTGATAATTCTGAGTTACTTATGTTCAGCATTTTGAAGTTAAAAAGGGTGCTATTGCTGGTGAAATTCTAGGATGTAAATTACCAGAGCATACAAGAGGGATGATGATTTTAAAATTCTTGAGAACTTTATAAGATAAAAATTAAATTTGTCATGGGAGTGGTGTATAAGTTTGTCCACATATGGTGCTGCTCCACTGACAGGTAAAAAAAAGCAGTCTTATTGCTCATATTTGCAAAATTAACCTGAAAATAATTTGGCAACGTTGCATTACACAGAAAATTTGGTAGCACAAAAAATAACTCCTGATTTACACGAAACATTGAACACTGGTATATAAGCAGTCAATATAACAAAGTCACTTTTCAAAAAAAAAAAATGTGAGATGGGAGCTATGCACACTCAATTGTTTTTGCACACTGAGGTGCACTGGTTATCACAAGGACACGTATTTACTAGTCTTTTTGAACTGAAAAATAGAGGTAAAATGTTTCTTTACAAAATTGAACTCCAATCTGGTGAAGCATTTTTAAGATGAGTGGATTTGCCAATTAGCTTATCTGACATATATTCAATAAATTCAACTAGCTTAACCTTCAACTCCAAGGTTTTGACAAACATATTTAAAGCCCATGAGAAAATAAAGGGGTTTTATAAGAAAGCTTTATTTTGGATGGATTGCATTAGTAAAAGGAATATTGCAGTTTTCCCAACTCTTTTGGAACATAGTGGACAAAATGAAGTTAGTATTGCTGATGGATATTAGGAAATAATCTAATTCCACCTACAAAATCTCAGCTTACAGCTTTTAAAATACTTCCCAGAAATTGAGAAACACTATATTTCACAAGAATGGATTACAAATCAGTTTTGCACCACCGCCATCAATTTCTCTGATCTTCCTGCAAAATTAAAATAAACTCTTTTGGAAATGTCTGTTGGCAGTTTACTGAAAATAAAATTTGAAAACATGTGAATTTGTGATTTCTAGTGTTGCACACATTAAGAGTACACTGAACTTTGTGACTGTGCCATTACATGCCTTCTTCCATTCCCCTCAACTTATCTGGGTGAGCAGAGTTTCTCTGCATTGACAGCAATCAAAACTAAAAGAAATTGCTTGAATCCAGAATTCCCATTGATACTAGCACTAACAAAGATTCAGCCAAGAATAGAGGAGCCGTGTCCAGAAAACAAGCTTAACCGTCTCACTAACAGGTCAGAAACGTATATAACTTCAATACAATTTAGTGTATGTGCTATCTTCAATGTATTTACATAGTTCTTGTATTTATTTTACACACTTATAGAATAGTCCTCTTTCTGTAATATTCAATAAATCATAAATGTTATCTATTTTAGATATGGTAATGTATAATTTAATTAGGGAAAACTAAAGCTAGGCCTAGGGGTACAGGCTGAAATGGAAAATTGTCACAATTTGCACTGACAACTGCCCAATTTTGAAATTGATGGGTTTTGACATCTCTATGTGCTAATCAAACATTTCCTGTTATAAATTAGCAGACAGAGGCAGAAGGTAGAAGTCTTATCAATATGAAGCTACCTTCAAAATTAGCGATATCCATAATTCTAACATTTGATAGCATCAAATTTCAAGAAGTCATTGCAGGTGTCTTTTCCTTGGTTAGCATGTTAATGTATTCAAAACTATCTTAGTATTTTAATTGCACTTTACAACATACCATTAACAATAAGATGTCCATCTTCAGCTTTCACTTCACCCTTGAAGCGGCCATGAGTAGAGTCATACTTGAACATGTACACCATGTAATCCAAACCAATGAATGGATCATTAATAGCAACAACCTGGAAAAAGAAAAGGGAAAAAAACGCTGATAATTTGGCTAAAAATTTCAAGACTGGTTTACAATGGACTCTGTATACTTTAATTCAATTTTTACCCTTATAGCATGTTCTGTGTTTTGAGACTCCCATAAGGGAAGGAACATGAGTGAATGACAAAAGAATTGTACGCATGACACGAAACAAAAATCTGCTGTGTTCCCTGCACGTAACTTTCTCTAGTTGTTCCACATACAAACTTTGCTTACAAAAGATTATTCTCTTCTCTGCATCATGCTAAATGAGTAACATTAGCGGAACTGGTCATTACTTATTACCTTGCAAGTAGAAGGACCTAAGGGAATACATTAGACTAAAGCGATAATCTGATCTTTTAAAAGCTGGTCACCATGAGAAACAACTGAAGTTCAGTTTGCTTTGCATGGTCCCATTTGAAAAAAGTTTAAAATTGAAACCAATAGTAAGGAATATCTCAAACTGTCAACCCCCTACATGAAAACATATGACAAATTGTGTTTTAACAAGATCTACATTTGGATAGGTAGACTGAAAAATTTGATATAGCTGGGATTTGAACCACAGATCTCCAGCTGGTTGTTCTACTACTGAGCTACTATGGCAACATGCCAGCATAGCATTGAATTTCTCAACTGACTCTTGTTTTCTGGTAAACAAGGTGATCAAATTATTAAGATGACAACTCCAATGGTAATTTACAATGTTGCAAGTATATTTTAAGTCCCAGGATTCATAGTATAGCCAACTATTATGGTCAATTGATATCGATTTAATTATTTTTCCACACAAGCTGTGCATAGGACAGGAGTTGGATAGGTTGGTTGGCATTGAATTTTTCAGTCTGACTACCTATCTAACTCCTGTCCTACACTAGGCTAGTGCAAAAAAATAAATTGAGATTTCCATTTTTTGTGGAGTATGTTTGAGCATCCTTTACGGTTGAACCATTATGCAAAATTCTACAAAACTCATCCAGAATAAACAGATGCTATTCCCCGTAAACTCAAGATATACATTTTGTGATGCAAGTATCTTTAATGTACAGTATTTTATATCATTAGAGCCATTTTTGAGAAAAACAAAATTTTCAAAAAGGTGGGTAACTTTCCTAAATCTTTGTGAATACCAAGTTTGGTATTTTACAGACTTTAGTTTTTGAGTTATTGTGTACACAACTAAAGGCCTTTTTGTAAAAATGTTTTTTGATACAGGGAACCATAAAACTTGCATTTCCTGTGAAATCTTGGTATCAAATTTTGGGTTGGAATGCAATAGCTTCTCTACACATACATGGTATGTGTAGAGAAGCTAAAAAAATGTAAATAAATATCTTCTAAAGCTAAAATGCAAAAAAATAATGTTGGGGGGGTTTGAACCATCAGTCTGGATAACTGCCCTCAATCTTAGGGGCATAGATGAAATAAATGGTTACAGTAATGAGGACAAGAACCCAAGGCTTCTTGAATTTGTGCCCAGAAGCCATCTTTTGTCCTTTGCCCATTTACAGATATTTGGAACGCAGCTCCCTTTTTACCTTAGCCCACACATTCTCAGTGTGAGAAGAACTATATGCATAGATGGGCCCATAACTTCAAATGCCAAAGTTATATCAAAGCAATAAATTCTACACATCCAGTCGCAAAACATAAGAAAATGACAAGCAGTGCGAGATTTCAACCTATGAACTTTGGAGTGGAAGCAAGGTCTTTCTAACCTGTTGGCCACTGTAACATTCTGTGATCTGTTTTCAGCACTCAGAAGTTAACCATTGTGCTGTTAAGACACAGACCACTGTACAATTCTTTCATGTGCATTGTGAACACAGCTTTTGCAAAGATACCCGAAGCTCTTCAATCGACAACATGGAATCAGGGCATGACTCATTTTCTATGTCCACAGGTGTACATAACATGTGATACACTATTTTAGGAACTCCAAGAGGTATGGAAAAGTGTAGCCCTTTAAGTGTTCAATGCAGTTATTGAAATGTTCTCCAGTGTACCTAGATGCTAATCATACATTCAATTTATTATATTTGTCAGTATGAATAATTCATATTGTGTAATGCAGCAAAATATAAACAGCTCATTATAAAATCCAAAAGGAAAAAAACCTAAAAATAAAGACACCTATATAGGTTAGAACCTTGCAACTCCATATCATCTTAACCCAAAGCCTGCACGCTCACATATCACTAAATAATAGCACTATGTACATCCACACTCTTGAAATTTGAGTACTCAGGACATAGCAATTGCCCATGACAATTTGATCAGTGGCATGCTAACCCTCAGTACATTTTATGCTGTAGCAAACAATTTAGAGCCTATAGCCCATAGATACCCTATCTCAAAATTATAGATCTTGGACCCCTCTACAATCCTGACAAATTGTATGGTTGAATTCTGGGACACCTGTATGTATCCATATAAGAGACTGGTAAAGATGTGTAGGTAGGGGTGTCAAGTGGTCAATCTGAAATCAGAGTGTTTGAACTGCTGGCACAACATGGACATTGCTTCTTGATGCAAAGTGGGGAGAGGGAGAGACTGAATGCACCCAACTTTGTAAATGCTTTACTCATAAGACTGTACATCAGTGCAATATCTTAAAAATAGTGATAAAACTTTGTTAACTTATACATATCTGAGACATACTAACCTGGTGGCTGTGTTATAATTATTTGGGGGCTACAACACTGAAAGTGAAAATCTTTTATATGCAATTTTTAAGCATTATGTACTTTCCAATACTGAGGGAGTTGTGCTGTACTTGAGGAAAGAAAATTGATCAAAATTGTCCTCTATAAGTTACTCACAAGTAGCTATTTTTCTTCCAGTTATTTCATGATGCCTTTGAACTCCGAGATCCTTGTAGAGTTTACATAGGATTTTGTTTAACAATAAGATTTTATGATTCAGTACATTACATTTTTCTTCTTATAATTACTCAAAGTATCAATTTTGTTTTACCTTAATCTTTTTGTTTATCTTAAATGACATTATGTTTGTTTTATTTTTTTCCATATCTCCAACAACCTAAATATCTCAACTTTATTATTACATATTTCTACAGATTCTATTACTAATATTGGCCTATTAATATTTATTTCTAGTTTTCACTACCCTAAACTTCAATTTAGCCATCAATCTTAACACTAAGTATTTAGCACTTTAAATTTATTATAATCCCCTTTCATTTGTAAACTGGCATAATGTTGGTATGACCATGTATTAAATATTACTATTAAATAATTAATAATTATAAACCTGAGAAGTTTAAACTGCAAATCATTCCAAGTAAGACCACTTTATATTAAAGATGTTTTTCAAATGTTTAAAACAATGGGCCAACATAGGCAATTTCGTTGCGTTAATGATGTGAATTTACAATAGAGTAATCATATTCTCCATCTACAATCAAAGTTTACTTAGCCCAAATGAAACTTTTAAAAACAGTACAGATTATTTTATTACAGACAGGAATTGCTATTTCACCTTGTGGAGAGAACAAAATGGTTTAAAAAAAGTATTTTAAAAATTTGAAAGTAAATACTTGAAATATAAATTTGGTTAAACAACATTTTAAATGGAAACAAATAAGGAGGATTCAAAGCGTTGAAAAATCAATACTAAGGATGGTGTGGCAAAACTTGAAAAAAAGATTTTTTTTTTTTTTTTTTACCGAAATAAAAGATATGAGCACCAAATAAATTGATATGAACACTTCACATCAATTTAAAATTGGAATGGAGTTTTAATAAAACCAAAGTGCATTCTTAAGAAGTGTTAATTAAGATTGACAGCTAAAGTGAAGTTTTAGGTAGTAAAAATCTGAAATGAACTGTAATAAGCCAATTTAATCTATGGTCAGCTCTAACAAAGGAAATAGAGCATGCATCAGTAATAATTGCAGATACACATGTAGTTGCAGATGCGATGAAATTAGGTGATATCTAACACTATTATATACCCATTTTGTACAAAATGGTAACCAATCGTGTCATTGGCTGTCATTTCAGTAATAGTTGTCCAACATTTAAATTCCTCTCCTCTTCATTTACTGTGGCCCAGTTATTGACATTTTTCCCCCCAAGGCAGAGATTAGGTTTCATTTGCTTACAAGGATCTGAGCTCACTTTGTTTGACCTTGCTGTTTTATTTGGTTTATGCTTCAACTTCAGTTTATCTTGCTTCACTTATAGCTATCATTCAAAATGCCATTGCTGTTCTTCACTGCTCTTCTCAGCCACAATGGCATGTACTTTTTTAACACATACTTCCACTTTCTAGGTGAACATTCTGAGAGATGGAAATTCCTCTCTGAAGAAACTTCATTGCTCAACACATTATTTAATGGATGAATAGGGCCCATGCTAAAACATGATTTATTGCTTCAACAGAAATATCTTCACGCTGAGCAGTTTTACTAACCATTCCACGCAAACTATCTTTAACTATCTTTAAAAAAGTAACTACAGCATTTTCTTTACTTATCTCTCCATATATTGTAAGCATCACTGTGTTGAAGTGTCATTTCTGCATCTTTGGAGTGTTTTATAAGCTCTAGAATACACCTCCATTGCAAATAATTGCCATAGAAACATTGAAAACAATACCATTTCCTCTTCTCTTTACCTTTATGGGCAAGAAAAAACAAATTCACTCTCTTCCCTTTGTGGAAGAATGAAATTGTGAAAAGTGATTAAAGAGGGATAGTTTGTTCACGGCAAAGGAGTAGACCAGTGCTTACAATGATTGTACAAGTATTTTGATTTAAACTGTCGGTTAGGATAATCACAAGCATCTTACGGTACTTTGGTGGCCTGAGAAAAAACATTGGTGCTTATGATACTGCCATTTGAGATATTCTAGCAGTCAGAGAAAACAATGGTATTTATTATTTATAGTGTTCTCTTATTTTCTTATATTTGTGTGTTTGGCTTATACTTTGTCAGAACCATACCATAGTATACCATCACACCATAGCCTCAATTTTCATCAAAGTGACACTTGCAACACTGGCTTTCCAGGGATGATATAGTCATGTACTGTAATAAGTGCACCTCAATGAATTTTAAAAACATACTGATTTTATTAGCTTGTTTTTTAGAGTAATTTTTGTTGCCTATGTTGACATGATGGCCTCATTCTATTATCCTTGGAACTAGCGATTCCCTGAAGTATGTTTTAGGGCTCGAGTTTTGCTTGTAAACTTCCTTTTCAGAAAGTGTAGTTGCCAAAAAGATGACAAAACCAGAAAGCATTTACAAGAAACGAGAACAAGGAAAATATTCTACAAGAACAGTGTCCTTGTCTGTAGAAGGCAATGCAAATCATGAGCAAGAATTGGTATAGTGAGTAAATTGAAAATTTTATCCCTGAATTGAAGTTGTAAAGCGCAAAATGGCTTTTCAGAACAGTGTGTTAATAGTGACCTATATGAAAATGTCAGACTTGTTTATGGACTAAGGTGCATTAGCAAGGGACTTTGAGCTGGCAAGATATTGGGCGACCTTCACCCTACAAGGTGTTGCAAATACACAAAAAAGTTGCAGAAAATTCCACGAGCTGTTGCCCAAGAAACTCTTACTAAATGAAAATTATAAACATTGGCATTGCTTTAAATAGAAGCTGGCAGAGGAGGATTGAAGTCTAAAAATGGATGTTCAACTGCTACTCTGTCTAATTGCAGTTTGTGAAAATGAAAAATGATAATGGTGTTTAAGGGCGTTCAACTGCCGAGGTCATTAGCGCCCTTATGATTAAAACTTGGCAATAGGCAGTAAGAAAATACCATTGCAAAAAAAAAAAAAAAAAAAAAAGAAAAGTAAACACAAGTAAAAGAGCTAACAGAGTTGAAACAGAAGTAACCGAACTGTCCAGCCCTCTAACCAGAGCTGGATATAAAACTCCATCTAAAACCAACACATTAAAACCAAAAGAGTTTAAAAAACTGCTATCACACTAAAACTTCAAGGTAAAAGAAACTTTTGCTCAAAATTTAAAATCCCTGTCCACTGCTCTTGGGTCATCTGCCAGGACCTCAGCAAGAGAGGCCGGCATGCCCATAGATGACCGAATGTGTGCCAGGTGACCACACTCCAGCAACACATGAACTGTCTGTGCCTCCCCACAGAGCGCACAGACAGGAGCAGGTTCACGTTTAAAAAGGTATGTGTGAGTAAAAATACAGTGGCCAATTCTTAGCCGAGCTAGTACTACCTCCTCCCGGCAGAATAAACGAGAGGTGGTTACCCAGTTGACAGGGAGGTCCTTCACCTCTCACAGCTTATTACCACGGAGAGCCGACCATTCTGCATGCCAAGTCGAAAAAACGGCTCTCCGTACAGCCACTCTAAAATCTTCTGCTGTTGAATGGGTAATCGAAACACTGGGCGCTGTGGCTGCCGATTTCGCTGCCAAATCCGCCGTGTCATTCCCTGGCAAGCCAACGTGTCCAGGAATCCATGCACACTCCACATTAAAACCAGAAGCGTGCAAAATGTGGAGAACGTCCTGGATGCGCTGCACCAAAGGATGGTAATTATACAGCTCACGAATGCTCTGAAGGGCACTAAGGGAATCACTAAGAATAAGGCAGTCACCTAATTTTCGACGTCGAATATGCAGAAGGGCTTGATAAATAGCATATAGCTCGGCAGAATATATAGATGTGCAACTAGGCAAACCGTAAGTAGAAGTTGCGGTGCCAGTGAAAAAGGGACATCCAACACCGTCGGGGCTCTTACTACCATCGGTGCATATACAAATACGGCCACTGTATTTGGATAAAAATTCTAAAAAACAACGACGAATACTATCAAGAGGTGTAACAAATTTCCCGTAAAGCGTCATCCCGAGATAGACATGGGAGGTAGCGCGTAACCAAGGGGGGTATATACTCTCTCCCTTGGATAACAGCCGAGGAATGTCAACATGGTGCTGGCGTAGAAGCTAACGGAAACGAAAACCTGCTGGCCTGGGGCTCAGAGAGCGGAGGCAGTATCGCTCGTGCAGCTCAGGGGAGAAAAACGCGTGATAAGTTGGATGCCCAGGCATACACTTCAGCCCACAGCCATAATTAGCAAGCAGGACATCACGCCGACAACGCAGAAGAGGTTCTCCCGATTCGGCGTAGAGGCTAACAACTGGGCTCGTTGGAAAAGCTCCAACGGCCACACGGATGCCCTGGTTATGGACTGTGTCTAACCTGAGCACTGAAGGTCGGGCTGAAGAATACACAATGCTGCCATAGTCCAACTTCGAACGAATCACAGCACGATAAAGACGGAGCAATGCCGTCCGATCCGCACCGCAAGATTTGCCACTTAGTATCCGTAAAAGATTTAGAGAACGGTCACATCGTGCTCTAAGCCGTGCTATATGTGGTGCCCAACAAAGTTTCCGATCGAAAATCAAGCCAAGGAATCTCGCCTCGTCTGCGAAAGGAAGTAAATCTGGCCCGAGTCGAAGAGAAGGCATTTTGCCACTTACGGCGCCAGAAGTTAACGCAGACTGTCTTCTCAGCGGAGAAACTAAAACCGTGTTTCGAGCTCCAAGTATAGAGATTGTCCAAACACCGCTGGAGACGGCGTTCCAAAAACTGTGTACGCTGAGAAGTACAGAAGATGGCAAAGTCGTCCACGAATAAACAGGAAGAGAGACCTGGAGGCACACATAGTGATATGGAATTTATCGCAATAGCAAATAGAGTCACGCTGAGTACCGAGCCCTGCGGCACTTCCGTTCTCTTGAATAAAATGGTTAGAAAAAACCGAGCCGACCCTCACTCGAAAAACGCGGTCCCGCATAAACTCCTGAATGACCAACGGTAGGCGTCCACGTATGTTCCAGTTGTGGAGAGAACGCAATATTCCCGCCCGCCAACACGTGTCGTAGGCCTTCTCGAGGTAAAAAAATATCCCAACTGTGGGGCTGTTCTTAAGAAACCCGTCCATAATCTGAGTTGACAGAGAGACAAGGTGGTCAGTTGTTGAACGTCGTCGTCGAAAGCCACACTGGATGTTCGTCAGAAGATTGTGGGATTCCAGCCACCACACCAACCGTCCATTGATCATGCGTTCCATCACCTTGCACACGCAACTGGTTAGGGAAATAGGACGGTAACTGGAAGGAAGATGGCGGTCCTTTCCAGGTTTAAGAATGGGTATGATGGTGGCCTCCCGCCACTTGTCTGGAAAAATGCCATCAACCCAGACACGATTATAGACCTCGAGTAGGAAAGCTTTGCTATCAGGAGAGAGATGTTGCAACATTTGGACGTGGATACCATCTGGCCCTGGTGCTGAGTGTCGTGAAGAGGAGAGTGCATTGTCTAGCTCTGCCAGGGTGAAAAGGCGATTATAATCAAGGTTGCCAGAAAGAAACGAGAATTCTTGAGATTCCACCTGAGTCTTAACTGTAAGAAACTCAGGGGGAATAATTGCCTGAGCTAGACACCTGAGCGAATGCACTGCCTAAAGTATTCGCCACGTCAAATGTATCAACAACAGCTCCGGTAGGTGTTTTGAGACCGGCGATGGGCATATGGGTCGGTTTCCCAGCCACACGTCTTAACTTATCCCATACGACAGAGGAAGGTGTATGTCGATTAAAGGAACCCACGAATTTATTCCACGACCTCTTTTTGCTATCCTTAATAACCCGCCTAGAATGTGCACGCATCTGCTTATAGTGTATCAGGTTATCCAAAGTAGGAAAACGCTGGAAAACCCGTAGAGCTCGTCTGCGAGCGCGAATAGCATCCCGAGAGTCATCGGTCCACCAAGGTACCGGAAATCGACGGCTGTAGCCGGTCGAACGCGGAATGGATTGCTCAGCAGCAGAAAGAATGGTCCTTGCGAGATGTTCGACCAAGTGGTTCACAGAGTCGTGCTCTTCGTAGCTAAATTCAGCCAAGTGGGAGTACAGTTCCCAGTTGACGTGGTCTAGGCGCCAACTAGGTAAACGGGTGGAACATACAACGGGTGTCAAGACACTAATACGACAAGGAAAGTGGTCACTAGAATGCAAATCCGAGATGATATTCCAGCATAACGTGACTGCTAGCTGAGGGGAACAGATTGCAATGTCAATGTGTGAAAAGCTATGAAAGGCGTCAGAAAGAAAGGTGGGCTCTCCCGTGTTCAAGAGAGCAAGATTCTGACTATCCAAGAAGTCTAAGTATCGTACCTCTCGTACAAGCCCGAGGAGAGCCCCAAAGAGGGTGATGGGCATTCACGTCGCCTACCAATAAAAAGGGTGGTGGCAACTGCGAGATGAGGTGTTCTAAGTCGCTGTGCGAGAGGTCCGCAGATGGAAGCAAATAGATACTGCAAATGGTGAATAAAGCGGAGGGTAGCTTAATGCTGACAGCAACGGACTGGATTGCAGATTGTATGGGTACGGAGTTGGCAAAAATATCATCTCGAATAAGCATCATAGTGCCCCCATGGACCGGGACACCGACCTCCGGGGATAAATCACATCGTACGGAGGAGTACTGCCTGATGGTAACGGTGTCCTGTGGACGGAGCTTCGTCTCTTGTAAGCATACAGCCAAGGGTTCATGCTGGCGTAGCATCAAGTCAAGCTCTGGTCGATGTGGTCGAATTCCGCGTATGTTCCAATGGAGGATAGCCATTGAGTATATTATGGGACAAGTTTCAAATCGAAAGACGCTTCTGCAGATTGGGATTAGCTGGTCGGTTCAATTTGTTCTTCTTAGGCGTTGGGCTAGTACTATTTTCAGGAGCACGATCCTGCCGTTTCCGCACTGTCCCTCTGGCAGTGGCGGCAGAATCCTCCTGGTCTATCTCCTCCACAAGGGAGGCCCCTTTTTCAAGACCAAATTTCGGTCCGAGAAGTTCGAACCGATTGGATGTGCTGATTGGCGAAGACGGCCGTCGCCGATCCACGCCCTCCTCCCCAGATGACCCATCAGAGGAGGATACACGTGGGGAGTTACGTGTACTTTTCTTACCCTTAGATGACTTGGTAGAAGATTGCACATTCTCTTTCAAGAAGTCTTGTACATACTTGGTCTTAAACTGTTTTTCCGGGGCAGAAGACGTCATGAATTTACCAACTTTAGTTCCAGAGGTCGAGGCTTTCGGTGACAAGTGTGCAGGACTATTCTGTAAGCTAGCGGATTTGGCAGATGTTAATACCGACTTGGGTGTAGGTGTCGAAGGCTTTGGCAGCGCTTGGGCTAAAATAACCTTTTCCGCAATAGTAGCCCCGTTCATATCGCCGGTCTGTGTTGCGATTTCACGACGCGGTACCGGTTTAGCTGCAAATGAGCTATAGGTACCGGACCTCGGGGCAGAGGGTTGGCGGAGTCGCAGGAGCTTCCGGGCTTCCAAGGACACCTTCTCTTTCACCCGTATCTCCTGGACCGCTCGTTCCTCTGCAAAACGGGGGCAGTCTCGGGAACTAGATGGGTGTTCCCCGTTAGTTCACACACGATGGAGCTGAAGCACAAGCCCCATCGTGGGAGATGTCACCGCAGTGGACGCAGGTGGACTTGCCGGTACACAACTCACTAGTGTGACCAAAACGTTGGCATTTAAAGCACCTCAGCGGATTGGGTATATAAGGCCTAACTTCGATGGCCGGGAGGTCAACCCGATCAAAAGTAAGAAACAGGGTACGAGTAGGCAGGAATTCACCGTTGATCTTACGTTGTACCCGATAAACAGATGAGACACCCTGAGTCGCAAGATTTACTTGGATCTCCTCAATGGACAAACCGTCCAACGCGCGTGTTGTTACTACACCGCGGGAGGAGTTCAGCGACTTGTGCACCTCGATCTTCACTGGATAGCTGGCTAACATGGTGGCTTTAAGTATCCTTGCAGCTTGCGAGGCGGAGTTGGCTTCGACAAGAAGTGTACCATTGAGAGCTCGAACGCAGGATTTAACCGGACCAGCAATGGCATCGAGACCCTTTTGGATAGTAAAAGGGCTCACCGTAAGGAACTTCTTACCTTCCTCTGTCCTATGAATAACCAAGTAGCGAGGACCACATGACTCGACTACTTCCTTTCCAACGTCTTTATTTGAAATCAGGGGTTTAAGTTTTGGTGCCATAAAAAAAATTGTATAAATTCATCCCCCAGTGCTCCCCACCCACCACGGAGCCCAACGAGGGGTCATCCCACTGGGGTGACAGGGCTACACAGGGGATATAGCGGGCTCGCCATCCCACTCACCCTGGAGTTCGGTGTAACACCTAGGGCTGGCCGATTGACTAGGTGTGGGTTAGTCCCTAGCCTCCCGTTTAGGCAAATCAGAAACCAAAGCGGTGTATTAGGCTGCGCACCCTCCCCAGTTACTGAAAGACAGAAGCCCAGGCTCAGGTATGCAACCCTCAACCAAACAGGATATTCCTTTTCACCGACATGGGTCTCCACGCACGGCCTACACGTGGGTGGGCATTTTGACCTGACTCCCTCACCACTCTGAGGTTGCCCACAGAGGGAGTCAAGGTGGCTCGGGACCCCGGGTGCGCCTAACCCATACCTACCGTAGTAGGCCCCTGGGGGGGGCAAAATGAAAAATGAATTATGTTCCTGCAAGCAAATTGGAGGATGGGTACAAGAGTACATAAACTGAAAACTACACTTAGCAGTGCTAAATTGTCAGCTGGAAAAACCATGAAATACAGAGACAAAATTGATGAATTGCAACAATATGATAGCAATGCTAAAAGGACAACCTAGAGGCAATGAGAAAAGCCGAACGAGTTTACTTTCCCCCCCCCCCATGGGATCTTAACTGATAAAAAACCAGCCCACTGTCTCTGTTCGCCCCCTCTAAAAACATGGTGCAAATACACATTGGCTGAAGAAACTGGTACTCTTCCAAGTTCACCCAAAACACTCCATTCCTGAGGCTGTTATGGCAGCAATAAAACCTGTGTATAGGGATCTTGCCAGGCCTGGTTTATTGAAAAAATGCCTACATGGTAAAACTCAAAATGCCCATGAAGCTTTCAATAACACTGTGGATTCAGGTGCCAAAAAATGTTTTTGTAGGATATAAAACTTTATAGCGAAGTTTGCATGCAGTTATCACATGGAATGATGGCAATATTAGTAGAATAAAAGTTTTACAAAAGCTGGGTGTGGAACCAGGACATAACAGTGTCGCCATTCCACAAGATTGTGACAAGCTGTGGGTGTTGAAGGCAGAATATGTAGCACAACAATGTCCCTGGAGGCTGGAAAAATAAGAAAGCTTAGCTATTGATCACTCAAGACTATGGTGAAAGATGTTTTCAATCAATCTCCACAATAAATTGCAAATTATATTTTCTGTTGAAAACATTTAAGGCTGTTTTTTCTTGCAATAAATGCTTAAACATTTGCCCCATTTTCTCAGGAACTATTGGAGAGATGTACGTGAAACTTTTACAGATTATATAAGCAACTTCAGGAATGCTTGAATCTACAAATATTTTATTTAATGTGTTCCATGTTATGTTGTGCTAAAGAACAATGATTCAGCCGAGTATTTAAAATATTAAATTATTAGCTGGCTTGCCCAATGGCAATTTCATTTTCTTTACAAAATAACTGATCTATGGATTTCTGTGTTTCTATTCTCCACTCACCCCCTTAAAATTATAATTTTGCACAGCTTCAGCTGTATGGATAAACACATACCCAGATACACACAGAAAAGATTTAAAACATCAGAATGTGCAACATGCTTAACTTCCACCTAATGATTAAATGTACTGAAAATGCTGATAGCCTGTATTTGGCCATGGAGCAATCACAGAATGGAATTGTCAAGTATTTTTTTCAAGGCAATTACAATAGGTGAAAGTTTGAAGTTGTGCACCATCTCTCTAGTCCTGGAGCATTTCATAACCAAGCTACATAGCTTAGTTTTCATAAAATGCAGAAGCCATCAACATATGCAATGAAATAGGGGGTGAAGCGGTGAATATGAAGATTCTACACTCTTGAGCAGATGCCTAGTCTGCACCAGTGAGAAAAATGTTAGCTATTATATAAATTATCTGTTCAAAGGCTTCTAATGTTGGCAACTTTCTTTGTACTTATTTGACATGCCCTTCTAACAAACTTCATTACAACATAAGAATAAAGAAGAAACTTTCTTACATGACATATTAGAAGGCTTTGGCATCCAGAAAATTCAGTGAATACATATAGAGAATTAGAAAATGTTATTCAAAGTTTGTCGAGTTTTCTCTCATCTGTAGAATTTCAAAATTTACAACGAAACAATCTGTTAAAAGTTTTCATAGAACATGCTAAAAACACAGAAGTGAATTTTTGATGCAATTGCAACCATTTGTTAATATTTCTGCTGAAATTACGTGCTTAAACAGAACAAAATGAATACTGGCGCTTTATAGTGGTTTCAAAAATTGCAGATTTTCCCAGTCATATGCAAGTTGATTATATGCCCTAACTGCAGAAATATTATTGGAATTTAGCTTTACAGAATAGAAATTGCCATGTAATTTTTATTGGCCTACTTCATAAATACCATATTACAGCCAATTTCGGAAAGAACCTCATTCAGCAGTATTAACATGTGTATACCGATAATGCACTTTGAAAAAAAAAAAGAAGAAAAGTATGCCTTGTTCAAAGTGCCTACTGTTTTGTGCTACAACAGCAGAGATACAGTACACAGAAATTGTGCATTATGTTTAACTTAACATAGCATAATGCATAAATTAGTTAATAAATTGTTACATTTCATACACGGTAGGTGGGCTAGAAAACTATATTAAACAGAAAAGATAACCAAAGCTGCAAAACTGAATTAAATACTAAATCAACACAGTTTGAGGTCTAAAGACTTAGCAATCTCTGCAAAAAGCAGAAGTGAGGCTCAACTGTATAATTCTCATCATTGTAAACAAGTGACTGATGTCCTGGCTTTTGTTTTTCTACAGAAAAACATGGGATTACAACTATTTTCTACTTCATGCTCGTCTCCAAGAATGAATCCCTTTTAGTTTTAGTAATTCACTTAAAATTTGTTTCAGAACTAGTTGCTTCTGACAGCCTTGGTCTGACTAGTAACATTGGAGACATCAATGGTGATGGTTGCAGAGGAGGCATCACCCATTTGCCTAATTATGAAACTGATGTTTCACAAAGTGGGGTTCCCAAAATTCATTAGGTGTTCCTTCCTTCAGATATGGATGCTTTTCCAAACTTAGTTCAGCAGACACTGATATTCGTCAATGTTACTTTTGAGCTAGCATAATTGGCAGTACAAAAATTGTTTACTACAGCACATTTTTCCATGTTTTTATAGGTAATACAACTGAAATAGTACTTCAATCTTTCCTTTTGTTTTATCTATACAACACCAGGTTGTTGTATTCTTATGCTAAATTCCCCCCCCCCTGAGGTATTTTGTCTTAAAGGAGAAGTTTTTGCAAAGCAAATTTGTTCTGTGGAGCTAAAATTATATTGTTATTTCTTGAAAACATTGTACACTATGGCATGGTGCACTGTTCACGATGTTGACACCTTGGCTTCAATTCATGAAAGTTTTTGAATCAGGATCTGAAAACATTACCAGTCACTTCATAGTAGTGCAACTTTTTTTTTCTTCTTGTTATTCCAAAACTAATTCCCCATTTTCCACAAAACAGAATTGCAACCTACATGGAGAAATCAGCCTCTTGCCTTTAGTCATCCTCCACGGTCTAAGGTAACACACTAGCCTCTGGTTCCCAAGGTTGTAGGTTCAAACTCAGCAGAGGGCGATAGATTTTTTTCAGGTGTAAAAAATTGTGGTGGCATTGGGTACTATATGCAGTGTTATCTTTTGCACCACATTTGAAACGCCTTATGCGGTGAGCACAGATTGAAGGCGTGGGAAGACTCGCTCCACTACCTATGAGTAGACCCACTTACCTGGTAAGGTGAACCTACTACCGTTGAATTCGCCTTGGTGTTGCTCAGTCTGCACGATGATTGACTCACTCGGGGTGGTGCAGCTAATGGGGGTAGTTCAGGCAGTGCTATTATAACGATTAAAACTTATATACTTTCCTGGAGTTTATTCCTTACTAGGAGAAGCGAGACAAGCACATTTGCCTTACAATAATGCTAACTCGTACACCTGTTACGAATTCTAACACTTGGCTGTCCTAACATGTAATTACAGTCTCTTCTTCCTTAATTCTGTGTTATACTACATACATTAGTACGCGTCACTGACTAAATTTGTTACATGTTACAGTGCCTAACTTTGTGTGAAGAAGCCAAGTTCAGTCTGACGACCGACAGCATAACAGCGACAGATAGATCAGCTAGTAACAAACAGCTCGCAATGGACAGATCACGATGTGCCTTCTTGGGCTCTTAATATACAAAAAGTACAGTCATGGCAGCCTCTTTCTGATTGGACAGAAAGGCTGCACGATTGACGTAAATATTTCCCAAGAGTTAATTTTCTTATCCCAGGGTGCACTGCAAACCTCACCTGACATGTCTTGTACAGTGAGATCTTCCAAATTTTACGGTTCACCCCCATTGTAACCCGATGGCAAGTGACTGGACAAAACAGACCTTTCTAACGAAAGCGCTTCTCATCCCCTTTGACTCTTGGTGTCAGCTTTCTTCTCCAGCTGAATTTTCTCAGTTAAATACATACATTTACATCTTAACTTTACACTGATAACTAATAATGTTGATAGGAAGCTAATTAACGGTCTCGTAGGAATGAGCCAGTTTACAACTACTGTCAACTTTTTATTTCTTGCCTTCAAGACTAAGATCAGTTATTACAAGTCACAGAGCTATGAACACCAAAAGCCCTGGTCTTTGGTTGATCTATTAGTTGCAAATAGATTCACAATAAGAACGTCCATATAACAGATGCTGCAACTATTCTCTTCCACCTGCAAAATATTATTGGAGCTTCACATCTGAAAGGTTGTTTCACTTCATTGGTATCAATTTTTCAAAATGAAACAAATTAAATGTCACAGAGTCACATTTTATCCTCAGGCAAGATCTGACAAAAACCAAACCTGTTAAAAAGACCCTTTGAAAGGTTTATACAAAGCCAATTAAAAACAAGAGCCCTATATCCAAGCTACAAATTTAGTATTGCAACAATTACATCATGAAAATGTGTTACAATAAACATAAGGATTTTTTAGACCATTGGATTTAAACAAAAAATTCTGGTGTTTCCTTACCTGAGCTCCCTTGTCTAATGATGCCCTCAGCACCAAACGGCCAATGCGACCAAAACCATTAATGCCAATCTTTGACATATTTATATTCCTGCAAATTAACAAAAGCAAACAGTGTTTAGCAATGATATTTTTTTTTTATCTTTTTTTCTTTCCCCATTTACCCTTCTTGCATGTAGGACTTACACTCCCCCACGACTTCGAAATCAGGACCAGAGATCTGTTAAGGAGCAGCTCTGGATCAGAGAAACCAGGATGGACGATCAGCCTAATGCCTGGTATGAAAGTGAGGGTGGGCAATATGAAATGACACTGAAATGGATGACAGGAAAGATGATTATGAAGCAATTGGTGGATTAAATGGTGGGGGAAACCATAGACTCAGAGAAAACACACCCAGATGCTGCTTTGTCACCACAAATCTCATGCAGTCCCCTGGAATTGAACTCGGGCTATCTAGGTGAGAAGCAATTAGTCTATTCACTTGACCATGTGCTGCTGCAATGATTGTTGCTAAATTTAAATATGTACTCATTTTTTGGCATATTGGAAAAATCTATCCATTTAAATGGTACTGATAAAAAAGCATTATCTGATGAAAAACAAAGGTTTAGTGCGTCAAATTTGAAAAATTTGCTTATGTTTTGGAATAATTACCAAATGTATAAATTAAAAAAAGTTAATTATGTCAGCTGATTTATGTTTACACTTGTCTCATAAATCTGTATAATTAATGAACAGTACACTGCACATAATTCTATATAATTAATGAACAGTACACAGCATCTTTTCAAGATAACCCAAGTTTTTGAGGGAAAAAAACTGGTGTACATAAAATGAATATGATGCTCACTGGTTAGCATAAACAAAAATTAAAATGAATTACATACTATGTGAGGAACTAGAGGGAGTTTCAACATATCCAGTTAAACAAAACAGCAGTACAGACCATAGGATGATGCAGGCAAAACTAACAAAGCAGTCATCAGATGGAACCAAAAGAATATCTGGGGATTCTTTGCAACATGCGATGCAAGATAGCAGGACATTTTTTTAGGTTCAGCAATGTACAAGCAGACAGAACCAAAGACAGCCATACTGCCAACCTACAAAATTTCTAATAATTGTAGACAACCTATGCAAATAACACCCAGACGTCTGCACAAAAAACTGCATAGCACCATCTGGAAGCAATTAACCGGTCATTTTTTTAAAGTCCAGAAATATTTCTCTAAGGTTTATTGCTTTACAAACACAAGGATGCAATCAAGCAGAATTTATCGTGCGAGACGGGAAGGTTGTTACTGACAATATTCTTACAGATTCTAAGCTTTACAAATGCCTTGTCTGATTAATAAGGCAGATCTGTGCATTTACCTAAATGATCCAGATGCCTGTCTTCATTTATTTGACAAGGGTCTGCCAAGAACAAGAATGCTGCGTTACAAATGCAATGCAGTCTTGCACTCCATTAAGAGAGGTTACCATACATGTTCAGAGTTTTGCTGCAGGTAGGAGAATGTTAAAATAGAGCCCTACTCAAGACACTTTTTATTCATAGTATCTAATTATTATTACAGTTTTTATTTCAGAACGAGACATGAAAAAGCCAGTGTGTGCAAAGGAACGTTGTTGGAGTTGGCAAAACTATTGCCCCACCAAATTCTTTTCCTCATATGCTGCTTTCATACAAGCAGATACAAGATGACAATGGAGTGCTCAGTTGGCGAACGTCAAAAGTTTGTGGACCGTATCCAATTGGTTTGGTTACTGCTGCAAAGTGTGCATGGTCTCTAATGATATCAAATACACAGAGAAAAAATTGGAGATCCCGGCCATGTTGTTCAGATTTACAAATGTAAAATAGGAAGGAAATTCCATCGGGAGCACATCATAGAGGGCAACTAAATCCTTGGGATGATAGATGTGGAAACAAATTAGGTGCACACGACGATATGTCCAAATAATAGCAAACAATAATTCACAATAAGGAAGGTCAGAATCACATAAGCCCTGTAATGGCCATTATTTGTAAGTAAAAAATGTTCAACTGTATATGTAGGTATATGCGTAATTACACAGAAATGGAATGTAAACTATTACATTTATTACGCTTAGCAAGCTGTTAAAAGACAGAGAGCAAACACACTTGTTAGCTGTAGAATGCTGCATCAGCTATCGCACGTTTATGTCTCGAAATCAGAGCTTGTATTTAACCCTAGTCCCTACAGAGTTCAAGTCAGTTTTCAATTGCTGTTTAGTCAGGAACAGTGTTAAGTGCAATGGCTTGTAGTGGTGAATTCATTCGCAAATCTAAGAAGCAGGTATTGCATAGCCAGGGTCGAGGTATTGTTTTTAGGGTGATGAATTGTCTCTTGACATAATTGATAAAAAAAAAAAAAGCTGTGTCACATGTAAAAGCAAGAGCTGAATATGCTAGTGTCACCCGACATCAGTTCAAGAACAATAAAATGCACTGGAACAAGTGATATATAAAGCCAAGAAAGCAGCTGCAAAAGGCATAGAAACAAATACAAAGAAAAAATTTAAATGAAGAAACCAGGGTCATTTCATAAAAATGAGGAAATATTTTACAAAAAATGAAGTTCCTGCAAATATCTATTTTATTTGTGCTACAAAATAGGCCACCATTTGGAGCAACTTTCACACCATGTATAACATTGGTGCAAGCATTATTAAACACACAAATTTTATGGGAAGAAAATGGTGATGGCAAGCGAAACTTCATGTTTGAATTTCCCTCCCTTTAAATGAGAGTTCAGTAATTTATCACTACGTGGAATTACTACAGCAATATGGTGGATGATCAATGTTTTCATGCTGCTGGAATCCTCTTCTGAAGATTAATATCGAGGGAAATATATCCATGACTAATTTTAACACTAGTTACAAAAAACTAAGTTTTCTTCAGCAACGTATGAGAGATTTTGAGATTCTATTTGTTTTAGGAGGATTCTATGCATCTAAGCTAGAGCTCCATCCCCATAATGGACCATAATGTAAAATTGTTTAATTGATAAATGGCAACTAACACAACACCCAATCTCTGTAACATTACTGGGTGCTATCACTTAGGCTAATATTTTTAATTTACTACTATAATCTCATGCTTTTGAAATTTTCATAATCTCAAGTATTTTGATGAATTTAAAAGCAATTGCATAGTCCTATTTTCATATTCATTTATATTTGCTGATCTGTACAATTATTCATTTAGGATTCTAAACATGGGGAAATTAGCAGCCCAATGTATGAGGGAATACAGATCAAGAATTGATCCAAAAACAGTTTATAATCAAAAGATAAAAACCACGATGCAAAATTGTCATTAGAAGATAAGTTGTCCACTCCTGAAAGCAGGAAGTTCATGAAGCAATCAAGAGTGCAGAAGTATTTTATTTTGTGTCAAAAATGCTTCAAAATATAAACCTGGATTTTTATTTACGTACAGGCTGAACTTGCTATTTGACGGGTATAGGCAGAGCCAAAAAGAAAAACTATCACAGTCTACACCTCAAGCACCTAATCAACTACAGCATTTCACCCTGGGTACAATAAATCCACTCTGAGAAAGGCAGCGAGTCCTTCCAACTAGCCAAAAGAAAGTTGCAGCAGTAAAACTGGCATCAGAATTTGGACTATTGCCTTCAGATAATATACAACAAAATGCATGGTTCTGGAGGCCCAATTCCTCGAAATATCCTACAAGTCAGGGATTTTTACTCCAGAGGTGACAGACCGCTACCAGACTAAAAGCATTACATCACTTAAAAATGAAGATGGGACTAAGTTAAAAAGCAAAAACACGTACCTCTGTAGAACATGTTAGAAATATTTGAGAAATTCAAATACAAGGTTCCTGATGCTAAAATAGGATTTACAAAGTTTACAATGATACACCCAAAAGATGTAGTACCTGTAGAAAATAAGAACAAGCAGTTCTGTTGTTCATACTGTGAGAATGTAAAACCACTTTTAAAATGCTGGAAATAACCCAATGAAGGACCAAAGTCTGCACAAGAAATGATTGCAGCAACAGTGTTCAGTTGATACTGAAAGTTAAAGAAAAGATGTCAATCCTGCCATAATCAAACTTTTAAATAAATCAATGACAAAGTCTCCAATGAGCATGATAAAGTAGTACAGTAGCAAAATGGAAATTTGATGGACCAGATGTTTACTAAATTCATGATTACTAGATAGTTGCAGAACATTTCTACACATTCATACATTACCATACTAACTGCAGAACCGAGATCTCAAAAACATTACCTTCAAGAAGGAGTAGTTATTTCGCAGATAGATTTTTCAGAAAATTACACTATTTAATACCAAAATGAGGTCATGGCAGCTCATTTGCTACACTCTAATGCAGTTGTGATGTACACTGCTGGAACTTATTTCCTTTAAGATGGAAACATCCAGGAAAAATCCTTTGCAGTTATACCAGATTCAAAGTTTCATAGTACTTGAGAAGTGGTATTGTACAATCATCTACCCTTGAAATAACTGAAGAGATTTATTACACATAACATTGAATATCTTGAAACCTAGACTGATGGTACATTCCAACATTTCAAAAATAGAAATGCTCACACATCTGTCACATTTACATACATAAAACATCTAGGTGCAATGGAATTATCACAAATCATATCATTGCAAGGGTCCTCATGATTGTGTTGGTAGTGGATTAAAGAGATCTGTTTTCCAACAGGTTTTACAAGCAAAAGCTGTTGTGCGAAATCAAAGAATATTTCGAGATTGAGAGCCAGTATTCAAATATTTGCTGCATCCTGGCTGATTCTATTCCAAGACAGCACTACACATATAATAACCAAGAAGCAATGTTTGAAGAGCTTGAGGAAGCAAAAGGAATATGTGCAGCTAGGTTTATGTGGTTCCAGCTAAGGAATTTGTTGTTAAAATGTACAAAACATTGGGAAAATGCCACTTTTCTTGGAACATGTGCATTAAAAGATACTGATTATGGTAACAAAAGTCTGGTTACCAATGCAGATTATTCAAGTCTAATCAAAATGGCTGTTGATGCTGCCAAAGCTGGATATGGGATCACAGTTCATCCTGTGAATTCCTTTTATTAGTGAAGTACCCTAAGAGAAGTTAAGAGAAATCGCTAGCATTACATCAGAAATGTGATGAGCATCAATGAAGCAAGCCAACTTTCTAATCAGTGCCTGAAAAATGAAGGAAAAAAAAAGTAGCTTGGGTTCACAGGATTATGTATTTCCTGAAATAGATGACAGATACCATAGGCTTAAGAATTAGTGCAGCGTATATTGGCAAAGCTGCAAGATTTACATGGCAAGTATTGCTTCCAATTTATCTGTAAACATTATGTTAAATTCTGAATGATCTTGTTATTCCTTTAATTAGTATGAAATCTGGGTAAACCTATACATTTTGTAGTAAACTGTTGTACCACAAGCTTAAGGGCATTGTAGGGTTTGAAAACTAATTTGCATCTTAATATAGCCAGAAAGCTAAACTATTTATGAAAATTACATTCTTATACATAATACATGTCAATTTTAATACACAATTTCTCAAATTGTAACTATGTTGCTACCACTTCATTTCAATGCTTCATGTCAAGCAGGCCATGAAGAATTTAATTGGGAAATTTTATTTATTTCTTTGATTTATGGAGAAGAAAAAAAGTTTTGCAAATTACCTATGAAGAAAAATTTTTTTTATTTATGTACTGTCTATGTAACGTTAGTTACATGCTGGTAATGTTAGTTACAACAACATGCTTTTATACATAATTATGTTCAAATCTAAACATATTTAGTTCACCATTAAGGTATCAATATGATCAAATTTAGTAACACATTACAGGAAAAGATTGCCATATATATAGCAACTGAATAAGGAAGCAGAAAATTAAAGCATAACCTGAGTTAGTTTTAAAGCTTTTTATGACATTAGTTACAGATACCATTGCCAAGTTTTACGTTTTGCAGCCATTTTATCCTTTTTAAAAATAAATCAAAACCTCATGCCCAACTATGCATTGATTTCCAAGTATCTTGCAAGATTATTTTTAAAATTTATGTTTGCTATTTAAAACTAATCAATATACTCAAAACACTAGCTAAAATGTAACACTAGTTACTTTAAAATTACCCACTATCAAAACAAAGCAGCAGAGGCTATAGGCGACGCGAATTCAGCATGCAACAAACTTGGGTATATAGAACTGGACAAATGGAAAGCATCAGAATCTACTGCTCTCTAATAACAAGAAACCCTAGAAACATCCAAATCCATAGAGAAAGCAAAAGAAAAACCTACAGTTTGGAAAACAATGGATACTTTTAACAAAAAGATCAGTAGGAGAAAACAAAAATAGAGGAGACGAAGTGACTATGGAATTCTGAAAAACCTCCCTATTAAATCATAATCACAGCCCAAACGTTCCAATATGCACTACAAACTCTTTGCACAGAGTTCAGTTCCTCTTTTCTGGAAACTTTTGAGTTTCTTCCTAGGCTAAGTGCATTAACTGAATTTACCATACTAGGACAAATCCAGTATGTTACAGTTACTTGTCTTTTGTGAACTGCCCATCTCAAAAGAATACTGGTGGGTGAAATTCCACGATAGCCACATCTGTTGTTACTATACATCTTTAGTTAATGACATTTTCTGTGGCATTTTATACTTGACAAAAAGCAAATACCATATTGAATTGACAAGAGTCCTGTCATAGGCAGGATATCAACCAGGGATCTCCCAGTAGCTAGTCAGTTGCTCTAACCACTGAGCTAACATGGCAACATATCAACATAATATTTTTAAATGTTTTGTGCATCACTAAGACTTCCAAACACCAAATGCTTATGTACCCTAATTCCAATTTCCTTCATTGAAGCACACTTTTGCCCCACACAAATAGCAACCTATGTCATCACTTACAGAATTCTTTCACATGTACTACTACGTGCTCATTCACAGTTCCCCCTCCTCCAGGATTGGAATTAGGAGTTGCAAATACACCACTTTTCCTTCACTAATCATTTTGTACTTTGAACTAAAAGCAGATTCTCTTTCAACTTGTCGAATGTTCCAACTCTTTGGAAGAACTGGCAATATTCACTATTTGAGAGACTGGTTTGAAATAATGATACTTAGGTTTGTTTATAATTTCGGATTCAGCATTTGCCCCACAATTGCATTTTGTATCCTGAGTGGATGATGCTTGTTTGTTTTACAATCGCAGCAACATTCTTAAATTTTTCATATTACTGCTTTCCTTGAATTTTTTTTTTAAACTGGTGACACTACAGGAGCTACAAGACAACATTAATGCTTGTAAAGGTGCAGCTGGGGCTACTAATGTGTCAGCCATATCCTGACCTAGATGACACTGTAGCTCCTTGCTTACTATCTCTTTTAAACAAACTTTAAACTGACATATCTGTTAATGGCCCTTGACTTGCGAGAGTTTTACACTACACCTAAATTTTTGTGGTCCTATGTTATACCACTTATCTTCTGAAATCCACACTTGCAAATTTTGTAAATATTTTTATACATATCCATACAAGATTAGGAATAAGTACATTTATTAAATTTGCCTCCAGCTATTTTCCAACTAAAATATTAAAATACCCATTTTAAAAATATTTTCACTCAAATATTGGCATAATTACTTTTAAAGTATTTTAACCTATCCCTATTAAATAGCATTACTTCCCTTATAATCAATTACCGTGCCATCAGTGGCCTCGCTCTTATCAGCACATGCATTTCAGGCACATGCCTACTGAGATTGCAATTCCTGCTCTTGTGTCATGTGACTCATGCCACGTATTGTAAAAAGCAAACGCAATAGAGCATTCTTTGGCGATTTTCATTTGTTTCAGCTTTATAAAACAAATTTCTCAAAATATTTTGGGAATGCTTTCTTGATGATGAAGTACAGCTTATAAAATAGGAAGAAATTTAAAAGTATTGGATCGGTGTTAAACCAGAAAAAAGAGATACAGATACATAGAACATTTGCCAAGAAAGACTCAAAGGTAGCGAGTTTTATCTGTGCGGAAGATTGAGATGAAGTGTATAAATCTAATACCCTAACATTACAAGCTACAAATACACAAAAGGATATAACAATCATCATATACCAAGAGGAAGTGCAGCATGTTTTTAATAATCTGTTGGAACCTGCAATGTCTCATCTTCAAGCACAAGGAGAACATTCCTAACATCTTTAAAAAGGGAAGGATTGCAAGGGACATTCAACATTGTCAACTTGCTTCATGGAAGAAATTAGAATGCAGATACCCTTGTCTATGCCAAATACTTCTGGAAAAAAGAACATCTGGAGCAACTTCTGTTCAACCGAATGCTATGGCAATGGAAGAATGAAAGCAGACAAACTATAAGCTTTGACATATAGTAGCACAATATGCTACAAGGCTTCCACCAAACAGCTGAAGACTACCTATGAACTGTGCAACAAATGTTATGGAAGATATCATGCAGGAAACTGCAATAAAAGTAAAATAAGCTAGACTAGATTAATGCAATTCAGTTTATACGCTTGCACATTGTCACCATTTATTTATAATGCAGCAATTTGTGAAATAATTGCTTCTAATTGACCTAATCTGTTCATCTTATTTGTTTTGATGCACAAGACTGTATGCATAGAAAAAGTGTCGGGAGGGAAGTAGCACCCAACTGCAACCCATGGCTGTTTAATCTGCCACTGTGTTGAAGAAACTTAACATTTCTACATGTTGCCTAATCATTCGGTGACTGGTGATAGCAATACATACTATGATTGTTCATAAGATTTGTATTGGTTAATATTTATAGTCCATGTTAACTTAAAGGAATGCATGTCATTGGCTAGTTATGTTTTAAATTTGTGTGATGGGTCATGAAAAGAATGTCATTGTTATTAAAAAATATTAGCAATTTACATTTATAAAGGGACTGCATAATTTTAGTTAACATGGAAAGTTTTTTAATTCAACTTAATGGCAGAATGGTATAAATAATAGTCAAGTAGAAATGGAGAAAAAAAGTTTCCTTTAATTACAGAACAGTTTCACGAATTTTTTGAAGTGTTATGATTAACTTATGGCCCATTTTGAGCCATAGTTCTATTTGGAGGTCTTAAAAGTACTTCATTTTTTAGTAATTGATATATAAAGTGTTTAGTACTTTATATGACTTGGAACATTTTTGTATCTTACAGGGTGAACCCATGGCTCAACGATTAGGAAAGCCTGATCTCATTGGTTAATAGTTCTACCAAATGGTATGAGCTAATAATATTCAAGGATTTGTTCACAGGATAGGTAAGTCATTCAACATTTTCAGTTGGTTAACAGCTCTGACCTAGAAAAGAAAACCCTAATAGCCACGATGTAGTGCACATCTGAAAGTGAATATGGGCTGAATTATTATTTTATGTATTAATTTTTGTCAGAGCAAATTGTTGGGCTATTTATTAAATATGGGTATTAATAAATGGATATTCAGCAGTGTGTGTTCAAGTGTAAATATGAACCTAAGAAAACGTAGATTTTTTAAGCAGCAGATGTGTTATCAGCTGAAATATTGAGATAAGCTAAAGTTTAAAGAAGTGTGTTTTAAAAAAAATGAGGCAAGTGGAAGTCAGACTGTGGCGAGCCACAACGAATGACATTGTCCTTAGTTGAAGTTGGAGTAGTGTGTATGTGAAAATGAACTGGGTTGAAATAAGAAAAAAGGAACTTTCAAAAACTATTTCTATAGGTTTTGAAAACACAATGCAAAATTGGGGTTTCTATAGCAAAAAAGCGAAATCCATTCTGTAGTTATAGTGAACTTTTACTTAAAATGGAAATGCACCACATTTGAATAACAATTCTTTAAAAAATTGAAAATTCCTTAAAATGAGAGGTTAATGTACTGAATAATTAACAGCATGTCATTTCTGGTATTGCAAATTAACATTGAGAATTAATAGAGAACTATCAAAATCATTTTTCTAAAAATTTTGGAGATGACCGTTTAATTCAAGGTCAAAAGGCTAAACAATTCAAACATAGGTATGGATTGGAAAGCAATTTTTATGAGCTTTTGTTACTGAACTCTGAACTGGCATAAATTTGCAATCATTCACATACATGGATTTCCCAGAATTTCACTTTTCTACTAAACTTTGAAACAAGGTACCTCAAACAAATTTCCACAGGCAACCCAAATTTGAAAATGTTTAAAATACTAACATCTCCAGATTTTGAATCCCTTGGCTATGCCTTGTTGCTTTGCAGTTGCAGCCCTAAGATTGGGATTGCTCCACTCCTCTGCTTGTAGAGAGCATTCCATTGCTATACTTTGCAGCTTAGGGCGCTTAAGTTTATAACAGACCAATGTGCAAGCAGCTCTAATGGCAGAATAACAAAAGTTTTTAGTTAACATAGGTTATCAATTAGTGTTTTAAACTAGGGATTCCTTTGGAAGCAGTTTTAAGCTGTTTTCTGGTCCATACATGCATGCCTTGTACTGTGCTCATGCATTGCAAGGTTTGTGTGAAGTTATAATTATTTGTAATACAAATTGAGAAGTATGTATTTACAATTAAGTCACAAATTTTGGGGTTTTACACAAGGACCTACATGAATGGTAAGAGCCAAACACCATGAATATTCATTTTTTTATTATATTTATTTCCCCCCCCCCCTTTTCTGTAAAGACAAGGCTTGTACTCCGAATCACCAAACTTCCAAATCGCAACAGGGAATGAAAGTACTCAAAACTGTTTGAGACATTGAGATTAACAGGAACGCTTAGGTTAAAGGCAAACCAAGCTGAGCTAAGTTTTGATATTCAGCTAGGCATGGTTCAGAGCTATAAATTTCCATGAAATAAGATTCAATTGTAGCTTTGAATTGCTGGATAACTGATTTGTAGCGGCCCCCCATGGTCGGGAGTTTACTATTAGTACACCATACTCATATTTGGTACTCTTAGCTTCCGATCCTTGAATATCTACAAATCGATATCACATATGTACCATTTTATTGCTAAAAGGGGTAGAACACACACTAACAACCCTTTTACATTTATTCACTTATATTTGTCACAACACCGGCTTTAGAATTTTGGACATTACACCCAAATAAATGCCGTCCTGTTTATTTGAACGCGATTCATGAGCATTAGCTTAACCAATGTTATTTCACTAATCAGCATGATGAGGCTTTAGTATGTGTAATATAGTGAAGCAAAAAATAAAAAAAAAATTAAAACTACCTTCTCTTTTTGTTTTACTCACTTCCGGGCCTTCTACTTTAGCGGTTCCTTTAGAATCGCAGAAAAGGGTGCGTACGCACAAGGGCATGTGAAGGTCAAAATATGTACATCCCTTCAACTGTCAAAAGGAGTAAAGTTCTAAAACTACAGATACAAAAAGTATTTGCAGCAGACATTTCTTGTAGACGTTCAATGACTTATTTATTCACATTTTCAATTTTTTTTAATATAGCTTAACATCCTTTAACCCAGTTGGTCATAACGGACCATGAATTAAATCGGTAAAATGATCCTCAAATGATATGGGGGTGCATGGAGCTTGAAGTTACTAGACATTCGTCTTCTGAGGATAAGGTAAAATCCGGTAAAGAAAAAAAAAAAGAAAAATGTATCTAATCCCGGCGACTCACCCTAAGCGAGACCATTTTCAATCAGAAAACTGTACTACTTAATATAAAAATGCTTCTATCCCAATAAATCAATGCACTGATAACCTACATGCATCATGAATGAGAAATGAAGTACTTACGTATTTTACAACTGAGCTAGAAAGACCTTACTGCGACCACGGCTTCAAGGGTAAAGAAGGGTAACGAGCACGAATACCAGCAATATCTGTTAATCAGCTGTAGTAGGAGACAGCTGCATCACGTGATGCCTCGCGTCAGACCAGCGAGCGACCAGTGCGCCACACTTGAAGTACGGTTTCAAATTTTTTTTCGAACTTTTTTATTTTTGTATTGTATTACACCCAAAACTTCGAAACCGAGATTTTAACGGAAATACGTGTTTTGAGACCCCTTGAATCCAAAAAATGCATTTTAAGAAAAATGTCCGCGTGGGTATTTGTGCAGCATAGCTCAAAAACGAAATCCCACTTACCCTTTACATGGAAAAAATTTCGAAAATGTTGATTTTGTTAAAAATGACTCTAACGATTTTGATTAAAATATCGTATATTAAAGATATTTACCAGACAAATAAAATGTATATCTTGAATTTTCTGGGAATATCCTCTGAAGACCACTTCACTCTGGATGAATTTTACGGAATTATGCTTAACTGCTAAATCGTAAGAGATGTACAAAAACCTACCACATAGAAAATGTAGAGCAAGTTAAACTACACAATTTATGTTACATGCATGTTTTTCATAGAGTTGGTCTTTTTTAGATATTCTTTGTTATTGGTTTCAGCTTTAAAAAAACTTATACTTTCCTCATGCAGGAATTTGTCAACTCCTTTCCATACAACAAAGGAACTTGAATCACATACCAACCAACTTTTGACTATCACTTTAATATAGGGTGCTCCCTTATTTTGCTTCTACTTACAAGAAAGGAAATAATAAGGCTATTTCTGCTAATTTGTTCTCGATTAGCATGAAATAAAAAAAGCATAAGATTTCTAACAATAATTTGTTGCAGAGATGTAGAGGAAATCATGTGAATGGAATTACCAGAAAAAAGGAAAGGAGGGGAAAGAAAAAGAAAGGCATTGGTCGTCTTCGCATTTTTATTACTATTGTCTCTATGACGCAGGTCATTGTCATTGAACTGTGCATAATAATGATTTCATTGTACAGTCACGATCAGAAGAATCAAGTGGCGTGTATATCAATGTTTAGATATGCCACATGCCTACCGCAGGGACACCTGAGGACGCATGCTCCGGTAGCTCATAACCAGCACAAACCAAATATTATAAACCTGATGACAGATGGTCCAAATCATATGGGGAAAACTCTTTTCCCAATTGAAGCAGGACTGTCAACATGTCTACGCTAGATACTTAAGATTCCTTCTCGGTGAAAGGTGTTACGGTAATGCAATGTATACTCTCGAACCGGTATATCAACTCTACCGCTTTCAACGGTGCTTTTATGCATAAAGGTTATAAAACATAACTCGTGCACAAATTGAAAAACGGAAGAGAAAAACCAGATTTTTACATTTCATTAACAATAATCATATTCTCTCCCACATTTTCATTGTTGCGGCCAATACTGCGTACCGGGTGAATATGGCACCTTGTGTGCGAGTGTGAAAGTCTGGACCGCGATAGATATGGAACTTGTCCTTTCACATTTATCTATTGATTTCATACAAATTATTTTAAAAATGTATCCCACCCATCCAGCTGGCCACGCAGTGGCCGAGTGGTCAGACCACTCGACTCTCACCTAGACGACCGGCGTTCGATCCCAAGCGACCGCATGTGAGATTTGTGGTGGACAAAACGGCGCTGGGGCGGGTTTTCTGCGGGTACTCCGGTTTCCCCCGCCATCGCAATCCACCGGTGCTCTATCATCATTCATGTATCATTAGTGTCACCGCCTGCGGTGCCATTAAAAGTTAAAGCGGGCGTTAAACACTACCAAATAAAAAAAAAAAAAAAAAAAACATCTAGCTACGCTAATATAATTTTATGATGTCAGAAATTCTCCAAACTGTTTCACTGCTACAGAGATAGGATGGAAAACAACACTGCTGGGCAAAAGTTCCGCATCGGAATTAACAATGCAACTAACTGAATTTCATTTTATTCCATTCAGAAATTGCATTTGTTTAACTTGTGCTGAATTTACTAAGCATATTCTGGAACCAGCACTTAGGTTAATTACATTTAAAATTCCAAATTTTCTCGGGCTTCTAGCCAGGTAAAAACTTGGCTTAACACCAACGTTTCGAAGAAGTGCATCTTCCTCGTCTTCAGGGTGATCAGTTCACCCTGAAGACGAGGAAGATGCACTTCTTCGAAACGTTGGTGTTAAGCCAAGTTTTTACCTGGCTAGAAGCCCGAGAAAATTTGGAATTAACACGTCGCCAGGAAAGCTTCAGTTCTTATTTTACATTTAAAATGTTTCTAACACACACATAGATAAAACCAGCACTAAAGTTTGGTTATTTATACATACATATTTCTAATAGGCATACAACGGCGCTTGTATTATATACAGCATTACGGGATGACCTTTTTGGTGCAATTAATTATACTGCGCAATCATAGGGATTTTTCCATATTTGATTTTTCATAACTTTAGCAAATACTACGGTCCCCTTCACCATACACATTTGCCGCGCCGTGGCCGAGTGGTTAGACCACTCGACTCTCAACTAGACGGCCGGGGTTCGATCCCAAGCGACCGCATGTGAGATTTGTGGTGGACAAAACGGCGCTGGGGCGGGTTTTCTCCGGGTACTCCGGTTTCCCCCGCCATCGCATTCCACCGGTGCTCCATCATCATTCATGTATCATCAGTGTCACCGCCTGCGGTGCCATTAGCAGTTAAAGCGGGCGTTAAACACTACCAAAAAAAACACACATATTCGTATTTTTCACAAAAGTAATTACCCATGTTCTGTTAAAAGAGCGCGAAGGGCGTTCTTGCATAGAGGGTATGAGAATAACATTTATCATACTATGCTACCGTTGCTGTTCAATTGTAATAACGGCCATACGCCCAATTCATAGAGCCCACCTCAACAATCGTTGTAAAATAATGGGCAAATATTATAAATGCGATTTCAGTGTATCTGTAGAAATTAAGCTGGAATAGTGTTTCGGTGAAGTAGTGAAGCAGAAGTAAGAATGACTCCAGTGTTGAGTACTCTACTTATAAACGTAACTTTAATTAGCAAGGATACAGATATCTAATTAGGATAGCTTAAGTCGTTGAAACGCGACACTAGTAATCAGCAAAGGAGTCAGAAAGTGTATCGAATTCCTTTGAATAGTAACTTTTTTCTTTTTAACGGAACTGCGTTATATATGTAACTTGTGCAAAATATAACATTTTACAGATTAATTGAGCCTCTTTCTGATAAGAGAAAAAAAAAACTATAGTAGCAAGTTACAAGGCTTTTTACTTCGGATAGCGTTGTAATATTGCCGTCCTCTTACATACAAACGCTTCAATACCGTTGAAATTTTACAACTGAATGTTTTATAAAATATTAATTGCTAATACTGCAAATAAAACAGGAAAATACGTCAATCATTCCTCCCAAAATTAATAATATTTTCTATCAATATCCACATTCAACGGCATATGTATAAATCTCCAATTTTTTTCGTAGTGTTTAACGCCCGCTTTTACTACGTGTGGCACCGCAGGGAATGACACTGGTGATACATGAAGATGGAGCCCCGGTGCAATGCGATAGCGGGGGGAAACCGGAGAAAACCCGCCCCTGCGCCGCTTTGTCCACCACAAATCTCACATGCGGTCGCTTGGGATCGAACCTCTAGGTGAGAGGCGAATGGTCTAACCACTCGGCCACGGCGCGGCCAAATCTCGAATTTTATTACCATGTTAAAGAAATACTTCGGTCATGCATTGTTAATGTTAACATTAACCCACAGTGGATCTAAGGAAACATTATCATGTTAGAAAGTCTCGTTCGACAAGAAGGAAATTAAAATGTTTCAGGCACAAGACATGAAAATAATTATTTTAGAAATTTTGAGTGAGCTCAGAATGAATACACTCCTTAATACGCTAATTATGCAGTTATGCAACACAAATACAATACTATGTGAGAATAGGACTCATAGTGTTCAAAGCATATAACATAGACAAGAAATTAATAATATAAAAGATGACATTAATGGTTAGAAAAGACATTCCTAAAAGTATCTGACTCCAGCGAATAAAATATTAAATGGTATATTAAACATAGCACAACGGAGTTGCAATTAGCTGAATGTCTAGAATAGCGCCTTTAACTTGATTCCCCATTCCTGATAATAACAATCTCGAAGTATTAAGTGGATTGTTATTGTTCAATGTCAGAAAATAAGCATGCGGGACACAAGATTCGAACCCTCGACAGACGGCGCTGCTTAATTTAACGCATAGCCACTCAACCTCCTCGCCTGTTCTTCAGTGTGGAAAGGTGTGCTCTATTCATTTGATAGTATGGACCAATCTGTCCTTAACTGGGCAACTTATTTCATTCCAAATCGGCAAGTTCATAGCATCCTGAAAAACGGCTTAGATATTCTGCTTTTGTTTCTAGATGTTTCTTTAGATTTATTTAGAGGATGAAAAGAGAAGTTATCTATAGCAATATGAGCATTGCAGTGTTCAGTATGAGGTATAAGTTTTATTAGTTCCGTTTCTTAATGACAAACAAATTGATCGATATAATTGTTAATTCAAAATCTTTTCGGGCTTCTAGCCAGGTAAAAACTTGGCTTGACACCAACGTTTCGAAGAAGTGCATCTTCCTCGTCTTCAGGGTGAACTGGTGGTTTGAGCTTGCGGAGACTGGTATTTATACGAGCTGGGATGAAGCTAACATCTGATTGGTTCGCGGGATATTATGGCTTTTTTTGAAAAGGGGAGACAGTAAGAAAGTTGGAAGGTAGAAAGAATGGCTTATTTCGCCATTGGGTGAAGTGCGGTGTTGGGATGGGAAGTAACGGATTCAAAGGAGATATCAAGGTGTAGGGAGGTTCCGGTGAGCAGCCTCGTAAGTGCGGCAGTTAACTGCTGGCCGAATTGGCGGCTCAGCAGAGGTAGCGGTTGTTCCGGGAGACAGCCATGACCGAGGCCCTGACTGCCCCCCGGGGAGTAAAGGAGGGATTTAAGGGAGTTCAGGGTGTCTTTTATTTACGGATTTGTATTTGTTTTGTTTCGCCCAGCTTAAGAAAGGCTGAGGCTTGGTATGTGTTCGGGGAAGGTCAGTTGGTATGTCGTTAGTACGTCACAGCATGGTTGCTGTAGTCTTTGTTGTTGGCTTCGACGTATGCGTCGAAGAGGGCCAGATTGCGCCTTCTTCTTCTTCTTCTTCTTCTTCTTCTTCTTCTTCTTCTAAGGCTTTGAGGTGTCAGTGGTACACGGTGACTTTCAGTCGAAGAGGGTGGAGGTGTGTGCCTTCGTGGCGTGGTTGCTGTCTGTGTCGAAGTTTCTGATGTTGCGTCTGTGTCTGTGTTATGTGATTGTCGGTCAGTGTGCTGTAGCGTGAGTCGGCTGAGGCCTTCATCCAGGGTCTTGTAAATTTCTGCGGTGGTGTTCAATACGGCCGTTCGGGTGCCGGCTGTGATCTGTTGCAAATCCTGGATTCCTGCCTCAATGGTCTGGAGTTTTTGGTGAAGGGTTTTGGTCGCAGCGGCGGCGGCGGCGATGGCGGCTACAGCTTCCTCCAAGGCCGTCAAGCGGGCGCTAATGTTCAGGACCTCGCAGTGCAGGTCCTGAACGGCATCCTGTGTGGCGACGTCGTTAGCGGCTGCAGTCTCCCTTGGTTGGTGTGTGGTAGTGGTCGGTTTTGGCTTCTTTTGTGATGCTGTTGTGGTTGAAGCAAGGGTCGGTACATCGCGGCTGCAAAGGTACCGTGAAGTCATAGTGGTGCTGGTGGTGGCGGTTGAGATGGTTGGCATCAATGCTGCTGTTGTGTAGGCGGTGTTGACTGGTGTGGCTGACGGCTGTAAATGTCTGCTGCGTGGGTATTTTGGGCACTGCGCCTGACCCGTAAAGTGGCCGAAGCCTCTACAGGTGGCGCAGTATATGCGACGGCTCGTCAGTGTATGTGCTGTGCATTCGGCAGTTAATGAAGACGCGCCACAGTAATGGCAGCGTGCTTTAGCTGCGCAGGTTACTTCGTCATGGCCGAATGCACAGCAGCGGCGGCATGGACGTTGGTGGGACCCTCGGCTGGCCTCAGCGCTAAGGCGACGCCCAAACATGAGCAGGCCGTCGCGCAAGGCCGCTTTGTAGTCTCCAACGTCGGCGAGTTCCAGACGGGCGAGCGGGGTGGGGCCTCTCCCTGATTGTATTCTTGTGGCCCTCAGTACTGAAGGCCAGCAAAGGCGGGCGGCGGTGGCTAGCAGGCGCATCGGGAGGTCACGGGGGACTCCCCTGATGGCCACGCTATTGCGCTGCAAATTTTGCAAGGTGGCGGTCTGTGGCGGATGAGTCCGTGGTAGAGGCCCAGATGTATTGGCATTGTGATCAGTTGTGAGGCGCTGAGTCTGCGGCGACGTCTGGGTGGCAGAATATACAGGAAGCGGTGAGTGAGGTGTCGGTAGTTCTTCGAACAGTTGTCGGCATATGTCGTCGGCGGAGTGGTGTTGAGATACCGGAGATGGTGTTCGGAACTGTCGGAAGTCTGCGTGGTCAACCTGTTGCGGTGCCGGCAACTGCAGTGACATCTGCCGGGAGATGGAGGCGGCCGCGGCGGTAGTGGGTTGCTGTGCCGGCAGTTGCACCAGCAGCTGCCGGGATTCTACTGTAGTTGGAGGCGCTGGCCCTTCCGTTGGAGTAGTTACCGGCAGAGCAATGTGCTCTTCCGGAGGAATGGCGGAGCTGGCGGCAGGGGCAGCGGCTGCTCTTGTGCTGCGATGTTTTTTCTTCGTCATCCTGACCCTACCCCGATATAATGGCTTTCCTTTTTTTTTTTTTTTTTTTTTTTTTACCGCGGAGGGGAAAAATGCATTCCTGCATTCGACCCCAAGCCTTAGTGCAATGGCTTGCGGGATATGTGGAGCTCTAAAAAACCCCTCCACGTGTTAATCGTTATATAGAGGACTTTCGTGCAAACATACATTAGTCGGGTCCCGCATAGCACCCCGGTTAGTAAGTGTGAACTACTTAGCTGGCATGCATTGCATGCGAGCGCGTTAATGCTACTTACTGGGATTGTCCATGAAACCTGAACAATACCAGTGGATAATCATGCGCTACTTTATAAGTGTTTTATTCGTTAATAATTATGTTCTATTTCTGCAGGGTGTGCCTGCTTGTCATATTAGGTAAAATGTTATTTGACATGCACTTAAATTAAGTCTTATAGTATATGTTTAGAATGAGTTCCGCTTCTGCGCTGTTGCTTCGGGAGATTTCTCCGTCCGTCAGTGGTTGCGCAGCCGCTCGTCGCTAGTAGTAGTACCGGGCTCATAGGCCTTCGTCATCTCGTTTGCCATGTAGTTGCCATGGTCGTCTAAGTGATTGACTCCATATTGCAGCTGCCCGAAGTACGCTGCCCGCGTCGATCACAATGGGAGGCCTTTTCCCCCAGTCCGCCTCAGCTGTAGCTGAGGGCTTTAGGGCTCTGCGACGGGCTGGTACTGAAACATATGAGAAGAGAGAAAGAATAAACATATATATAGTTGTGTGTTAGAAGGGGAGAGGTTTTTAGGCAAGGAGGTTTGTAAGGTATTGTTGTATTTCGTCTGGAGTGGTGTCTTGTGTTATAGTTCTGTTGAAAAGTGACAAAGGTCTGTTGTGTTTGTTTGCTTGTGTGTCGTAGTTCCCTAGCGTTTCTATTAAAGGGTTGTGATGTGCACTTAGTTTTTGATACGGGTCGTAGGTTAGCTTTTTAATGAATTGTTCGATTGTATGCATTTTGAGTTCTTCGTGGAGTATGTCAGCTGGAACTGTGTATGGTACCTTAGATACTAAGCGTAGAATTTTATTTTGGAATCTTTGTAAGTTTTTGATGTGGTTTTCGGCGGCATACCCCCATACTTGGGATGCGTAAGTAATTATAGGTCGGATTAATGTTTTGTAAAGTGTGAGTCCCATGTTAAGGCTTAGCTGTGAGCCCATGTTGATGAGTGAGTATAGCCTGCCCAATTGAGCATTGGCTTTTCCACGAGTCTGGGTAATATGCTTTTTCCATGTTAGACCCTGATCCATTTTAAGTCCAAGCCAAGTTACCGTATCTGTCCATCCAATATCTTCACCAAATATGGTAAGTGGAGGCAGGCGGTGTCTGGGAAATCCGTGATTGATACGCTTTGTGAATATGATTGCTTGAGTTTTTGGTGCATTTACTTTGATTCGCCATTTGGTAAGCCAGTCCTTTAGGTTATTAAGGGACCTCTGGAGTCTGCTGTGAATGAATTTCGTTTTTCCTGATTGGGTCATTATTGCGGCGTCGTCCGCATAAATGTATAGTTCTGTATTTTCGGTTTTTAGGATGTCATTTATATAAATATTGAATAGTGTTGGCCCGAGTATGCTGCCTTGTGGCACTCCGGCTTTGATTGGGCGTTCGGATGACAGGTGATTGTTTACTCTGGATTGAAATTTTCGATCACTTAGGTAGTTTGCTATGAGTTTAATGAGTGAGTCGTGTATATTTATTGTTTTGAGCTTCTTTAGTAGGCCAGCATGCCATACTCTGTCGAAGGCTCGTTCGACATCTAATAATAAAGCACCTGTTGATTTGTTGATGTTGAAACGGTGCGTTATAGATTCGGTTGCCCTGATTAGTTGAAGAGTTGTTGAGTGTTTGGCTCGGAATCCAAATTGTTCTGGCATTAGTATGTTTTGTTTGTTTAGTTGAGAGTTGAGACGTTTGAGAATTACTTTTTCGAGAAGTTTTCCAAGTGTGCTTATTAGACTAATTGGTCTGTAGTTGTGCGGTTTGGACAAGTTTTTCCCCTTTTTGGGGAAGTGGACCACGGTGGTTAGTTTCCACCTTTTAGGGTAATGTCCACTAATGAGCACGTAGTTGAATATGTCAGCCAGTAGCTTAATTGCCCTTTCGGGCAAATGCATCAGGGCCACTGTTGGGATGTTATCTGGCCCAGGGGCTTTTCTCTTTGGGAGGTGCCTGATTAGCCAGTTTATTTCACTCGGGCAGGTTTTTCTCACTAAGTTGTGGGTTACTTGTTCTTTGAAATTTTCCGTTTCATCTTCCGTTACCTCCGTAAATTGAGGGCAGCAGGGAGCAGGATTAGGCGTGCAGATTTCTTGCAGTGTGTCTGCGAGCATATCTGCTTTTTGTTGGTCTGTGGATGCGATTGTTTGATTGTGGTGTAATGGTGGTATTTGTGTGTTATCGCGTGTTAGACAGCGTGCAATTCTCCACACCGAGTCTCGTTCGTAGTCGAGGTTCTCAAGTGTATTCTGCCATTGTTGAGGGAGATGGTTTGTTGTTCTCTCTCTGACAAGGGTATATAAGTGTCTAACGTATTCCTGGTCTACAATATGACGTGTTTTCTGTCATCGCCGTCTAGCTCGGTTTCTTTCCACTGCTAGCATTTGGATGTCAGGTGGTAGTTGTGATTGGTATTGCTTAGGTTTGTTTATTGGTACAGCTTCTTTGGTTGCAGTGTTTATTGCTGTTTCTAGTTGAGCTACCGCCTCATTCATGTTTTCTGCTGTATTTAGCTGTGTAGTATGTAGGTGCTTGTTGATAGTGTTTGCAAACCTATCCCAGTTTGCTTTATTGTAGTTTAGACGCTCGACTGGTGGATTGGGGGCTGCAGTGCCCTCTAATGTTAAGATTACTGGTAAGTGATCGGAAGAGAGTTCGTTCTTAACTTGTAGGTTGATCCTACGAGTGAGATTACGCGTCACTGCAATATCTAGAATATCAGGCCTTTGGTTTCGGTTGAACGGGATATACGTATGTTCCGTAGGAGTGTGAATTATTATATCAGAATTATTTTCAAGGTTTAGGAGGGCCGTGCCTTCAGGGTTAGTCTCATTGCAGTCCCAAATGAGGTGTTTTGCGTTGAGATCTCCGGCTATTAGCACCCTGTTGTTTACCTGCGAGATTGCGTTAATGTCTGCTATGTATAGTACGCCTGGGGGGGCATATGCCGCCGTGATTAGAACCTTGTTGTTGTCAATGGTGATGTAAATACTAGTAGCTTCTAGAGTTGAAAATTGCTGCTGTGGAGCAACATCATGGGCAATGCTATGTTTTATTATTACGGCCGTCCCGCCTCCGCGTCTGTTTCGATCGTTGCAGTGGGTAGTGTAACCTGGCATGTTAAATCTGTCTTTGTCGCTTAAATGAGTTTCTGTAATTAATGCTATGTGTATGTTGTTGCGTGTTCAGAAGTCTCTAAGTTCAGTCTTTCGTCTTTTTAAGCCGCGTGCATTCCATGTCATAAATTGAATTTGGGTGTGTGATTCATAGGAAGCCAGGAGAGGTGAGGAGTTGGAAAAAGTCTCTGTAGCAAGCCAGGATGCTCCGGGTCTCCGATTCCCGCGAAGCGGCCAGTAGTTCCAGGATGTGCATACAGACGTCCTGTAAGTCTGCGTCCCCCCAGTGCTCAGCTGACGCACGTCTGAACAGATTCCGCTGGTGCTCCAGGCCTGGGTCAGCCAGGATCTCCTCCCTCGTCGGCACTTACTTTGGAGGTTGACGTGGCTTTACCTGTGGTCGGGTCTGCTTTCGGGTCCTCGGCTCGTTCACTCCCCCCCCCCAACGCTAACGACGCCCATCTCCGAGCCACGAGGGGCAGGCGGAGCGAGCACCGGAGCCTCTCCACGCACTCGACCCCGACTTCCCACCGGAGGCGCCCGTACCCCCGTCCCCTGGGAGTTGCGCGCTGCTGCAACTTGTCTCTGGTACTCGGGACAATCCCGGTACCTGGCCCCGTGGCCCGAATTGAGACAGCGCGCATCTCCTTTGGGGTGGGGGAACGTCACAGCTCCGCGAGGCGTGGGAGGCCGAGCACTTAGAGCACACAACGGCACCCGCACTACACGTTGCCTCCGTGTGTCTGAGCTGCTGGCACCGAATATACTGGATGGGGATAAATGGTCGTCGGTAGGGTTCCACCTTCACCCGAAAGTGCAACACCTGCTCCAACGACCTCAACCGGGCCAGGTCCTCAGCTATTGCCAGGTCCACCAGGTATAACGGTAGAGGAGTTCGGGCTCGGTCGTGACGCCTGAGCTGCACTACTCGCAGCACTGAAAAGTGCGCAGAGTGCAACTCAGCCCTAATTTCTTCTTTCGCGCCGTCAAAGTAAACGTGCTTCACCACAGCACGGTAGGTCTGGTCGTTCTTGGAGCTTCGTGTCAGGGTGAAAGGTACCCCACGCTCCCTCAGAAAGGCAGTCAGGCGCTGATAGTCCTCCGCAGACCTAGTGCGCACCATGAGGTCCCCTGAGATAGGTATCTGGACAAGACATACCCCCCGTTGAGGCGTAGGGCGTCGAAGTCTCTGAGTTCCTGAAACAGAGAAACACGCTGGCGGGGAATATAGATGGGAGCCTGGAGACGGGTGGTGAGGGCTTGGGAGTAGGAAGAAGGGGGACCGGGTGGAGCTGGGAGCGGGTGTTCTGGGCGTGGGGTAGAGGAGCCAGGGTCAGGATTAGTTTGTGAGGCAGGAGGGTAGAAAGGGGTAGGGGGGCTAGGGTTGGGAGAAGATGGGCCCGGGATCGGGGACACGGGATGAGGAGGCGGGGTTGGCAGGTGCGGTGAAGAAGCGGAAGAGGAAGAAGCAGAAGGAGGTCGGGGGGTCTCTGAGCCACCACAGAGATGGACGAGGGATGGAAAGGAGAAGGAGCAGAGGAGGGGTGTGTCAGTGGATTAGTAACACGTGGTGTGATAGCAGCTAAGGCTGGAGATGAAGGAATGGTGGCTGGGGAGGCAGAAGAAGCAGGAGCGGTGGAGGGGGGAGCAGCAGGTGAGGGACCAGAGGGGCGGGTTGGTGGAGTAACGCCAAAGTCAAGCCGTGTCTTGACTACCGTCTGTCTCGTGACATGCACCTCCGAAGGAGAGTGCTTCTTGGGCTTTCTTCGGGCCATTAGGTTTAGGTAGTGTTTAGGGGTTAGTAAGGTTAAAGGTTTGATAAGAAAGTAGTGTGAATATGTACTTACTCTAAGCTAAATATGAAGAAGGAAGAAGTAAGGAAATAAAGCCTAGATTATAATATAAGGGGCCTAACAGGGAGCTTAACCTAGATAGAAAAGAGGAAGATAGTGATAGTTAGAGAGAAAGAGCTGCTAGAGGGCGCTAAAAAGCCCGAAGAACAGAGGACCTGCCCGAAGGCGCCTAGGTACCAGTCAGGAGACTGCTGGCTGCGGCCTTGTTCCTCTACCCTGCTATACAGTAAAGCTTTTTTTTTTTTTTTTAGTTTCAAGTGGAGGGGAAAAATCCACCTTAAGGACTAACCCGGGCTGGCATGCCCGGAGTGTCGGCGTCTCCCAGAATGGGCCTACCGACTAAAAAACCCCTCCACCGGTATTAGAAGGTAAGGATACTGCGGTACCGCTGTTGCACCCGCGCAGTAAAAGGTAAAGGTGAACTGGGCCGCTGTGCGGCCGCCAGGGGTGAGGGTTGTGCTAGTAGACCGGCTTGACCGAGGCCCAGCTGGCCCCCGTAGCGAATTATAGGTGAGGAGTTGAGGAAATTGTATGTGGTTGGGAATTGTTGGTGAGACATGGGATTGGAAGTGCAGGGAGAGCTGCCACTCTCTCCCTGTGGTGATGATGTTGGTACTACCGGTTCTTCCTTCCCCTGGGGGCTGGACCGGTAGCGATGTATGCGAGAATGTCCGTGGTGAGTCCTGTCTGAAGGTCGTGTAGGTGCTTGGATATGGATTGATGAAGTTGGTGCTGCTGCTCTCGGACACCCACGACCGAAGCCTCAAGAGACCCCAGCCGCGGGCACTGGTCGTCGCTGTCCTCGGAAGGTGGATGGACGAGGTGGCTCTCTATGCGGTCCAGCTGGCGCTGGATGGACGCAAGCACCGCGCCGTTTTCACCTGCAACTCGATCTGAGTCCTGGTGCTTGGCCTCCAATGCTGCTAGTCGTTCGTTGGTTTCCCTCTGAAGTTCCTCGAGACGGAGGCCGAGTTGGTGTGTAGCCGCCTGGATGGTGGCGATGTTTTGCTTTATGGAGTCTACGGCGTCCTTCAGAAAGGTGTCCGTCGGTGAAGTGTTCGGTGTCGAGTCTGGTGGTGGTGATGGTTGGTGGTGCTGCTGTGAGTTTTGTGGAGGTGAAGGCCTACTCCGGGGATACAGGGGGCACGTGGCTTGCCCTGTGTAGTGCGAGTTCCCGGAGCAGGTAGCGCAGTAGCGGCGTCGACGGCGTAGATCATGTTTGGAGCAAGCGGCTGTGAGCGAGCTAGCCCCACAGTAGTGGCACTTCGGTGCGGCGTGGCAATCCTCCGAACGATGTCCGTAGGTGCAGCAGCGTCGGCAGGGGACCGGACGTTCGCTTCTGCTAGCCTCGACACGTAGCTGTTGCCCTAACAAGGGCAGGCGTGATGTCAAGGCAGCTTCGGCTTCAGGCGCGGACCCCAGGTGGAGGCGGACCAGCGATGTGGGTCCCCGAGGTGATGTGATCCGGTTGGCCTTTACTGTAGAGGGCCAAAAGCGGCGTGCGGCATCCAGCACGAAGCGGGATGGGAGGTCCCTCGGGACCCCTATGACGACTACTGTTAGGTGGCCATCATGGTGCGAAGAATGCCGGACCGATTCCCGGGTGGGTTCCGGTACGGCGGTGGAGGCGGTCGGCGGTTGGGGCCGGGCCGGTTCCCGGTTGGGTTCCGGCACGGCGGCGGAGGCAGTCGGCGGCTTGGGCCGGGCCGGTTCCCGCTTGGGTGCCGGCACGGCGGCGGAGGCTGTCGGCGGATGAGGCCGGGCCGGTTTCCTACTGGATACCGGTGCGGCGGCGATGTGTGATGTCTGCTCCATAGCAGTAGGTGGCGTGGCAGGAGACGGCTTAGTAGGTGGGGCGGAAGGCGTCTCCAATGTCCGCAGCAAGGCGGCACGGCGCGCCAGCGCCCACTGACCTCTGGCATGGTTAGCGGTGTTGTAGAAGGCCATGCCTGCGTCGAATGCTGCCCTTGTAGCTCAGTTAAGCTTTTTTTTTTTTTTTTTTTTTTTATTAGTTTCAAGTGGAGGGGAAAAATCCACCTTAAGGACTAACCCGGGCTGGCATGCCCGGAGTGTCGGGGTCTCCCAGGATGGGCCTACCGACTAAAAAACCCCTCCACCGGTATTGGAAGGTAAGGATACTGCGGTACCGCTGTTGCACCCGCGCAGTAAAAGGTAAAGGTGAACTGGCCCGCTGTGCGGCCGCCAGGGGTGAGGGTTGTGCTAGTAGACCGGCTTGACCGAGGCCCAGCCGGCCCCCGTAGCGAATTATAGGTGAGGAGTTGAGGAAATTATGGGTAGTTGGGAGTTGTTGGTGAACATGGGATTGGAAGTGTAGGGAGAGCTGCCACTCTCTCCCTGTGGTGATGATGACGGCACTGGATATTGATGGTGAAGTTGGTGCTGCAGCTCTCGGACACCCACGACCGAAGCCTCAAGAGACCCCAGCCGCGGGCACTGGTCGTGTAAGTGATGGGTAGTTAGTGGTGATGTCTGCCAAGTTTAAGGTGACTCTTCCGGGTGTACCCTTGCTCTGATTGGAATTCTCTGAGCAATTGCTGCGGAGTCTTAGGCTGCTGAGGGAATGTTCCTTCAGCTACCTGCTGTTGATAATTTTGGACGCTGGCTATCCGGTTGGACAGCTCAGCGGTGGAGGCCTGTAGAGTGGAGATGGCGGCGGTGTTGGCAACTTGTAGGGCGTCGATCCTGGTGGACAGGTCGGCGGCTGTAGTCTGCTGGCTGGTGGCTGCTGCGTCGTTAGAAGCTTGTAATTCCTGTAGCTTCTGTGTGAGGAGACTGCATGTCTCTTCCAGGGCAGCTAGTCGAGCGCCGACGTTCAGGATCTCCGCGTGGAGGTCCTGAATGGCTTCTCGCGTCGCTGCGTCTGTTGAGAGTGCAGGTGGTGAGGCCTCAGTGGTGGTTGTCTGCGGTGGAGTGGTACGGCGGGCAGAAGTTGGTGATGAAGTGCTGCTCCTTGGGTAGAGAGGGCACTGGGCTTGCCCCGTGTAGTGTCCTGTGCCACGACAGGTGGCACAGAATCGGCGGCGTCGGCGGAGATCATGCCCAGTGCACTCGGTGGTGGTGGAGTTGGTACCGCAGTAGTGGCATCTCGGTGTCGAAGAGCAGTCTTCAGCTGTGTGGCCGTAGGCACAGCAGCGTCGGCAGGGCCGATGGCGTTCCTGTCGGCTAGCCTCGACGACCAGAAGTCGCCCTAATAAGGGCAACCCTGACGCCAAGGCAGCTTCCAGGTCAGCCTGGTCCTGCATCTCCAGACGGACGAGCTGCGTTGGTCCCCGGTCGCAGTAAATGCGGGTGGCCCTCAAGCATGAAGGCCACCGCGACTGCACGGCGGTGAGCAGATGCCGGGTGGTAAGGTCCCTAGGGACCCCCCGTACCACGGCACTGAACCGGGGCGGCGTCGTAGAGCTGGGTGGAGGCGTCGGTGGCGGCGGTGTTGGCGGCAACTGCGGCTGCAATTGCGGCGAGACTACGGTGGCGGCCGGCGAAGCAGGGCTTGCCGGGACCGGTAGCAACGGAGAGGCTGCCTCCTCGGCGGCTGCCGAGGAAGAGGCGATGGGTGCTGCCTTAGCAGCGGCGAGTCTGCGCAGTCTCTTCTTGGCCATCTTAGCGAGTCGAAGAAGAAGCTCCCGTTGTTAAGCTCGCTAGCACGAGGCTGAGCTGAGCGAGGTGCGGACCTCGTAGAGAACGCCCACCGGGAGCTGCTGAGATTGGCTGGCAGTTGCTGGCTCACTCGCCGGGAGAGTCGAGTAGCGAGAGACGGCGAAGCGAAGTTCTTTGAAGAGAGAGCTGGCTCTGATCCCTTTTACTCGCCTAGAGTTACCTAGTCGAGGGCTTCTATGCTTCGGTTACTTCCTCTCGCTGGTCTCGTAGTCTCGTGGTCTCGCTGTCTCCAAGTCCCGCTTCGAATGTGTTATGGCTTTTTTTTTTTTTTTTTTTTTTTTTTTTACCGTGGAGGGGAAAAATGCATTACGCATTCAACCCCCAGCCGAAGTGCAATGGCTGGGAGGATATGTGAGACTCTCCGCTTCCTCATGCGGCATACCCACTAAACAAAACCCTCCACGTTATAACAGTAGTTTGTTGAGAATCACGTGGCTTTGCGCGGTCCCGCTGATGCACCCGCGTTAGTAGACGAGAGGTAGGAAGCTGCCGCACGTTCTGCGGGAGCGGGTGAAAGGTTATTTCTAGGCTGACAGCTATGGAACCTGACTGCAGCCTAGGGAAGAGAGGTATTATTGGTAAGGAAATAAAAGGTGGAAATAGAGGAGAGAGTAGGACGTAGATCTTATGGATTATATCTGCTTCGGAATTGCTCTGCAAAGCTACCAGTTGCCTTCCACTGTGTTGGTGGCCGATGTGCGTGCCCCTCAGCCTGTACAGGAGGAGGAACAGTGTCGGATTGCCGTCGTTTTGATTCGAACAGCTCAACAGAGTATGCAGCTTGCTGCAGGAGAACCTGCCTCAGAGTCTGCATGAGCGCGTCGATCCTGGTGGACAGGTCGGCGGCTGTAGTCTGCTGGCTGATGGCTGCTGCGGCGTTAGAAGCTTGCAATTCCTGCAATTCCTACGACGTCACTGAACCGGGGCGGCGGCGACGTGGAGCTGGGTGGCGGCGGTGTCGGTGATGGCGGCAACTGCGGCAGCAGTTGCGGCGAGGGTGTGGTGGCGGCCGGCGGCGAAGCAGGGCTTGCCGGGACCGGTAGCAACGGAGGTGCTGCCTCCTCGGCAGCTGCCGAGGAAGAGGGGTCGGGAGCTGCCTTAGCAGCGGCGAGTCTGCGCTGTTTCTTCTTGGCCATCTTACCGAGTCGAAGAAGAAGCTCCCCCCGTATTATGGCTTTTTTTTTCTTTACTGTGGAGGGGAAAAATACATTCCTGCATTTGACCCCCAGCCTTAGTGCAATGGCTTGGAGGATGTGTAGAGCTCCCCGCAGAGTGCGGTATATCCACTAAAAAACCCCTCCACGTGTTAATCGTTATATAGAGGACTTTCGTTAAAACATGCATTAGTCGGGTCCCGCATAGCACCCCGGTTAGTAAGTGTGAACTACTTAGCTGGCATGCATTGCATGCGAGCGCGTTAATGCTACTTACTGGGATTGTCCATGAAACCTGAACAATACCAGTGGATAATCATGCGCTACTTTATAAGTGTTTTATTCGTTAATAATTATGTTCTATTTCTGCAGGGTGTGCCTCCTTGTCATATTAGGTAAAATGTTATTTGACATGCACTTAAATTTCGTCTTATAGTATATGTTAAGAATGAGTTCCGCTTCTGCGCTGTTGCTTCGGGAGATTTCTCCGTCCGTCAGTGGTTGCGCAGCCGCTCGTCGCTAGTAGTAGTACCGGGCTCATAGGCCTTCGTCATCTCGTTTGCCATGTAGTTGCCATGGTCGTCTAAGTGATTGACTCCATATTGCAGCTGCCCGAAGTACGCTGCCCGCGTCGATCACAATGGGAGGCCTTTTCCCCCAGTCCGCCTCAGCTGTAGCTGAGGGCTTTAGGGCTCTGCGACGGGCTGGTACTGAAACATATGAGAAGAGAGAAAGAATAAACATATATATAGTTGTGTGTTAGAAGGGGAGAGGTTTTTAGGCAAGGAGGTTTGTAAGGTATTGTTGTATTTCGTCTGGAGTGGTGTCTTGTGTTATAGTTCTGTTGAAAAGTGACAAAGGTCTGTTGTGTTTGTTTGCTTGTGTGTCGTAGTTCCCTAGCGTTTCTATTAAAGGGTTGTGATGTGCACTTAGTTTTTGATACGGGTCGTAGGTTAGCTTTTTAATGAATTGTTCGATTGTATGCATTTTGAGTTCTTCGTGGAGTATGTCAGCTGGAACTGTGTATGGTACCTTAGATACTAAGCGTAGAATTTTATTTTGGAACCTTTGTAAGTTTTTGATGTGGTTTTCGGCGGCATACCCCCATACTTGGGATGCGTAAGTAATTATAGGTCGGATTAATGTTTTGTAAAGTGTGAGTCCCATGTTAAGGCTTAGCTGTGAGCCCATGTTGATGAGTGAGTATAGCCTGCCCAATTGAGCATTGGCTTTTCCACGAGTCTGGGTAATATGCTTTTTCCATGTTAGACCCTGATCCATTTTAAGTCCAAGCCAAGTTACCGTATCTGTCCATCCAATATCTTCACCAAATATGGTAAGTGGAGGCAGGCGGTGTCTGGGAAATCCGTGATTGATACGCTTTGTGAATATGATTGCTTGAGTTTTTGGTGCATTTACTTTGATTCGCCATTTGGTAAGCCAGTCCTTTAGGTTATTAAGGGACCTCTGGAGTCTGCTGTGAATGAATTTCGTTTTTCCTGATTGGGTCATTATTGCGGTGTCGTCCGCATAAATGTATAGTTCTGTATTTTCGGTTTTTAGGATGTCATTTATATAAATATTGAATAGTGTTGGCCCGAGTATGCTGCCTTGTGGCACTCCGGCTTTGATTGGGCGTTCGGATGACAGGTGATTGTTTACTCTGGATTGAAATTTTCGATCACTTAGGTAGTTTGCTATGAGTTTAATGAGTGAGTCGTGTATATTTATTGTTTTGAGCTTCTTTAGTAGGCCAGCATGCCATACTCTGTCGAAGGCTCGTTCGACATCTAATAATAAAGCACCTGTTGATTTGTTGATGTTGAAACGGTGCGTTATAGATTCGGTTGCCCTGATTAGTTGAAGAGTTGTTGAGTGTTTGGCTCGGAATCCAAATTGTTCTGGCATTAGTATGTTTTGTTTGTTTAGTTGAGAGTTGAGACGTTTGAGAATTACTTTTTCGAGAAGTTTTCCAAGTGTGCTTATTAGACTAATTGGTCTGTAGTTGTGCGGTTTGGACAAGTTTTTCCCCTTTTTGGGGAAGTGGACCACGGTGGTTAATTTCCACCTTTTAGGGTAATGTCCACTAATGAGCACGTAGTTGAATATGTCAGCCAGTAGCTTAATTGCCCTTTCGGGCAAATGCATCAGGGCCACTGTTGGGATGTTATCTGGCCCAGGGGCTTTTCTCTTTGGGAGGTGCCTGATTAGCCAGTTTATTTCACTCGGGCAGGTTTTTCTCACTAAGTTGTGGGTTACTTGTTCTTTGAAATTTTCCGTTTCATCTTCCGTTACCTCCGTAAATTGAGGGCAGCAGGGAGCAGGATTAGGCGTGCAGATTTCTTGCAGTGTGTCTGCGAGCATATCTGCTTTTTGTTGGTCTGTGGATGCGATTGTTTGATTGTGGTGTAATGGTGGTATTTGTGTGTTATCGCGTGTTAGACAGCGTGCAATTCTCCACACCGAGTCTCGTTCGTAGTCGAGGTTCTCAAGTGTATTCTGCCATTGTTGAGGGAGATGGTTTGTTGTTCTCTCTCTGACAAGGGTATATAAGTGTCTAACGTATTCCTGGTCTACAATATGACGTGTTTTCTGTCATCGCCGTCTAGCTCGGTTTCTTTCCACTGCTAGCATTTGGATGTCAGGTGGTAGTTGTGATTGGTATTGCTTAGGTTTGTTTATTGGTACAGCTTCTTTGGTTGCAGTGTTTATTGCTGTTTCTAGTTGAGCTACCGCCTCATTCATGTTTTCTGCTGTATTTAGCTGTGTAGTATGTAGGTGCTTGTTGATAGTGTTTGCAAACCTATCCCAGTTTGCTTTATTGTAGTTTAGACGCTCGACTGGTGGATTGGGGGCTGCAGTGCCCTCTAATGTTAAGATTACTGGTAAGTGATCGGAAGAGAGTTCGTTCTTAACTTGTAGGTTGATCCTACGAGTGAGATTACGCGTCACTGCAATATCTAGAATATCAGGCCTTTGGTTTCGGTTGAACGGGATATACGTATGTTCCGTAGGAGTGTGAATTATTATATCAGAATTATTTTCAAGGTTTAGGAGGGCCGTGCCTTCAGGGTTAGTCTCATTGCAGTCCCAAATGAGGTGTTTTGCGTTGAGATCTCCGGCTATTAGCACCCTGTTGTTTACCTGCGAGATTGCGTTAATGTCTGCTATGTATAGTACGCCTGGGGGGGCATATGCCGCCGTGATTAGAACCTTGTTGTTGTCAATGGTGATGTAAATACTAGTAGCTTCTAGAGTTGAAAATTGCTGCTGTGGAGCAACATCATGGGCAATGCTATGTTTTATTATTACGGCCGTCCCGCCTCCGCGTCTGTTTCGATCGTTGCAGTGGGTAGTGTAACCTGGCATGTTAAATCTGTCTTTGTCGCTTAAATGAGTTTCTGTAATTAATGCTATGTGTATGTTGTTGCGTGTTCAGAAGTCTCTAAGTTCAGTCTTTCGTCTTTTTAAGCCGCGTGCATTCCATGTCATAAATTGAATTTGGGTGTGTGATTCATAGGAAGCCAGGAGAGGTGAGGAGTTGGAAAAAGTCTCTGTAGCAAGCCAGGATGCTCCGGGTCTCCGATTCCCGCGAAGCGGCCAGTAGTTCCAGGATGTGCATACAGACGTCCTGTAAGTCTGCGTCCCCCCAGTGCTCAGCTGACGCACGTCTGAACAGATTCCGCTGGTGCTCCAGGCCTGGGTCAGCCAGGATCTCCTCCCTCGTCGGCACTTACTTTGGAGGTTGACGTGGCTTTACCTGTGGTCGGGTCTGCTTTCGGGTCCTCGGCTCGTTCACTCCCCCCCCCCAACGCTAACGACGCCCATCTCCGAGCCACGAGGGGCAGGCGGAGCGAGCACCGGAGCCTCTCCACGCACTCGACCCCGACTTCCCACCGGAGGCGCCCGTACCCCCGTCCCCTGGGAGTTGCGCGCTGCTGCAACTTGTCTCTGGTACTCGGGACAATCCCGGTACCTGGCCCCGTGGCCCGAATTGAGACAGCGCGCATCTCCTTTGGGGTGGGGGAACGTCACAGCTCCGCGAGGCGTGGGAGGCCGAGCACTTAGAGCACACAACGGCACCCGCACTACACGTTGCCTCCGTGTGTCTGAGCTGCTGGCACCGAATATACTGGATGGGGATAAATGGTCGTCGGTAGGGTTCCACCTTCACCCGAAAGTGCAACACCTGCTCCAACGACCTCAACCGGGCCAGGTCCTCAGCTATTGCCAGGTCCACCAGGTATAACGGTAGAGGAGTTCGGGCTCGGTCGTGACGCCTGAGCTGCACTACTCGCAGCACTGAAAAGTGCGCAGAGTGCAACTCAGCCCTAATTTCTTCTTTCGCGCCGTCAAAGTAAACGTGCTTCACCACAGCACGGTAGGTCTGGTCGTTCTTGGAGCTTCGTGTCAGGGTGAAAGGTACCCCATGCTCCCTCAGAAAGGCAGTCAGGCGCTGATAGTCCTCCGCAGACCTAGTGCGCACCATGAGGTCCCCTGAAATAGGGACTCTGGACAAGACATACCCCCCGTTGGGGCGTAGGGCGTCGAAGTCTCTGAGTTCCTGAAACAGAGAAACACGCTGGAGGGGAATATAGATGGGAGCCTGGAGACTGGTGGTGAGGGCTTGGGAGTAGGAAGAAGGGGGACCGGGTGGAGCTGGGAGCGGGTGAGCTGTGCGTGGGGGAGAGGAGCCAGGGCCAGGATTAGGTCGGGAGGCAGGAGGGTAGAAAGGGGCAGGGGGGCTAGGGTTGGGAGAGGATGGGCACGGGATCGGGGACACGGGATGAGGAGGCGGGGTTGGCAGGTGCGGTGAAGAAGCGGAAGAGGAGGAAGCAGAAGGAGGTCGGGGGGGTCTCTGAGTCACCACAGAAATGGACGAGGGATGGAAAGAAGAAGGAGCAGAGGAGGGGTGTGTCAGTGGATTAGTAACACGTGGTGTGATAGGAGCTAAGGCTGGGGAGGAAGGAATGGTGGCTGGGGAGGCAGAGGAAGCAGGAGCGGTGGAGGGGGGAGCAGCAGGTGAGGGACCAGAGGGGCGGGTTGGTGGAGTAGCGCTAAAGTCAAGCCGTGTCTTGACTACCGTCTGTCTCGTGACACGCACTTCCGAAGGAGAGTGCTTCTTGAGCTTTCTTCGGGCCATTAGGTTCAGGTAGTGTTTAGGAGTTAGTAAGGTTAAAGGTTTGATAAGAAAGTAGTGTGAATATGTACTTACTCTAAGCTAAATATGAAGAAGGAAGAATTAAGGAAGTAAAACCTAGATTATAATATAAGGGGCCTAACAGGGAGCTTAACCTAGATAGAAAAGAGGAAGATAGTGATAGTTAGAGAGAAAGAGGTGCTAGAGGGCGCTAAAAAGGCCGAAGAACAGAGGACCTGCCCGAAGGCGCCTAGGTACCAGTCAGGAGACTGTTGGCTGCGGCCTTGTTCCTCTACCCTGCTATACAGTAAAGCTTTTTTTTTTTTATTTTATTGATGATGGGGGAAAAGGCAACTAAGGCCCTAACCCCAGGCAAGCCTGGGAGTGTGAGACTCCCCACCCTGGACTCGAACCAGGGTGGCACTACTCACAAAAAAAACCCACCGGAAGTAGGAGGCCCATGCCTCTCTGTTGCAGTACCGCATTAAGCACCTGCGTATTTTTGGTGATACTGAATGCTGCCTGCCAGTGGCAGTAACAGCGAGTGATGGAGATATTAGCCAGTGGACACACATGACTTACGCACTGAGTGCCCCGCTGGAGAAGTAATTGATGTAAGTGATGGGTAGTTAGTGGTGATGTTTGTTAAGGTTAAGGTGATTCTTCCGGGTGTACCCTTGTTCTGAGTGGTATTCTCTGAGCAATTGCTGCGCTGTCTTAGGCTGCTGAGGGAATGGTCCTTCAGCTACCTGCTGTTGATAATTTTGGACGCTGGCTATCCGGTTGGACAGCTCAGCGGTGGAGGCCTGTAGAGTGGAGATGGCGGCGGTGTTGGCAGCTTGTAGGGCATCGATCCTGGTGGACAGGTCGGCGGCTGTAGTCTGCTGGCTGGTGCCTGCTACGGCGTTGGAAGCTTGCAGTTCCTGCAGCTTCTGTGTGAGGAGGCTGCATGTCTCTTCCAGAGCAGCTAGTCGAGCGCCGACGTTCAGGATTTTTTTTTTTTTTTTTACCGTGGAGGGGAAAAATGCATTCCTGCATTCGACCCCAAGCCTTAGTGCAATGGCTTGGGGGATATGTGGAGCTCCCCGCAGAGTGCGGTATATCCACTAAAAAACCCCTCCACGTGTTATTCGTTATATATAGAGTACTTTCGTGCAAACATGCATTAGTCAGGTCCCGCATAGCACTCCGGTTAGTAAGTGAGAGCTACTTAGCTGGCATGTATTGCATGCGAGCGCGTTAATGCTACTTACTGGGATTGTCCATGAAACCTGAACAATATCAGTGGATAATCATGCGCTACTTTGTAGGTGTTTTATTCGTTAATGATTATGTTCTATTTCTGCAGGGTGTGCCTGCTTGTCATATTAAGTAAAATATTATCTAACATGCACTTAAATTTAGTCTTATAGTATATGTTTAGAATGAGTTCCGCTTCTGCGCTGTTGCTTCGGGAGATTTCTCCGTCCGTCAGTGGTTGCGCAGCCGCTCGTCGCTAGTAGCAGTACCGGGCTCATAGGCCTTCGTCATCTCGTTTGCCATGTAGTTGCCAAGGTCGTCTAAGTGATTGACTCCATATTGCAGCTGCCCGAAGTACGCTGCCCGCGTCGATCACAATGGGAGGCCCCTTCCCCCGGTCCGCCTCAGCTGTAGCTGAGGGCTTTAGGGCTCTGCGACGGGCTGGTACTGAAACATATGTGAAGAGAGAAAGAATAAACATATATATAGTTGTGTGTTAGAAGGGGAGAGGTTTTTAGGGAAGGAGGTTTGTAAGGTATTGTTGTATTTCGTCTGGAGTGGTATCTTGTGTTATAGTTCTGTCGAAAAGTGATAAAGGTCTGTTGTGTTTGTTTGTTTGTGTGTCGTAGTTCCCTAGCGTTTCTATTAAAGGGTTGTGATGTGCACTTAATGTTTGATATGCGTCGTAGGTTAGCTTTTTAATGAATTGTTCGATTGTAAGTATTTTGAGTTCTTCGTGGAGTATGTCAGCTGGAGCTGTGTATGGTACCTTAGATACTAAGCGTAGAATTTTATTTTGGAATCTTTGTAAGTTTTTGATGTGGTTTTCGGCGGCTACTTGGGATGCGTATGTAATTATAGGTCGGATTAATGTTTTATAAAGTGTGAGTCCCATGTTAAGGCTTAGCTGTGAGCCCATGTTGATGAGTGGGTATAGCCTGCCCAATTGAGCATTGGCTTTTCCACGAGTCTGAGTAATATGCTTTTTCCATGTTAGACCTTGATCCATTTTAAGTCCAAGCCAAGTTACCGTATCTGTCCATCCAATATCTTCACCAAAATATGGTAAGTGGAGGCAGGCGGTGTCTGGGAAATCTGTAATTGATACGCTTTGTGAATATGATTGCTTGAGTTTTTGGTGCATTTACTTTGATTCGCCATTTGGTAAGCCAGTCCTCTAGGTTATTAAGGGACCTCTGGAGTCTGCTGTGAATGAATTTCGTTTTTCCTGATTCGGTCATTATGGCGGTGTCGTTCGCATAAATGTATAGTTCTGTATTTTCGGTTTTTGGGATGTCATTTATATAGATATTAAATAGTGTTGGCCCGAGTATGCTGCCTTGTGGCACTCCTTTTTTTTCCGGCTTTGATTGGGTTTTTTTTTTTTTTTTCGAGTGGAGGAAAAATCTACCTTATAGACTACCCGGGCACGTCCGGAGTGTCGGGTTCTGCCACGTGGCCCTACCGACTATAAAACCTCCACCGGTGCTGGAGTGGATAGGGAGAAGGATTTCTGCGGTACCGCTGTTGCACCCGCGTAGTACTGGTGGTATTAACTGGCCCGCTGTGCGGCCGCCAGAGGAGATATTGGGTGCCGGCAGGCAGGCTTGGCCTAGACCCAGCCTGCCCTCTGGCGAATTTCAGGAGATTGTGGAGTAGAATTTTTAGGAGTAGGATATTTGGACAAGTGGGAGGGATATCGTGCTACCTAGAGTCTGCTAGGTCTTTGTGGGTGCTGCTACGCTGGCGCTGCGTCTCTGAAACAAACTAACTTATTGTTAATTGTCTGTCCTAAAACTACAATCGCTTATTATTATGAGGTAATAGTTGAGGTCTGCCATTGGCTCCGTCTGTGAGTATATACTAAGTTTAGAGTTATATTAAGCTTAGCATTTGTGTGGGTTCCGCCTATGTAGGCTTCATCTTTGTGATATTTATACAAGTGTTGTTATCTATTTTACGAGTAATATTATTACATATACTGTTACATATATACATGAGTTATTATGTTCAACCTAAGACATCGTTAAAGTGTGTTAGAAAGTATATGATATTATCCGTCCTAGTCATACTCCATTTTCTGGGCGTTGTCGTATAGAGTGCGCACAAGGCTGGCTGCCTGCCTATCATATTGCAGGTGCGGACCCGTGCCACTCGCGGGGGGGCCCTCTTCCCCCGGGACCGCCTTGGCTGGGTAAGCTCAAGGGCTTAGAGGGCTGCTGAAAAGGAAGATTAGTAATGAGTGTGGATGTGTGTGTGTTTGTTGTGAGTGAGAGGCAGGAACTGGAAGGATTGTCGCAGTCACTGCCCTACGCTGTACCAGATCTAGATTTTTATACCCTAATCAGGGTGTCCAGGTATTCTTGTATGTTGATTTCAGGCTCTCCTATTCCGATGGTTCTGTCAAAGACTGCCAGTGGGCGGGGGTGCTTATCGTGCTCGGTGTCGTAATTTCCTAGATTTTGGATGAGCTCGTTGTGGTTATTGTTTTTGCGTTTATAAAGGTTGAATGCCAAGTGTTTTATGTAGGTCTCGATGGAGCAGATTTTGAGCTCCTCATGCAGAGCCCACGTTGGTGCTACTGCTGGTAGTTTAGCTATAATGCGCAGTATACGGTTTTGCATTGTTTGTAGCCGTTTTATGTGTGTTTTGGCCGCATATCCCCATACGGGTGCGGCGTATGTTAATATTGGGCGAATCAAGGTTTTATATAGTGTTAGCCCCATGCTAAGTTTGAGGCCGCTATTTAAATTTATTATCGGATAAAGTTTGTTAAGTTGACCGTTAGCTTTTGCTCGTACCATGTTTATGTGTTGTTTCCACGTGAGGCATTCGTCCATCCTTACCCCTAAGTAAGTGACTGAGCTCCCCACTCGATAGGCTCTTGCCTGTAGGTAAGCGGTGGGAGGGCATGCCTTCTTTGCCTATGCAAGTGGCGCTTCGTGAAAACTATTGCTTGGCATTTTCTGGCGTTAATTTTTACCCTCCATTTCGTAAGCCACGGCTCCAGTTCGTTTAGAGCATTCTGGAGTCTTAGGTGAATGATCCGTGGTTGGGTTGACTGTGTTACGAGTGCTGTATCATCGGCGTAGATGTATTTTTCTACCCGGATAAGTGGAGGGAGGTCGTTTATGTAGATGTTAAACAGCACAGGCCCTAGGATACTTCCTTGGGGTACGCCTGCTTGGATAGGACGGAGGGATGACTCCGCCTCCCCTACTGCTGTTTTGAAGGTCCTACCTTTCAGGTAATCTGCAATTAAGGTGATCATTGAGTCTTGCACTCCGTACGTGCTTAGTTTTCGTATGAGGCCCGCGTGCCATACCTTGTCAAAGGCGCATTCTATATCAAGTAGAACTGCTCCTGTTGAGCGGTTGGTGTTAAAACCCCTCGTAATATTTTCGGTTAGTCGCAATAGTTGGTGAGTGGTGGAGTGTTTGGATCTAAATCCAAACTGTTCCTTGGTCAATAGGTTATTCTTGATTATGAATGTGTTAAGTCGTTTGTGTATAATTTTCTCCAAGAGTTTACTCATCGTGTTTAGGAGGCTGATAGGCCTATAGCTGGTGGGCGGAGAGAGATCTTTGTGTTGCTTAGGGAAGAGCAAAATTTTTGCTTCTTTCCACTGAAGGGGAAATCTTCCGTGTTCTAAGGTATAATTAAATATTTCCGCAAGCAATTTTATTGCCTTCATCGGCAAGTGTTTGAGCACAACGTTCGGGATTTTGTCTGGTCCCGGTGCTTTGCGGTTGGGAAGGTGCATAATTAGCCATTTAATTTCCCCGGCATTCGTTTTTCTTGTTTTATTGTGCGTTTGTGCTGTTCGCAAGGAGAGTGCCAACCTTTCCGTGTCCACCGCGAAGTTTTGGTCGCAGGGATGAGCGTTTGGATGGAAGGTATTTTCCAGCGCGTCTGCAAATGCTTCCGCTTTATCCTCGGGCGTCTCCTTTATTTGGCCTTCAATGCGGAGAGGTGGGATATTTGTGGCTGTCCGCGTGAGGCATTTCGCAATCCTCCAAACCGATTGGGTCTGTGGGTCCAAGTTTTCCAGGGTATTGTTCCACTGGTTGCGTGTATATTCGGCGATGTGGGTACTGGCCCTGATTCTTTGCTCTTCGTATTGGTTTCGATGGATTAAGTTTCGGCTGCGTTGCCATTTCCGTCGGGCATTATTCCGTTCTTTAACTGTTTGCCTGACGTCTTGCGGAAATTGCACCCTGACATTCCTAGTACACCTTTTTATGGGGACGTGTTGCTCTATGGCGTGGTGTATCGCGTTTGTAATTTGTGTCACCGCTAGCTCCTGTGTCTCATGCGTCGTGACCGCTGCGGTGTTTATTTGAGCGTCAATGGCCTCTTCGAAGGTGGGCCAGTCTGCCAGTCTGTAATTTGGTCTAGTCTGTTCTGGCCGAAAGGATACTGGGGCAGCAACTTCCAGTATTACTGGCAGATGATCGGACGTGAGGTCATTTAGAACTGTGTTCCGTGTATCGTGGGTTACACCTTTTAGTAACGCAATATCCAGAATATCTGGTAGATGATGTTGTATTCGCGGGATATATGTGGGTTCTTCTGGTCCTGTTATTAGTGTATTGGAATGATTTATATATGCCAGAAGTTTGTTACCTGCCACATTGGCAGTCCTGCAGTTCCATAGGAAGTGCTTGGCGTTAAAGTCCCCTGCGGCTATGACTTTGGCGTCTATTCTCATAAGGGCGTCTACGTCCTCCGTGTCTATGTCACCGGGCTGGTTATATGCCGCAATCATTGTGACAGTCGTGTTGTGCAATTGCACATTGACCGCTGTCGCTTCAAGTCTGTTTAGTTGCGGGACTTGTTTTTGGTAGTGTGTTAGGGAGCTCTGTATTGCTATAGCCGTTCCCCCACCTCTGCGATTTCTATCGTTACGGTAAATGTTGTATCCAGGGATTGTAAACCTATCTCCTGTACCCAGATGGGTTTCATTGAGTAGAGCTACTTGGATTGAGTTCCTAGTAAGGAAATCTGTGAGTTCTTTGCGTTTTCTTCGGAGGTTATTGCAGTTCCAGTATAGAATGTTAACTGTTGTTGCGAGAGCCATTTCTAGATGCTGGTTGTGAGTATGTGCAGATATCTGGCGACATAGTTGAAAAGTTAAAGTGCGTCGAATTTGGGATCGGAGATTGATTGTAGGAGCCACTTAGTGTGTTCTTTGAAGGCTTCCCAGCCTACAGCAGGTGAGACTCCCATACTGTTCAGGAGTTCGCTCAGGGCCACGCCATTGTAGAATGCTTCCCGGACGGTGAGTGCCGTTACATTGAATGCGCTACATTCATGTAGCTGTGGGGGAGGTTGGTGTGTTTCTGTTTGTGTCTGAATTGGTGTGTCAGTGTGTGTGTGTGGTGTACCTATTTCTACTGGGGTGCACTCTTGATTAGCTGGAGACAAGTCGGGCACTACCCGTCTTACTTCAGCTGTAGAAGGGGTCTGGTTGGGGGCTGGTCTGTTCCTTCCGCGGCGGTCCTGTACGTACCATTGCCCTTCTGTGTTGTTGGGAGCAGCAACCTGGTTCTGGCGATGTTCTCGGTGGGGTCGGGGGGCCCTATTTTGCTGCTCCCTCGGTCGTGGCCCGTTCAGTGCGGCCTGGTAACTGGGGCAACCGCGCCAAGTTGCTCCATGTCCTGTGGCATTACACAGGGCGCACCTACGTTCCTCCAGGGGAACCCTGCAGCTAAAAGAGGGGTGTTGGCCTGTACATTTGGCGCAGGTTTCATGGGGTGCCTGACACTCTTTGTGCGTGTGTCACAGCATCTGGCAACGCTTGCATTGTTTGGGCTCCTTTTTTTTTTTTTTTTTCGAGTGGAGGGAAAAATCCACCTTAAGGACTAACCCGGGCTGGCTAGCCCGGAGTGTCGGGGTCTCCCAGAGTGGGCCTACCGACTAAAAAACCCTCCACCGGGAGTGGAAAGTGAGGATTGTTGCGGTACCGCTGATGCACCCGCGTAGTGATGGAAAGGAAAATGAAACTGGCCCGCTGTGCGGCCACCAGTGGGTAAGGTAGTGCTAGCAGACGGACTTGACCAGGGCCCAGCCGGCCTCCTATGCGGATTCAGAGGTAGGGATAATTAAGGATTATGGAATTTGGCGTTGGTGGTAAGGAGTGTAGGGAGAGGTGCCACTCTCTCCCTATGTTTATTGGAGACATTGCTGAAGACTGGTCTCTACATGAGGTGCAGTTCTAGCGTCGTAGTTTGGCTTGTGTGTCTTCTGCCTATGGGGCCGTGTCTCTGAAACAAACTAAGGAATGATGGTGAGTTCCATTCCATGTCAGTGAATGTATTTTATCCTATGTACAATTGGTAGTGATATTTCAGCCGCGGGCTGCGTCGAATATCTGAAATGAAAAACTAACTAACTAACACTACATGTTATTTTAGTTTTTATAATTAAATTGTGGTTTCTTTCCAGCCTAACGGCCTCGTCTAAGTGTTGATTGTCTCGTTTACCTGTGGAAGTCCTGGTCGTGTAGAGTGCGCACACGGCTGGCTGCCTGCCTATCATGGTGCAGGTGCGGACCCGTGCCACTCGCGGGGGGGCCCTCATCCCCCTGGAGCCGCCTTGGCTGGGTAGCACAAGGACTTAGAGGACTACTGAAAATGAGAAGGTGTGCATATGTGTAGTGTGTTGGTCTGGAGTGAAATGCTCTCTGACATTGCCATTAGTTACCTAATGAGGTTGTGTAAGTATTCCTGAATATTGATTTCTGGTTCCCCTAAACCGATGTTCCGGCTGAAGAGCGATAGAGGGCGGAGGTGTTTGTCGTTTCTGGTGTCATATTCGCCAAGTTCTTGGATGAGAACGTTGTGATTATTACTTTTCCGCTTGTAGATGTTAAATGCCAGTTGCTTTATATAGGTCTCAATTGAGCAGATTTTGAGCTCCTCGTGTAGTTCAAAGGTTGGAGCTACTGCGGGCACTTGTGCAATAATTCGCAAAATTCGATTTTGAAGCGTTTGGAGTCTCTTAATGTGGGTTTTTGCCGCATATCCCCAGACGGGGGCGGCGTATGTTAGTATAGGTCTGATTAGCGTTTTGTAGAGGGTTAGGCCCATGCTTAGTTTCAAGCGGCTGTTCGTGTTAATGATTGGGTAAAGCTTGTTGAGCTGACCGTTGGCTTTAGCTCTTACCGTGTTGATGTGTTGTTTCCACGTGAGGCCTTCGTCCATCCTTACCCCTAAGTAAGTGACCATGCTCTCCCACACAATCGGCTCTTGCCGGTACATAAGTGGTGGGAGAGCGCGCCTTTGTTGCCTATGTGTGTGGCGTTTTGTGAAAACAATGGCTTTACACTTTCTGGCATTTAACTTGACCCTCCATTTTCTGAACCACGGTTCCAATGAATTCAAGGCATTTTGGAGCCTGAGGTGTATAATCCGTGGCTGCAGTGATGTTGTTACTAGGGCAGTGTCGTCGGCGTAGATATATTTCTCTACCCGGATTAGTGGTGGGAGATCATTTATGTATATGTTAAATAGTGTGGGCCCCAGCAAACTTCTTTGGGGTACGCCAGCTCTGATGGGGCGGAGTGTTGACTCTGCCTCATCCACTGCTGCCTTGAAGCTTCTATTTCGTAGATAGTCTTTAATGATGGCGACCAACGAGTCGTTGACTCCGTATGTCGTCAGTTTATTTAGTAGGCCAGCATGCCATACTCTGTCGAAGGCGCGTTGTATGTCAAGGAGTACCGCGCCTGTAGATCGATTGTTGTTGAACCCTCTGGTGATGTTTTCAGTGATACGTAAATGTTGGAGTGTTGTAGAGTGCTTAGCTCTGAAGCCGAATTGCTCGTTCGTGAGGGTATTGTTTCTAATTAAGTGGGCGTTCAGGCGTTTTAGAAGAATTTTCTCCAGCAGTTTACTCATGGTATTGAGCAAGCTGATGGGCCTATAGTTTATTGGCAGTGACAAGTCTTTGTGCTGCTTGGGGAACAGCAAAATTTTGGCCTCCTTCCATTGGGGAGGGAATCGGCCATGTTCAATGGTGTGGTTGAATATGTTCGCAAGTTGTTTTATTGCCCTGGGCGGCAGATGTTTCAGGACCAGATTGGGGATTTTATCTGGTCCTGGTGCTTTACGCGTCGGGAGGTGCTTGATTAACCAACTAATTTCACCGGCGCTTGTTTTTCGAGTTTTATTGTGTGTAAATGCTATGTCAATGAGGTTCGCTTTGGCCTCCGTGTCTGTTGCAAAGTTTACATCGCACGGGTCCTCATTTGGTTGAAATTCTTGTTGGAGTGTGTCGGCAAAAGCTTCGGCTTTTTCTGCGTTCGTTTCCGCTATACGGCCCCCTGTATGGAGTGGGGGAATGTTCGTGCGCGCTCTGGTGAGGCATTTAGCAATCCTCCAAATGGTGTGATGTTGTGGATCAATGTTCTCCAGGGTTTCATTCCACTGGTTGCGAGTGAAGTCCGCGATGTGAGTGTTAGCACGAAGTTTTAGGTCCTCATACTCATTTCGGTGAGCTATGTGACGACTCCGCTGCCATTTTCGTCGGGCTTTGTTCCGATCGCTTATAATTTGCCTTGTATCTGGGGGAAGCAATATTTTGTTATTCAGGTACGGGCGTTTCAGTGGCACATGTTGTTCGGTTGCTTCGTAGATTGCGCGCTTGATTCCATCGATGGCCTGGTCTTGTGTCTCATGAGACGTGACCTCAACGTTCGCCAGCCCTGCATCTATGGATGCCTCAAAGGATGGCCAGTCGGCTTTTCGGTAATTGGGTCTGGCTGATTCCGGTCTGAAGGTTACTGGAGCGGCTACTTCCAGTATTACCGGGAGATGATCTGAGGTGAGATCATTGATGACGGTGTGCTGCAGGTCATAGGGAATGCCTTTTGTCAGCGCTACATCTAGTATGTCCGGTGCGTGATTTCTTATTCTGGGAATGAACGTGGGTTCCTCCGGGCCTGTCAGGAGAATATTGGAGTTATTAATATAATTTAGTAATTTGTTTCCGGCTTGGTTTGCGGATCTGCAGTTCCAGAGGAGATGCTTGGCATTAAAGTCGCCAGCTGCTATGGCCTTAGCGTCCATGTTCATTAGTCGGTCGACATCCTCTGTGTCGATGTCGCCGGGGGGATTGTACGTGGCTATAAGTGTGACAGTGGAGTGATGTAGTTGCACACTGATTGCTGTGGCTTCTAGCCTGTTCAGCTGCGGTACTTGTTTCTGGTGATGTAGCAAGGAGTTTTGTACCGCTATTGCAGTTCCTCCGCCTCTGCGATTTCGGTCACTACGGTAAATTAAATATCCAGGTATGGCGAAACGATCAGCAGGACCCAGATGGGTTTCGTTAAGGAGCGCTATTTGTACAGAGTTTCTTAATAAAAAGTCAGCGAGCTCTTTGCGTTTTCTTCTGAGATTGTTGCAGTTCCAGTAAAGTATATTTATCGAATTTGCAGAAGCCATTACTTAACACGTTCGGAATAATCAGAGAGCAGGACGTGGAATCGGGCGATATGGTCAAAGAGTTGGTATTTGGTGGAGGAGGGATCTGTGATTCTCTCCAGGAGCCATTTGGTGTGTTCCAGGAAGGTTTGCCAGCCTAATGCAAGTGGCACTCCTATTTGGTGTAGGAGTTCTGCCAGGGCCAAGCCGTTATCGAAAGCTTGCCGGGTGACGTGTGCTGATGGGATGAACAAGTTAAGTTCATCCATGTGTGGGGGCCTAAGCAGTGTAGGTGTTGGTGTAGGTGGTGTGTTGTTGTGTGTGTGTTGTGTGTTAGGTGGGGTGCACACTTGAGGTGCAGGTGACAAAACGGGCGTGACCCGTCTTTCGCCTGCTTGAGGGCACTGTTCTGGGGCTGGCCTATTTCTGCCACGACGGTCCTGTATGAGCCAGTGCCCTGCCTCTGGAGGTGCAGCCGTCGTCTGTTGGCGATGTTCTCTAGGTGGTCTGGGGGCCCTATCCGGCTGCACCTGATTGCTTGACCCTTGAAGTGCGGCCTGGTAGCTCGGGCAACCGCGCCATGTTGCTCCGTGTCCAGTGGCGCTACACAGGACGCACTTCCGTTCCGCTGGGGGAACCCTGCAAGTGAAGGAGGGGTGGGGGCCTGAACATTTGGCGCATACTTCATGAGGGGCCTGACAATTTCGGTGAGTGTGTGTAAGCTGCTGGCACCGCTTACATTGTTGGGGCTCCCGGGCGGACCTATATTCCTCTACCCTAATTCTAAAATGCGCTAGGTATTTGAGGCCTCTAATCCTACGATTTTCGATGGTATCCGCCATTTCCACCAGGAACATGGGGAGGGGGGTTCTTTCCCTATTTTTACGGCGCATCCGCACCGCCCTAATGGCCTCAAATTGGGATTCTGCCAGTGCCTGTTTAATTTCGTCCCCGGAGAACTCGGCACACAGTCCTTTCAAAACAAATCTAATTGTTCTAGCTTCTGGGTGGGGGCTGAGGTAGAACTGTGCCCGTTGAGCCTTGAGGTGTTCCACGAAGTCGTGGTAGTCCCTCTAGCAGAACATCTTGACCGCGAAGTCTCCGGATCTGGGCGCGGTGTGTATTGTGTATCTGTGTGTGGGTTTGTACTTCCTATTGAAGGTTTGAGTGAGTGTGTGTATGCGTGTTGACTGGCTTTTGTGGACATAAACGGCCGCTAAGTTGGCCCGATAATCTGTGTAACTGTTGTGTGTCTCTGACCTGACCGCGGTGGCGTAGCTCTCAGGAAGTGGCGAGTGTGCGGGAGGCACGGGACTAGGCCTGGGGGGTGTTTCGTCCGTCTCGTCATTCTGTGCAGGAGGTGTGGGTGGCGCCTGGGCGCTGTCTAGGTGCTGTGGTGAGTGTTGTGTTAGTGTGGTGTTGTGGTCGGCGTTCTCCTGTGTGATGTCTAGTATTTTGTGTGTTGCTGTGTGATCTTGGTCTTTGTGTTGTGGTAAGTCTGGAGGTGTTTGTGTGGTGTTGGTGTTCGTGTCTGTTGTGTCTTGAGGGGAGTGCATGTTCGGAGGGGAAGCAGTGTCAGGTATGGTCTTTTGTCCCTTCTGAGTTTTTGGCGTAGTCGAGGTCGACGTCATGTCCCTGGCGACAATAGGCCTTTTGGGTGTGCTGAGCGAGGAGGGGGACTTCCTCGTCGGCGGTTTGTGTCTGCCTTTTCCCGTGCGGGTCTGCATGGATTGTGTGTGTAGGAGTGACAGAGAGAATAAATATATATATATATATATATGTGTGTGTGTGTGTGTAAGTTAATGTGCTATAAACCTACTCTTATTCTACGTTAGCTAAGCCAAGAGAGAAGAGTCAGAGAGCCTAGAGATTCTGCCGCTGTGTCACAAGGACCTACCGCTCACGTGATGACGAGTGACCTCAGCAAGCAGCGCCTATCTTAGTTACTAGGGGTCCTAACGGGAGCTTAAATACTAGACAGAAAAGAGGAAAAAAGAGACAGTAGTAGAGAAAGAGCTGATAGAGGGCGCTTAAAAAGCCTGCGAAAACAGAGGACCTGCCCGAAGGCGCCTAGGAGCCAGTCGTGAGACTGTTGGCAGCGGTCTTGTTTTGCTACCCTGCTATGCAGTTAATGTGAGCAAGCTCAGGCCAGAGCTAGCCGTGTGGCGGTCCTCGCAGAACGCTTCGGAGCTGACTCGGAGAGGATGCCGGACGTTGGGCGCTCGCTCGCCGGGTGGTTTAGAGCGGAGCGCGTCGGTGCTGTGGAAGCGGAGTGCTGGCTGCCAGTCGGCGTTTCCCCTTCGCCTTCGTAGATCTCCGCTGGTCTTCGCTGGGCTCCGTTTTTTTTTTTTTTTTTTTTATTGATGATGGGGGAAAAGGCAGCTAACGCCCTAACCCCAGGCAAGCCTGGGAGTGTGAGACTCCCCACCCTGGACTCGAACCAGGGTGGCACTACTCACAAAAAAAACCCCCACCGGAAGTAGGAGGCCCATGCCTCTCTGGTGCAATACCGCATTAAGCACCTGCGTATTTCTGGTGATTGTGATTGCTGCCTGCCAGTGGCAGTAACAGCGAGTGATAGTGAATTTAGCCAGTGGACACACATGACTTGCGCCCTGAGTGCCCCTCTGGAGAAGTGGTTGGTGAAGATGAATGGTGATTTACGGTGAGTTTACTCAGTGTTCTGAGTGGATCTGCTGGTGTTTTCGGAGTTGTCGTGCTTGGTGGGACCTGTATAAACCGTTTGCTGATATTGGAGTTTTGTATAGCGGGTTGTTGTATGGAAACTGGTCGGCGGAATGGTGTTGCTGACTTGGGTGGTCCTGCTGTAGCTGCACTTGGACACTGGCTATCCGGTTGGACAGCTCAGCGGTGGTGGACTGCAGAGTGGAGATGGCGGCGGTGGTGGCAGCTTGCAGGTCCAGTAGCTTCCTGGAGATGACGCTGGTGAAGGCCTCTTCTAACGCAGCTAAGCGAGCGCCGATATTCAGGATCTCCGCATGAAGGTCCTGAATGGCATCCCGCGTCGCTGTGTCAATAGAAGCTGGAGGTGGTGTGGCGTCTGTGTGTTGGGTCTGCGGTGATTGTACTGGCTGCGGAGTGGTGCTCCCGTCCCTCGGGTAAAACGGACACTGGGCCTGGCCAGTAAAGTGTCCTGTGCCACGGCAGGTGGCACAGAACCGGCGGCGACGGCGAAGATTGTGCTCAGTGCACTCAGCGGTGGTGTTGGCGGAGCCACAGTAGTGGCACCGCGGCGTCGAGGAGCAGGAGTCGGCTGTATGCCCGAAGGCACAACAGCGACGGCAGGGCCGGTAACGTTCCATCTTGCTGGCCTCGACGACCAGGAGTTGCCCTAACAAGGGCAGCCCTGACGCCAAGGCAGCGTCGAGGTCCGAACGATCCTGTATTTCCAGCCTCACAAGTGGTGTAGGTCCCCGGTTGCAAATTATCCTTGTGGCCCTCAAACAAGAAGGCCACTTAGATTTCGCTGCGACGAGGAGGTGCCGGGTGGAAAGGTCCCTAGGGACCCCCCGTACCACGGCACTGAACCGGGGCGGCGGCGGCGTGGAGCTGGGCGGCGGCGGTGGTAGCGATGGCGGCAACTGCAGCAGCAGTTGCGGCGAGGGTGTGGTGGCGGCCGGCGGCGAAGCAGGGCTTGCCGGGACCGGTAGCAACGGAGAAGCTGCCTCCTCGGCGGCTGCCGAGGAAGAGGCGACGGGTGCTGCCTTAGCAGCGGCGTGTCTGCGCAGTCTCTTCTTGGCCATCTTGACGAGTCGAAGAAGAAGCTCTTTTTTTTTTTTTTTTTTTTTTTTGTTAGTGGTGGGGGAAAAGGCTACTGACGCCCTAACCCCAGGCAAGCCTGGGAGTGTGAGACTCCCCGCCCTGGACTCGAACCAGTGCGGCACTACCCACGAAAAACCCCCACCGGAAGTAGGAGGCCCATGCCTCGCTTTTGCAGTACCGCATTAAACACCTGCGCATTTCTGGAGAAAATGGAAGCTGCGTGCCAGTGGCAGTAACAGCGAGTGAAGACTGAAGTGCCAGGGGACACACATGACTTGCGCCCTGAGTGCTCCCTGGGTGGAAGTTGGAGGTGACATAGGTTGTAGTTGGCGGTGTATTTGTGTTGTATACATATCAGCTTTCTGGCCTCGTCAGGAACGGGTTACCTGAAAGAAGGTGTATAAGTTCGCCTAGTGGCTTTAAAAGTGTTTTTTTTTTTAATTACATGTATTCTTGACTTATCTTAACATTTTGATTCTTGGTGTACTTATTTTCTAGTATTTACTTGTATAGAATGATCCGCCGAGGGCTTCATCCATGTGCCTTAATTTCTATGGTAATTTTTTTTTTTTTTTATATATATATATATTTTTTTTTTTATGCGTGCTTATCTCTAAATAGTTGAATTGTATTTCCGCCTGTCGGCTTCATCTTGATTATATGTACATATATATGTGCTTACTGCTAGTATTTTATTTGTATATACAGTGAAATTATTACCGCTTGTCGGCTGTGTCAATTGTATCTCGTTAACCATTGTGTAGCAAGGTTGTATAAAGTGCACACATGGCGGGCTGTCTGCCTTAGTGCAGGAGCGAGCCTGTGCCACTTGCGGGGGGACCCTCAACCCCCGGGGCCGCCTTGGTTGTGTAACACAAGGACTTGAGGGCAGCGAAATTTTGGTATGTGTGTGTATGTGTGTGTGAGTTCACGCGACCTGCATCATGGCTAGTGCATTAGGGTGTTTAGATACTCTTCTATGTTAATTTCTGGTTCGCCAATGCCAATAGTGCGATCAAATAGTGACAGAGGGCGGAGGTGCTTGTCGTGTGCCGTATCGTATTCTCCTAGCATTCTAATGTGATCGTTGTAGTTTTTGTTCTTTTTCGCATACAGGTTGTAGCTTAGGTGCTTGATAAATTGCTCAATTGTCAGCATTTTCAGCTCTTCGTGCATTTCAAACGCGGGAGCTTCTTCGGGTAGTTTGGCAATTATCGCAGTATTCTGTTTTGCATCGTTTGGAGGCGCTTAATGTGCGTTTGTGCCGCGTATCCCCATACGGGGGCAGCGTAAGTTAATATGGGACGGATCAGCGTCTTATATAACGTAAGTCCCATCTGAAGTTTAAGGCTGCTGTTAAGATTTATGAGCGGGTAGAGTCTGTTAAGTTGGCCATTGGCCTTTGCTCTAACTGTGTTTATGTGGTGTTTCCAACTGAGGTATTCATCCATCTTAACACCTAAGTATGTAACATTAGTTTCCCACCCGATTGGTTCCTGTCTATAGGTGAGGGGTGGGAGAGTTCGCCTCCTGTGTCTGTGCAGATTTCTTCTGCTAAAAATGATGGCTTGGCATTTTCTTGAATTTAGTTTAACCCGCCATTTGGTGAACCATGGTTCCATGGCATTAAGAGCGTTCTGTAGCCTTAGATGTATAATGCGCGGCTGGGTTGATTGTGTAGCTAAGGCCGTGTCATCAGCGTATATGTATTTATCTACTCTGACTAATTGGGGAAGGTCGTTGATGTAGATGTTAAACAGCGTGGGTCCCAGTAAACTTCCTTGGGGTACTCCAGCGCTGATTGGGCGAGCAGTAGATTTAGCTTCACCTACGGAGATGCGAAAGCTCCTTCCGCTGAGGTAGTCTTTGACTAGGGATATCATTGAGTCTTGCACGCCTATGGAGATTAATTTTCTTAGTAGGCCTGCATGCCAAACTTTGTCGAAGGCGCGTTCAATGTCCAATAGGACCACGCCTGTGGATCGCTTGTTATTAAAACCTGCAGTTATTTTCTCAGTTATTCTGAGTAGTTGCAGCGTTGTAGAGTGATTAGCTCGAAAACCGAACTGTTCACTAGTTAAGATGTTATTCTTAGCGAGAAATGAGTTTAGGCGTTTCAAAACAACTTTTTCTAGGAGTTTGCTCAGTGTGTTAAGGAGGCTAATTGGCCTATGGTTTGTTGGAATTGAGGGGTCTTTTTGTTGTTTGGGGAACATCAATATTTGAGCTTCTTTCCAACGAGTTGGGAATTTTCCATTCTGGAGGGCATGATTAAATATGTCCGCTAGTAGTTTTAAAGCGCTTGGTGGAAGATGTTTGAGCACTAGATTGGGAATCTTATCCGGGCCCGGAGCTTTTCTATTGGGTATATGCATGATTAGCCATTTAATTTCGCCAGCATTTGTTTTTCTCATTTTATTGTGAGTTGCAATGTTTCCAATGCTAGCAATTTGGTCTTCCGTTGCTGCTGCAAAATTTCCGTCGCACGGGTCAGCATTCGGTTTGAATGTTTCTTCTAATGCATCCGCGAAGGCCTCAGCCTTTTGTTCGTCGGTTTCCGCTATTTGGCCTCCCGAATGTAGGGGCGGGATGTTGAAGCGAGTGCGCGTTAGGCATTTCGCGATTCGCCACACTGCCCGGTTTTGTGGATCTAGTGTGTCTAGCGTGGCGTTCCATTGTTCTCTTATGTGTTCTGTCATAAGAATGTTGGCAGCAATTCTAAGGTTTTCGTATTCGTTTTTGTGGATAATGTTACGCGTGCGCTGCCACTGACGTCTGGCGCGGTTGCGGTCTTGTATCGCCCGTCTTACTGCCAGTGGAAATGGTGTCGTCGTGGAGCTGTTTGGGCGTGTTAGCGGTACATGTCTTTCTGTGGCGTGGTGTATGACTTTCGTTATTGTTTCTACCGCTTGGTCTTGTGTTTCGTGGGAGTTGACATTGATTTCCATTTGTCCAAGTTCGGTTTCTATTAGCGCCTCAAACGCCGGCCAGTTTGCTTGATTATAATTGCGTCTGGCTGGCTCTGGTTTGAACATTAGAGGCGCTGCGATCTCCATTAGTACCGGCAAGTGATCTGATGTGAGATCGTTTATTACCGTTGTTTCGGTGTCATATGGCATATCTTTCAATAGAGCAATGTCTAAAATATCTGGCCTTTGGTTGACCTGTCTTGGTATAAACGTGGGTTCGTCAGGTCCCGTTAGTAGGATGTTTGACCTATTAACGTACGTTAGCAGTTTGGTGCCTGAAGTGTTTGTCATTCTACAATTCCAAAGGTGATGCTTGGCGTTTAAGTCACCAGCTGCAATTACCTTATGGTCGAGGCGCATAATTTTATCTACATCCTCCACGTCGATATCGCCTGGAGGATTGTATACTGCTATAATCATTACTGCGGCGTTATGCAATTGCACATTTACCGCTGTTGCTTCCAGACGGTTTAGTTGTGGCACGTGTTTTTGATGGTGAGTTAGCGAGTTTTGGACGGCCACCGCTGTTCCTCCGCCTCTTCGGTTTCTATCGTTTCTGTAGATTTTGTACCCAGGTACCGTGAAGCGGTCTTCTGGTCCTAAATGTGTCTCGTTCAGCAGTGCAATCTGAACAGAGTTCCTGACTAAGAAGTCTGACAGTGCTTTACCTTTGCGTCGGAGGTTGTTGCAGTTCCAGTATATTATGTTTACAATTGGTGTACTAGCCATAACGAGAGTCCGAAAGTACTGTGAGATATCTGGCGAGGTAATTATACAGGTACAGTGGTTCTATGTCTTTATCTGATAATAGTTCCAAGAGCCATTTGCTGTGTTCTATGAATTTATTAAAAGCTATATCTGGGGGGCATCCTAGGTGTGTTAGGAGTCCCCTCAAGGCCAAGCCACTTTCAAATGCGTCCCGAGTGGTGAGCGCAGTTGGGCTGAAGATTGAGTCTCCCAACGGTGACTGTGGTTTCTGTGTATGTGTTTGTGCTGTAACGTGTGTGTGTTTGTGTTTTGTCGCGTTGGGGGTGCGCTCGTGCTGTGCTGGTGGCAGACTGGGAGCGACCCGGTCTCCAACCGCTCTTGAGAGGCAGGGTTCGGGTACTGGCCGGTTTCTGCCACGTCGGTCCTGTGTGTACCACTGCCCCTCGGTGTTAGTGGGAGCAGTCATGCTTCTCTGCTTCTGTTCTGCTGGTTGTGGTCGGGGGGCCCTAGATGTCTGCTCCCTTGGCCTTGATTTTAGTGCCGCCTGGTACTTCGGGCAACCGCGCCAAGTTGCCCCATGTCCCGTACCATTGCACAGCGCGCACTGTCGTTCCCCTGGGGGAACTCTACAGGTGTAAGAGGGGTGGGGGCCTTTACATTTGGCGCAGGTGTCTTGTGGAGCCTGGCATTCTAAGTGCGTGTGGTAAAGCATTTGGCATTTTCTGCACTGTTTTGGCACTGGATCGGTCCTGTATTCTTCGATCCTAACCCTAAAATGAGCTACGTATTTGAGGCCCACTATCTTTCTATTGGCTGGTGTGTCCGCCAGTTCCACCAGGAACATGGGGAGGGGGGCTCTAAACCTATTCCTTCTGTGCATCTGCACAGCCCTAAGGACCTCAAGGTTGTGTGATGCCAGTTCCTGTCTTATGTGTTCACCGGAGACCTCCGCATACAGCCCTTTGATAACAAATCTTATGGTCCTAAGCGAAGGTTCGGGCATGAGGTGGAACTGTATGCGTTCCCGCTTGAGGTGATCTACAAAAGCATTGTAGTCCCTCCTGCAGAACAGTTTCACCGCATAGTCTCCGGATCGTTGCGCGATTCGTATGGTGTATTTGTGTAGAGGTTTGTGTTTTCTGTCAAAGTTGAGTGTAAGGGCGTGTATGTGTGTTGTCTGGCTGTTTTTCACGAAGATAGGTGCCAGATCGGACCTAAACTCCGTGAAAGTGTTTGTGTGTGTGTTTGATTTTGCCTGTGCCGCCTGCGCGTAGCTCTCAGGTAACGGTGAGTGTGCTTGTGGTGTGGGTGATGGTCTTATGTCTGACAGGTCGATGAGGTCGGCGTCATAAGGTGAAGTGGGTATGACATGTGTGTTGTGATCGCTTGCGTCTGTGATAGTCTGTGTGTGTGTTGGAGTGTGTGGTGGTGATGCCTGAGTGGATGTGTTGGTGTGTGTGGGGGTAGGTGTCAGTGTGTGTGTGAGTGTGGGTGTCAGATTGTGTGTAGGAGTCTGAGTGGTTGTAGGTGTCTGAGTATGTGTAGTAGTCTGAGAATGTGTAGGTGTCTGAGTGTGTGTAGGTGTCTGGGCATGTGTAGTAGTCTGAGTGTGTGTTGGTGTCTGAGTGTGTGTAGGTGTCTGAGCGAGTGTAAGAGTCTGAGTGTGTGTAGGTGTCTTGAGTATTTGTAGGTGTCTGAGTGTGTGTAAGAGTCTGAGTTTGTGTAAGAGTCTGAGTGTGTGTAAGTAACTGAGTGTGTGTAAGTGCCTGAGTGTGTGTAGGTGTCTGAGTATGTGTGAGTGTTGGAGTGTGTGGAGGTGTGATGGTGTGTGTGCGTGTATGAGTCAGTGTGTGTGATGTTTGAGTAGGTGTAGTGGTATGCGTGTGCAAGGATTGCTCATTATAGCGCCTCTGAGTGGGTGTGGGTATGAGAGAGAGTTTGGTGTCCTGTGTACTTGGTGTATCCAGTGGTCCCACTTCAGGTGTGTTGCTACGCTGAGCGCGCGCGCGTGTACGTGGGCGTGAGGTGGGCCGTGTAGATGGTGATGAAGGTGCGGATGGCTTGTCTTTTGTCACTTTCAGAGCCTTAGCCGCTATGGGCCTTTTGGTCGAGGACAGAGATGACGGGGAAAGTCGAACAGTCGTTCCTGTACCTGGTCGCACCATCGTCAAATTAAATCTCCTGTGACTGTATGTGTGTATAAATAGATGTACTATATGTGTGTGTGTGTGTTAAAAGCTAGCTAGGAAGAAGTGAAATTTGAAGGTATGTAAAGCCTAGAACTTCTACTGCTGTGTCACAGTTACCGCTCTTGTGTGACTACAGCTAGCAGCACCTAACTTATAGCTATGGGGGCTTACAAACTAGATAGGTAGATGAAAATAGAGAAAGTGGAAGAGATAGAGCAGCTAGAGGGCGCTGAAAAGCGCGAGAAACAGAGGACTTGCCCGAAGGCGCCTTGGTTCCAGTCGTGAGACTGTTGGCTGCAGCCTTGTTTCTCTACCCTGCTATACTGTTTGTAGATCTGAGTTGTGATGCAGATGAAGTTCTCGTGGCTCCTTGTGACGACCGGGAGAAGTGCGCGAGGTACCGTGTAGCGACCTGCGGCCTCTCGCTCAACCCGCCTTTCTCCGATGCACGCAGAGCAGCTCCTGGAGAAGTGCACGAGGTACCGTGTAGCGACCTGCGGCCTCTCGCTCAACCCGCCTTTCTCCGATGCACGCAGAGCAGCTCCCTCGCTCAACCCGCCTTTCTCCGATGCACGCCGAGCAGCCAGAAGCTTTTTTTTTTTTTTTTTTTTTGCGGTTTTTTTTTTTGTCTGAAGTGAAAACGTACAAAATCGCGATTTTTTTTTTTTTTTTACCGTGGAGGGGAAAAATGCATTACGCATTCAACCCCCAGCCGAAGTGCAATGGCCAGAAGCTCCGTCACCGTAAGATGACTGAGACATGGGCACGGTTTTTTTTTTTTTTTTTTTTAAGGGGAGACAGAGAGAGAGTTGGAGGGTTGAAAGAATGGCTTATCTCGCCATTGGGTGAAGATTAGAAGGGAAAAATTGGGTGAGATAGGAAAGGAACAGTGAATGGGGAATGATGGAGTTCCGCGATAGCACCTCCGTGATTATTGGTAAAGTTGATGTTGCTGCAGCACATGGGGCTGCAACAAGGAATGGCTTATCTAGTCTGTAAACATGACCCGAGGGCCCTGAGTACAGCGCTAGGGAGTCTTGGGTGAGCTTTAGTACTGATGTCTGGTGTTGCGGGTGTGTGTGAGAGGGCATGATTTGGTGGTAAGGTCCTGAAGAATCCGATGGTGACTATTTGAAATTTGCTCGGCTACATTGTTGACTGTCAGTTCTTGGCTGTCAAGAACTGCAGTATAGCATTTATTGACGTCCTTTCGGGTTCCCTTGAGTAGGTCATCCAGAAAGGTGAGGCGTAATGGCAATTTTGAAGTTTGAACATAGAGGTCCTGGTTGGCCTCCAAGATCCTGGCGTTTACGTCATGGATTTCCTGTAGTAGGGTGTAGAGGACGTCCAGCTCCAGGAGGAACTCAGACGTGACCTTATTCTGGGCTACGGCATCGGTGTCTTGACGGTTGGCTGTAGAAGTGGTGTGGGCGTCTGAGATGGCTGCGGTCATGGTAGTGAGGGCTTCTTCCAGCGTGTTCAATCGGCCGCTAATGAGCAGGACCTCTGAGTGCAGGTCCTGCACGGCGTCTTTAACGGCGCTGTCGGATGGCGCATCTGCCTGTGGGGTGTTAGTGGCGGCAGGCATGTGATGGGTGATGGAGTCTTCCGTCTGCGTCGAGGTGGTGGTTGTTGAAGTCCTCGCCTCTTTGTCTATGGGTGTGGCGGCAGAGGCTGGTGTCAGGTGGCGGCGGCTGCGTGGGTAATAGGGGCACTGCGCCTGTCCTGTGAAATGACCAGGGCCATCACAGGTGGCGCAGTACCGGCGTCGAAATCTGAGATCATGAGCTGCGCATTCAGCTGTCAATCTGGGCGCCCCACAGTAGTGGCACCGTGGGGGCTCAGCGCAGGTGTCGGCGGTGTGGCCGAATGCGCAGCAGCGGCGACATGGAAGCTGGCGACTACCTCTGCTGGCCTCAACTGTGTGACGGCGCCCACAGATGAGCAGACCGTCAGTCAAGGCTGCAGTGTAGTCGGTTGCGTTGGAGAATTCGAGGCGCACCAATGGTGTTGGACCCCTCGAACTAGTGATACGGGAAGCCCGTATCACTGAGGGCCACTGGTGGCAAGCTGCTGCGGTGAAGAAGCGGTGGGGGAGGTCCAGCGGAACTCCCCGGATCACCGCGCTGTGCCTCACAGGAAGCACAGGTTGGTTGGGCTGCGGCGGCTGCGTTGTACATGGCTTGGTCACAGCGGCGGTGGATGATTTGCTGGCCGGCAGGTGCGGCTGCAACTGCCGGCATTCTGCGGCGGCTGGAGGCGGAAGGGTGGCACTGCTCTCAGCCGAGAGGGCCGGTTGGTGCTCGGTTGTGGCTGCGGCGACTGGAGGCGGAAGAGTGGCACTGCTCTCAGCCGAGAAGGCCGGTTGGCACTCGGCTGTGGCTTCGGCGGTGTATGAGGCGGTTTGGTTTCCGCGTTTCTGCTTGGACGGCAGTGAAGGCGGCGCTGAGGCCGGCAACTGCGGCAGCAGTTGCCGGGAGCTTGCGGCAGCGGCGACCGGCGATTGCGTTGGCGGTTGCCCGGCAAGAGCGGGAGCTAAAGCCGGAGAAACCGTCCAAGACGCGCTGCCATTCCTAGGTGATGGCGGCGGCGACTCGCCCGGTTCAGCTGACGGTGAGGTTGCGGCGGTAGTCCTCTTCCTTCGGCGACCTTTCTTCGTCATCTTGTCCTCTTTTTTTTTTTTTTTTTTTTTACCGTGGAGGGGAAAAATGCGTTACGCATTCAACCCCCAGCCGAAGTGCAATGGCTGGGAGGATATGTGGGACTCTCCGCTTCCTCATGCGGCATACCCACTAAAAAACCCCTCCACGTTATAACAGTAGATTGTTGTGAATCTCGTGGCTTTGCGCGGTCCCGCTGATGCACCCGCGTTAGTCGGCGAAAGATAGGAAGCTGCCGCACGTTGTGCGGGAGCGGGTGTAAGGTTGTTTCTAGGCTAACAGCCATGGAACCTGACTGCAGCCTAGGGAGTAGAGGTGATATTGGAAAGGAAATAAAGGGTGGAAATTTGAGGAGAGAATAGGACGTAGACGTTATGGATTGTACCTGCTTCGGAATTGCTCCACGAAGCTCCCAGTAGTCTTCCACTCCGTCAGTGGTCGGGCTTTCCCGAGCCGTGCGTGCCCCTCAGCCTGCGCAGGAGGAGGAGCAGTGATGGGTTGCTGACGTTTGGTTTGAAAGAGCTCAGCAGAATATGCAGCTTGCTGCAGGAGAACCTGCCTCAGAGGCTGCATGAGGGCGTCGATCCTGGTGGACAGGTCGGCGGCTGAAGTCTGCTGGCTGGTGGCTGCTGCGGCGTTAGAAGCTTGCAGTTCCTGCAGCTTCTGTGTGAGGAGGCTGCATGTCTCTTCCAGAGCAGCTATTCGAGCGCCGACGTTCAGGATCTCCGCGTGGAGGTCCTGAATGGCTTCTCGCGTCGCTGCGTCTGTTGAGAGTGCAGGTGGTGAGGCCTCGGTGGTTGATGTCTGCGGTGGAGTGGTGCGGCGCGCAGGAGGTGGTGAGGAAGTGCTGCTCCTTGGGTAGAGAGGGCACTGCGCTTGCCCTGTGTAATGTCCTGTGCCACGGCAGGTGGCACAGAACCGGCGGCGACGGCGAAGATTGTGCTCAGTGCACTCTGCGGTGGTGTTGGCGGAGCCACAATAGTGGCACCGCGGCGTCGCGGAGCAGGAGTCAGCGTTATGCCCGAAGGCACAACAGCGACGGCAGGGCCGGTTACGTTCCATCTTGCTAGCCTCGACGACCAGGAGTTGCCCTAACAAGGGCAACCCTGACGCCAAGGCAGCGTCGAGGTCCGAACGATCCTGAAGCTCCAGCCTCACAAGTGGTGTAGGTCCCCGGTTGCAAATTATCCTTGTGGCCCTCAAACAAGAAGGCCACTTGGATTTCGCTGCAGCGAGGAGGTGCCGGGTGGAAAGGTCCCTAGGGACCCCCCGTACCACGGCACTGAACCGGGGCGGCGGCGACGTGGAGCTGGGCAGCGGCGTTAGTGGTGATGGCGGCAACTGCGGCTGCAGTTGCGGCGAGGGTGTGGTGGCGGCCAGCGGCGAAGCAGGGCTTGCCGGGACCGGTGGTAACGGAGAATCTGCCTCCTCGGCGGCTGCCGAGGAAGAGGCGACGGGAGCTGCCTTAGCAGCGGCGTGTCTGCGCAGTCTCTTCTTGGCCATGTAGACGAGTCGAAGAAGAAGCTCCGTGCGAAGTTGTCCTCTTTTTTTTTTTTTTGGAAAGGGGAGACAGAGAGAGAGTTGGAGGGTTGAAAGAATGGCTTATCTCGCCTTTGGGTGAAGATTGGAAGGGAATAGTGCAAGGGAAAGTCAGGTGAGATAGGAAAGGAACAGTGAATGGGGAATGATGGAGTTCCGCGGTAGCACCTCCGTGATTATAGGAAAAGTTGATGTTGCTGCAGCATATGGGGCTGCAACAAGGAATGGCTTATCTAGTCTGTAAACATGACCCGAGGGCCCTGAGTACAGCGCTAGGGAGTCTTGGGTGTGCTTTAATACTGATGTCTGGTGGAACGGGTGTGTGTGAGAGGGCATGAAGTTTTGGTGGTAAGGTCCTGAAGAATCCGATGGTGACTATTTGAAATTTGCTCGGCTACATTGTTGACTGTCAGTTCTTGGCTGTCAAGAACTGCAGTATAGCATTTGTTGACGTCCTTTCGGGTTCCCTTGAGTAGGTCATCCAGAAAGGTGAGGCGTAGTGGTAATTTAGAAGTTTGAACATAGAGGTCCTGGTTGGCCTCCAAGATCCTGGCGTTTACGTCGTGGATTTCCTGTAGAAGGGTGTAGAGGACGTCCAGCTCCAAGAGGAACTCAGACGTGACCTTTTTCTGGGCTATGGCATCGGTGTCTTGATGGTTGGCTGTAGAAGTGGTGTGGGCGTCTGAGATGGCTGCGGTCATGGTGTTGAGGGCTTCTTCCAGCGTGTTCAATCGGCCGCTAATGAGCAGGACCTCTGAGTGCAGGTCCTGCACGGCGTCTTTAACGGCGCTGTCGGATGGCGCATCTGCCTGTGGGGTGTTAGTGGCGGCAGGCAGGTGATGGGTGATGGAGTCTTCCGTCTGCGTCGAGGTGGTGGTTGTTGAAGTCCTCGCCTTTTTGTCTATGGGTGTGGCGGCAGAGGCTGGTGTCAGGTGGCGGCGGCTGCGTGGGTAATAGGGGCACTGCGCCTGTCCTGTGAAATGACCAGGGCCATCACAGGTGGCGCAGTACCGGCGTCGAAATCTGAGATCATGAGCTGCGCATTCAGCTGTCAATCTGGGCGCCCCACAGTAGTGGCACCGTGGGGGCTCAGCGCAGGTGTCGGCGGTGTGGCCGAATGCGCAGCAGCGGCGACATGGAAGCTGGCGACTACCTCTGCTGGCCTCAACTGTGTGACGGCGCCCACAGATGAGCAGACCGTCAGTCAAGGCTGCAGTGTAGTCGGTTGCGTCGGAGAATTCGAGGCGCACCAATGGTGTTGGACCCCTCGAACTAGTGATACGGGAAGCCCGTATCACTGAGGGCCACTGGTGGCGAGCTGCTGCGGTGAAGAAGCGGTGGGGGAGGTCCAGCGGAACTCCCCGGATCACCGCGCTGTGCCTCACAGGAAGCACAGGTTGGTTGGGCTGCGGCGGCTGCGTTGTACATGGCTTGGTCACAGCGGCGGTGGATGATTTGCTGGCCGGCAGGTGCGGATGCAACTGCCGGCATTCTGCGGCGGCTGGAGGCGGAAGGGTGGCACTGCTCTCAGTCGAGAGGGCCGGTTGGTGCTCGGCTGTGGCTGCGGCGACTGGAGGCGGAAGAGTGGCACTGCTCTCAGCCGAAAAGGCCGGTTGGCACTCGGCTGTGGCTTCGGCGGTGTATGAGGCGGTTTGGTTTCCGCGTTTCTGCTTGGACGGAAGTGAAGGCGGCGCTGAGGCCGGCAACTGCGGCAGCAGTTGCCGGGAGCTTGCGGCAGCGGCGACCGGCGATTGCGTTGGCGGTTGCCCGGCAAGAGCGGGAGCTAAAGCCGGAGAAACCGTCCAAAACGCGCTGCCATTCCTAGGTGATGGCGGCGGCGACTCATCCGGTTCAGCTGACGGTGAGGTTGCGGCGGTAGTCCTCTTCCTTCGGCGACCTTTCTTCGTCATCTCTCACGTGTTGCGATCCACCTACCGATCCCCCACCAAAAAACCCTCTCTTCCACCTCGATCACCACCACCCATGGGCACGGACTTCGTAGAAAACTATTTATAGCTAATGTTTTGTGTTTGAGCACGCACCTGCTAGAAAATAAGCCTTGGAAGACTGCAGGTAGAGGATTAGGTATTAAGGCTCTTTAACATTGGTGTCCATGCTGAACTTAATTGTAGGCCAGAATCGCGATTTAGATTATTTGTTTCAGATGAGATGGCTAAAGCTTCTTTTACTCTCCTTTCCCAGTAGTTCGAACACTTTGCCACTATCTTAGTGTTGGTAAAGTTAGCTCTGTGGCTCTGTTCTGTTCTTCTAAGTCCATACTGGTAGATGTTTGCACCAATTCCCCAACACAGCAGCTGATATCCAGCACCAGAATGCTACAACGATTCTCCCACTTCTCTTAGTAGCAATTACACGCTCGGTACTGTAGCGAGTGTTGTCTGGTCGCCAAAGCGTCAACCGCCCATCAACATTGGAACAGGACACTTTCTCGTCCGTCCAAATAATGTTCTTCCAAAATTCACATGGCATTGGAAGGTGTAGAAGGACAAAGCTCACTCTGTCTTCTCGATGAGCATACATTAGAGTTATTTTCTTAGCTGTCCTTCGATGATGAACTCCGCTGGTATGCAGGTGTCTTCGCACAGTAGTTGCTGCAACGGGAACGCCTAATTAACGACCGATTGCAGCTGCTGACCAGAAAGGATTAGTTGTGTTAGCTTGCTTTATGGTTGTTCTTCTTGGCTAACCACTTTTTGGACGACATCTCAGCCCATCTTTACCCCCTTCTTGAAAGTGCTGTATCCAACGTCTGACACAATCTTCTCTGCCAATTCCAATAGAAATTTCAGAAATGGGACGGCCAGCTTCCCACATCCCAATAATCCTGCCTCTGGTTACCTCTGTGGTGTATTTTGGCATTTTACGACTTTTAGTTGCAGATGAGAATACTTCAATTGTTTGTTCCTTTTTACGACCCCTGTGTACGCCTAGTCTTGTAGGCGAAGACAAACGCTTTATTTTGCTATACGACACAAAGACTATTCGCTTCACCAGATACATGCATGCTATCTATTGGTATCCATCCGTATACTGGCAGTGTCAAATGCACCGTGCTCTGTCCACTATATTAGCTACTTGGGGAAATGGGAAAATCAGTTCCTCAGAAAAATGTTAACATCAAATGCGTATTATGCAACTGTAACTGGAGGTTTAATTTTAGAGACCAAATAGGTCCTTTTTGATTAGTGCATTTAGAATATATTATAATTGTTTAATTAGGAGCCAAGAATATCAGCTGAATTTCTTCCATGTATTACAAGTAACTTTGTTCGCCAAATTTATCTATTCTGTTTTACAGCCAAGTCAATGCTTCACTCATATCACTGGCATAACTATTTTAACACCTACTAACGGCAGTCGTAAGCCATTGCTGATTTTATAAACAGCAGCAACAATTACTTCTTACTTTGAGGCGATCCCTAAAATTTAAACCAGCCTAAATATTAACAGCAACAGAACCTCGTTGTTTTAATAATAATGATTTATCACTGTCATTTGCAAATCACGGGTTCCAGATTAACATAAGCTCTTATTTTTTGCCTTAATTTTCAATTTGTTATAAAAATACCAATGATTTTGCTTCTATAATTGTTTAACAAAATGAATGTCTAATTAGGTGTCCTCGAAAAACATAAATTAAGACCTGATGGAAACCCGAAAGAAAACAAAGTTTCCGATTCATTGCAAACAAGATTCCATTTTGATATAGTTTGCAAACAATCACACTGCCGCTGCATTAAGGTCGAGGGTTTCGTTATTAAATTATATTATTAAACTTTAATAGATATTAGGTTTATCATTTTAAGTTTATAACATCAATGGTGCCAGTGCACCACCAAGCATTGAGTATTCGATCCTCCGTCAGGTATGTATGAACGTGACGATATTTTCAAATGTTTATTAACGGAATTTTTAATAACTATTATATCGTTTTGATCATTTCCTCACCTTGTGTGTCATTAAGAAACGGAACTAAAAAAACGTATACCTCACACTGAACACTGCTTTAATCCTGTTGCTATAGGGAATAAACCTATAAAAGTACTATATAAAATAATAGCAAAAATGGAAATAAAAATAAAAGTGGGTCCTTTATTTTTTTTTCAATTAAAAGCTTAAATTATTCACGGAGTTTATGAATAATTTTGCCCAGTTAAGGACAGATTGGTTCATACTATCAAATGAATAGAGCGCACCGTTCTCCACTGAAGAATAGGCGAGGAGGATGCGTGGCTGTACGTTGAATTAAGCAGCGACACCTGTCGCTGGTTCGAATGTTGTGTATCGCATGCTTATTTTCTGACATTGAACAAAAACAATCTATCTAATACTTCGAGATTGTTATTATCAGGAATGGAGAATCAAGTTAAAGGCGATATTCTAGAGATTCAGGTAATTACAACTCCGCTGTGCTATGTTTAATATACTAAATGATATTTTATTCGCTGAAATCCGGTATTGTTAGGAATGCTTTTTTAGCTATTAATGTCGTCCTTTATGTTATTAATTTCTTGTCTATGTTATGTGCTCTGAATACTATGAGTCCTTTTCTCACATAGTATTGTATTTGTGTTGCATAACTGCATAATTAACGTATTAAGGAATGTATTCATACTGAGCTCACTCAAAATTTCTAAAATAATTATTTTCGTGTCTTGTGCCTGAAACATTTTAATTTCCTTCTTGTCGAACGAGACCTTCCAACATGAAGATACTTGTTTCCTTGGATCCACTGTGGGTTAATGTAAACATTAACAATGCATGACCGAAATATTTCTTTAACATGGTAATAAAATTCTAGATTTATGCAGATGCCGTTGAATGTGGATATTGATAGCAAATATTATTAGTTTCTGGAGGAGTAATTGACGTATTTTCCTGTTTTGTTTGCAGCATTTGCAATTAATATTTTATAAAACATTCAGTTGTAAAATGCCAACGGTATTGAAGCGTTTGTATGTAAGAGTACCGCAATATTACAACGCTATGCGAAGCAAAAATCCTTGTAACTTGCTACTATAAAGTTTTTTTCTTTCTCTGATCAGAAAGAGGCTCCATTAAGCTGTAAAATGTTATATTTTGCATATGTTACGTAAATAACGCAGCTCCGTTAAAAAGAAGAATAAAAAATAGTACTTTAGGACATTTGATACACTTTCTGACTCTTTTGATGTTTATTGGTGTCGCGTTTCAATGACTTCAGCTATTTTAATCAGATGTATGTATAATTGCTAATTAAGCTTACGTTTGTAAGTAGAGTACTTAACACTGGAGTCATTCTTACTTCTGCTACACTACTTAGCCGAAACACAATACCAGCTCAATTTCTACAGATGCATTGAAATCCCATTTATAATATTTGCCCATTAGTTTACAATGATTGTTGAGGTGGGCTCTGTGAGTTGGGCATATGACCGCCATTACAATTGAACAGCAAAGAAGCATGGTAGCATAGTATGATAGATGTTATTCTCATACCCTCTATGCAAGAGCGCCCTTCACGCGCTCCTAACAGAACATGGGCATTTACATGGTAATCTTGCACACCAGGTTACCCTGTCATGGCGGATGCTGTCAATGTGGATTGCCAAACATGCAGATTTAAAAACCACTACGTTTATGCAACATTAGCAAGCAGTTGGTATCAATTTACTGCATAGGTCAAAACAAAGTCATTGGTATACGCGGAGGTAGTTATAAAATATCTGCAATGTAATAAATGGGTCAAAACAAAAGTGCAGGAAATAATGACCTCGAAACCAAAGGGAATATATAATAGCTATAGGAAGGGCAATAATAACAAATATAAGAGAAATGATTCATAATGTACGAGAAGGAAATGTTTAACTAAAATAAATATACTATATCAATGGTAATAATAACAAATATAAGAGAAATTATTTATAATGTACGAAAAGGAAATGTTTAACTACAATAAATATAAAATAAATATAATCGCCCAAACTGACCAAACAAATAGCATAGCTTCCCCATGTCATGCCGATTTTAAAGTACATTCTCTCTGAAGTAGTTATAAAATGTCTGTAATGTAATAAATGAGTCAAAACAAAAGTGCCGGAAATAATAACCTCGAAATCGAAGGGAACATATGGCTATAAGAGGGGTAATAATAATAAATATAAGAGCAATGATTCATTATGCACGAAAAGGAAATGTTTAACTAAAATAAATATAATCGCCCAAACTGACCAAACAAATAGCATAGCTTCCCCATTTTCTGACCATTTTAAATATATATATTCTCTCTTCAGATGCCGCTGGCTCCGTTTATTATGCCAACCAAACACAGTAATAGTTCTGATTTCCGTCTATTTGTTAATTTTAGGGTTAAATCACCGCCAAGCAATAAGCAAATGCAACATAAAGGAATGCCTTATACACCTATCCACGAAACAGAAAGGAAAATGTCGTACAAGTAAACATAATCACCGTAAGTAGCAAACAAAGTTTATTTTCCCTTATGCGGACGTGTTTTTTAACTCGCACACTCTCACTTTATATGGCGCTAGAGTATTACATGTAATTTGCAAGTCAATTGTTTGTTTTTAAGGCCTAAAATACGTGATTTATATCATTTTCAAAACTACTCTTTTCTTGCATCTTTAAATGTAATGCATTTCAAAACATATTATACTTCGCGCCACGCCAAATGACGTCACCACATCAGGAAGAAATACATCGCACCAAATGACGTCACCGAAAGCTAAGTAGCAACCTCTAAACATAGAAAACTATTTGTTACGGACCTTGGTGATTTCTTGGTGTTTTTTGGGGTTATGTTTTAAAGCGAAGTTGCCTGCCTGGCGTTGCGCGGTAGCCGCCATGACAGGGTAACCTGGTGTGCAAGATTACCATTTACTTTTGTGAAAAGTATTTTGTCGTCAGCTGCCACATGGTTTGAGGTGCCTATGATCTGCTGGTGATTTGCGGTACTTTGTGCTGCCACTTAGCGACAAGTCTTGCCGATAAGGAAAAACTACCTTTGGAAAGAATCGATAGAGTATGCAGTGGCGGACGAAATGCGAGGTAGTTCCATTACATCCCGCATCGACCCGTGATACAAATGGATCCAGCCTGTACAAGATAAGGTAAAAGCACGGTGTATTTTATTCAAGAGAATAACACCTATTTATACAAAGCGACAAAACATACCAAAACAGTATAAACATAAACTGATATTACATAAATAATTAACGTTAATTAATGTTATCGATAATCGACTGTATTTCGAATGTGAGATTTTGCTATGGAGTGATTCGGTTTTTCATTCGGATTTAAAAGCTCTTTATTACGAGTGAAATCAGTTTTCGTTCGTATTTAAAAGTTCGACGCTTTAGCTCTCTAGTGATAAAAACAAGCCTTTGGTGCATATTTGCAATATGAAAACCACATTTGCTTGTAGTTATTCTCTATAACTAAAGCGATAATTCATTCAATGACGGACATTCTTCGATACCTACAGCTACGGGCGGAAAAAATTCGCTGGTATACCTTTAGGGGCACTAAGCCCCAAGATGTAGCCGAGATATGTTATTTAGAAATAGAAGATTGAAGCAGTTTGCGGCCTTCGGCAGCCCCAAACTGCGGTGCGACGACAGAGCGTACCTGAACGTTTCCGCGTCTAAGCCACAATGATCGCTGGTGGGTTACATTAAAACTTCATACACTTTCTACGGAAGTATGCGCTTTGAAGAAATGTCTCCATAAATATCTGAATGTGATACCATACTCTTTCTCAATCAGACTGGCATATCTAACTCTGAAGTGGAACGCCGAACATTTCAAATAAAAGATGAGGCTTTTACGGCCGGCGTCTTGAATAAAGAAAGTATTTTCCGGGCTTGTAGGCCGTGGTCCATTGGGTTTTGAAGTTCCCAAGGGCTGCGCTTGCCATCTTCACAGGTGATCCTGGTCAGAGCTCGAATGAATTCAGCAGCAGCAGCAGCAGCAGCAGCAGCAACGAGTTGATGTTGGAAGGAGGCAAGCCTCCTTCCGTCTTCTTCCAGATCAGGGCTAGGCCCTCTACTGGAGGTGAAGGGGTTTTTCTTTCCAACACAGGTATACAGGCCTTGTTAAGGCGCATAGCTTCTTCCTTGCGATTAAAGTCGGGAACTTCAAAACCCAATGGACCACGGCCTACAAGCCCGGAAAATACTTTCTTCATTCATTTCATATAAAGATACCTCATCAATATATTTTCCATTTTAAGGTTATCTACCTACTTCAGAATTGTGTGCAGTTATGGTTCAGTAATATGGGGTTATGTTATATAGGTGATATCGTATTATTATTATTTCGTATCCATTTGATTTAAGGTTAGAATGAATAAGCCAAAGATTATTTCCTCTAAATATGGGGACTCCTTGATTTAATAATCAGCTCTTATTCCGCATTTGTGCATTGGCTCATCGCTAAAAGTGACTTGAAAGGTGATTGTGGACTATCCACTGCTAAGCAACCAATAGTACAATGGCATTTTAAAACCAAATTAAAAGCGAAATATTTGGGTAGCATTCCAATAACCAGTAGTTAGGCGCCTATTGAATCATTCAATAGTTATCATTTGATAACGCCCATCACAAGTACGGGCGGCGGAAAGGGCTCCGCATCCTGGGCTAAGCATTCCAATTAGACATATGACCCTTTTTACATCTACTGTGACCCCTGGGAGGAAGGATTGAGGGGAGAGACACAGTAGACGACCAAATCGGATTGGCGACGGAAGAAAGCATGATCAGGGTCCTAACATTTCCTAATAGAAGGCATACAACGTCGCCCAACGCATTCCCACAAACGCTTGAGCTCTCGGTGCCAATGCGAAGAAGCGCGTCACCCAAAGGAGTCCGAAGGTAATTCAACCGGGAGACCCCCTGACAGAGAACAAGCTACAGCGCAACCGAAACCTACCGAACATCTTTGCCTGGGTCTGTAACTCAGAACCAGATGATATGGAGGAAATACCTATTATAAAATATGTGCAACCCCACCATTCGCCTTCCGACCAGGGAAAACTGCGAAAACACTGTGGTTCAGAGAGGGCGGTCACCGGGCATCCAAACTAGGACTTTGAAGGTGTGATTTTATTGCAAAACGCATTGTAAATACGATTATCCAAATAAACAAAACGACACTATAATTCATAACTGTTGCTTTCCAATTGACAATGGTAGGTCTAGAGTGATAAAACAGCCATTTTAATGTTATTATCACAAGATATTTAAACCTGGCTTGCCCCATAGCTCAGTAGACCACCTGTGTTCCGTTCGAGGGGCCCAGGGTTGGATTCCCGCCTGGGGATGGGAATTCTTCTGTAGCCAACATTATTCCATATCCTCTAAGGAGCCTGGAAATATGAGTACGTTACTTTGTGTGTTGTTGTGATATCAAACTAAAAAAAATAATATAAATAATAATAACAATAATAATAAAACACTAACGAAAATTGTTTCTATATGGAAGGATGTTTGTCATTTGTTTATGACGTTGCAAAATGTTTTCGATGGTGTTTTGTTTCTTGTCTCAACGGGGCTTTCATGTAAACCATTTTGCTTGTTTATAGTGATAAAATAAATAGTGTTTCTAAAGTTGATTGAAGCCAGTTTTCCATTTGGTTCAAGTGGTTATGGGCCCAGGATCGCGAGAATATAATCGTTGATTTCGCGTAATGCAAGTATCGGTGCTAAATCAATCGTGGTGTTGAATTGTCGGTCAAAAAAGTTTTGGAAATATGATGGACAGATGCTTAGACTTGCAGTGCACTATTGAGAAGTTAGAAGAACCAGAACATTGGTTAAGATAGAAACGGCAGATCACGCCTTTGTTGAAGAGGGAGAAGGTACTGGACGTTATATAGGGAGAGATAGAAAATGGAGACATCAAAACTAACTTTGAAACGAAATATTCCGACGCCCAGCTCGTAATTTTGAGTATTTTATACACAGCCAATATGAGCTAATCACTTCTTATAGCACAGCAAAAGATATTTGGGATAATCTTTTATTCGTTTACGAGCAGAGTTCAGGGCAGCGCCTCGACAGAATGATGGACAATATCTTTCGTCAGAAATGCGGGAAAATGATAGCATGGCAACGCTAATTGCCCGTTTACAGAAGCTGTTTAATGATTTTAATACTGAACTTATGAGTCTTAGTGGTAGTAAGCTCCCAGAATTGTTGCGATTGTCAGAGTTCTCTCTTTACTTCCGACTGAGTATTTTGAGTTTAAAAGTGTTTGTGATAGTGTTCCTATAAGCGACAAAACCTTGAATAATTTGACTGAAAGGCTGCGATTAATTCAAATGCGACTTTCTAATATCAAAACCAATGTTAGACAAGAGATATCGCTTGTTGTGAACAAGACAACGGAGAACTCGCTTACAATTAGTAGTTCGGTTCGTGTGTCGACCCGAGTGGATGTTAACAAGTGCTGTTCTCATATTTACTTATCGTGTGTATTTTTCGTTCAACTTACTCTGACTGCATTGTGATTTGTTTCTTTTGTTCTTCAGCGTTATTTTCTTCGTTGGTGTTGTGTGTTTATCAACTGTTGTTATCGTACCTTGTGGTCACGGAATCACGGTGCAATGCGTCCACGGATGATTGTGCTACACAACGAATTTCACCATCAAGTTCTAATACATTATCATTAAAGTTGCCGATACGCACATATTCACGCACCAAGCTAGTGACGCATCAGTCACGTAGTATTTCTACTGATAGATTGTCGCAATGCCGTAACCTTGCAATGGATACGTACGATGTTGACCTTGGCCTTGACCAAGCTGACCCTGACGTAAAGTATGCTCGCTCTTCATCTAGGGACGATGACACTGCTGCTGGTTGGCAACAACCTCATCGCCCCATTCGACCATCTGCCTCGGTGAGTTCTACCTTCACTTTATCTACACATAACCAGTACTCCAGTCTTCCTACGGACTAATCATTGCCATCTGTTTCTGCACAGCCTGCGGTTTCTGAAACATCGGCTCCATAACTGTCCAAACTCCCACCCATGTTTGTCGCTCCATGCCCTGACAACATATTTTCTTCTCTCGTGTCTACCCTTTCTTCGAGGTTCAACATTCCTCTCCGTGCAAGCTACACGAGAAATAGTCTCAAACTTCTTCTAGATACTCTCTCACTGTCAAGCATTTTCTCGAGAATGAAGAACTTCAGTTTTATACTTTCACTACGAACACAAACCCTGTTGTTCGATATGCACTTAAAGGCCTACTTCCCGACACTCCTCTAGACGACATCAAACACAAGCTGCAAATTCAAAATATCAAACTCCTGCACATACGTCAACTGTATAGAAACATTATGGATCCGACAACTAAGGTTAAACAGTCACTTCCGCTGCCCATATGGATACTTACCATGCAGCAGTGCGCAAACAACTTGAAAATAAAGTCTCTTAAGTACTTGCTTCATTTGAAAGTCAGTGTTGAGTGTTATATTCGATGTGGAGATTCTACGCTGTCAACGTTTTGGTCACAGGTCACGTAATTGTGCACTCCAACCACGCTGCGTCAAATGTGCCGGACATCATGGAATAGAAGATTGCCGCAAAGATCCTCAGCTTCCTGGTACCTGTGTCAACTGCCAGTGTGATCATACTGCGAATTATAAACAGTGTCCACGACTTCTTTCCTACTTCACGGCAGTTTCCAACTCTTCCCAGTGTCACCAATCTACTACTAAAGCACCTGTCTGTCCTCCTCTCACATCTGCCAATTTTCCGGCCCTCAAGTCCCAAGCAACCACTTCTGCTCTTGCTACTCCACTAGCGGATGCCCACGCTTCGGAGTTTTCGTCTCTACGAGACTTCGCTACTTTCTTGAAAGCCATCACTTTTGCTATTTTGCGGGATAACTTCATCAAGATCCAGCAGGCTCCGAACATTCTTACCAAAAAACATCCTACTATTGGAAGGTCTTTGTTCTCCATTTAGCACCCACAATGGCGAGTAACCTTTCCAATCGTCCATTGCGTCTTTTGACTTGGAATGCTAGTGGCCTTCCAAATAAGCTGCAAGAGTTTCGAGCGTTTCTTCACAGCGAAGCTATTGACTTCGCATCAAATTGGCAACATACTTTATTATAAATCCTATCGTCATTCTCATTCCACTCAGCCCATTGGCGGGACCTGCATTTATATTAAATCCTATATTCCTCATGTTTATGTTCCAACTCCAGCTACGCTAAAGTCCGTCTATTATACTGCTGTGAAACTCCTGATACGAGGTGCGGACATTGGGTCCGTTTATCGTCCACTTACGTCTAAGCTTGTCGATTTTCTCCACGACCCGGATGTTGTAACTCACTCGGGAAAGTTTCTACTTGGTGTTGATTTCAACTCCAAACGCAAGGAACGCATGCTCGAACGAACAATCCCGCAGGGATTCATCACTCCGAACGCTGTCATTATGATATTATTTCCTCGGATACACCCACCCACATGCATTCCGATGGCTCCGAGGACATACTCGATATTTTTATTTCTGACTTGCAGTTAATTTCCTGCTCCGTATATACCATTCCTGATTTATCATCTGATCACCTTCCTGTTCTGATGGTTACAAAGACTTCATCTCCTCCTGTGCATCCGCCAATGATTGCTGTTGTGACTACTGACTGATCTGCATACAAAGATTACCTTACTGCCTCTCTACCGTCTCCTTCCCACTTTGCTGATATATCACAGCCTGAATTCGACTCCGCTGTATCCACTTTTACGAACACCTTGCGAGATGCATACAACAGCTGCAGCACCGTTCAGCCCAACCAGTTCAGTCTGCAGATTTCTCTGACCGGCTCAGACTTGTGCAAGCCAAACGCCGTGCTCGCCTTCTTTGGCAGCGTTGTAGGGACCCCAGTCACAAAATGGAGTAGAACAGACACTCGGCCATTTTTAAACGACACATCCGCACATGTCAGGAACGTATTTTTCTCCTCAAACTTCAGGATATCGCAAAGAAAAGAAACCCATGGACCCTCCACTCCTCACGTCCGCGCCCTAAGATTTCGGCTCTTAATACTGCCCATGGTACCGTCTATACTCCAGCAGATATCTCTTACACTCTGGCTACTGATTATGCTGAACAATTTCAGCCTCATCCTTCCAACCATCCCTATTTTACTTCCAATCAAAGTATTGTGACTGCTGTCCGTGACTTTCTTTCTCGACCTCCTTTCCAGCCATATTCCTTCATAAACTTCACTGAATTGTGTCAACTACTACATGGAATGTCTACCAGAAAATCTCCTGGGCCTGATCGTCTTGTTTTTGAGCATCTGAAATCTCTGCCACCGAAAGTAACCGCTTGTTTATTGCATTTATTGTACTCCTGTTTTCAACGTGTATACTTCCCTGCGCAATGGAAAATTGCAACTGTTATTCCTGTCCATAAACCCGGAAAATCCCCACACGTTTCCTCTTGTTATCCCCATATTAGTCTTCTGTCTACATTAGGAAAACTCTAGGAGAAACTCATTCTGAAGCGCCTATATCCACATATGCATCCCCACATTCCACATCACCAGTTTGCGTATACTAAGCAGAAATCAGCAGAATTTCAAGTGACTAGGGTCAAGGATTATATCCGGAAAGCTAAGACCGACAACAGCAAGGCAACGCTTATTTTCTTGGACGTTTCCTGGGCTTTTGACTCAGTTTGGCATGACGGCCTTATTTATAAGTTGTTTGAATGCAACATCCCTGATGCACTTTTCATCTGCTCGCATCATAGCTCCGATCCAGGATATTTTCTGTTCGCATATTCGGTTGCTCTTCACTCCTCCGGGATATTCACGGGGGAGTGCCACAGGGGTCTGTTTTGGCCCCGTTTCTTTATAACTTTTATACATCTGATATGCCCCTTCATACTAAAATTCAGCTGGCGACCTATGCAGATGTCACCGTCATTCTCCATTCTTCTGCTGTTCATTTGGATCGTGAATTACAATGCTATCTTAGCCGTTTTAATAGTTTTCTGGAGGCCTGGAGGATTTGTGTAAACTCTGATAAATGACACATTCTTCGCTTCTTTCATGCTCATCCAGTTGTATACACGTTACATGACTAAGCTCTTCCCGTTCCATACAACACTAAATATTTGGGTGTGCATATTGATTCCCGGCTCAGTTGGTATCGTCATATTCAACATGTTCATAAGAAAACTCATCAGATTTTCGGAGCACTTCGCTTGCTGTTCACTTCCGAATATCTCTCTCTGCGGATAAAACTTGTACTCTATACTGCTGCTCTCAGCAACAACTGTTATATGCTGCTCCTGCGTGGAGGGATGTTTCCCACACATGTTTACAATCGCTTGCAAGTAAACATATGTCGTTTCTTAGACGGCTGACACATGCTTATTAACACGGCTACAATAGCCATACTGTTCTGGCCATTACCGATATGAAATCCCTTCCTGCTATTCTTCATCAACTGGATGACCAATGGCGAAAACGCTTGGCTCGCATTGCTGACAACACTCATCTTAATTTTCGAACAATCAGCCGAAGCGGCGACGGCATTGCTTTTAAACCACCCTAGACTTTCCCATTTTCAGTTTTCTTATTCAGTGATTCATCTGTAACATTATTCATGTTTTGTAGATCACTTATTGTTGCATATGAAGGTTCGTAAGGGGCCTGGAACTGGATGACTTTCATGCTGCTGTCTTTATGTCGTCGTCGTTACAAGTAGTAATAAAGGTCCTAAGTGCTACAAATTTTTAAAAATGGCGACGTTGCTAAAATTGTAAAATCAGGCGCAGCCACTCTCGTGAGAAGACAGTGCGAGAAACTGTCGAGGAACGACTAGTCGCTAGTGGACACAGCGCTGATAGTAACTGTCGGTACCTGCGGAGAGTTGACACTCTCTAGTGGACAATACCAGATAGTTGATAGTTACTCGCTCGGTTCCAACTCTGTCCGTATACATAGTTGAGAGTACGTTGTGGGTTTTCTAAACAGAATTTAGTGAAAATGGAGCGCAAAGGATGGACGGATAAAGAAACTTAAAATGCTTATCGTTGCCTATGAAGAAAATGAGTGCTTGTGGAACACAAAGCATGAGCACTACCGAAAACAAGAGAGAGAGAGAGAGAGAGAGAGAGAGAGAGAGAGAGAGAGAGAGAGAGAGAGAGAGAGAGAGAAGAGCTGTATGATCGCAGAATTTTGGTTTTGGTTGTACCCAACAGGAGGTCCAAAGAAAACAGAACAACTTGAGAAATCATGTAAGTTAAATAGGATATGATTTATAATAACTCTCCACAACATTATGAAATGCGCGTTGTTTACAAATTAGCCACAATAATCCTCTAGTTTTGCAAATCAGTGTGAATTTTACAATACCAAGGCTTTGACAAGAAATCTGCGACAATACAGCTAATATTTAAAGTTATATTTTAGTTTCTCATCCTAAAAGTCTTTTAATCAATAGGTATTGAATTTGGTAATTATTTACAAGTTAGGCAGCTAACTCTCTCCGCTGCGACTTATGCCAGTTTTGCACTCTAACGGGACCGGTGTGGTTAGAGGGGGGATTAGGGGTGGGGAGATGGTTTAAAAAACTAATGTTGTTACCTTCTTTCTATTATCTCTTTACAGCTATCACCTCTTTCTCTTCTCTGTATTTCCTTTCTTTTCGTTCTTATTCTACATACTATCCTGATTTCCATATTCCCCAACACTCAACTTCACAAATTATCTTTAGTTGACGGGGACTCGATCCAGGTACCTTTGGTGTTGTAATTTATTACGCTATCCATTGCGCTGTTAGGAGTTGTTGGAAATATCGATAATGAGGACCTACCACGATATAAAATTAGAAATATAAATTTATATACACTCACTAACCTAAACGGATTGGAACCTAACCTCGCGCTAAATTTGAAATCCACAGGCTTTGAAATTGTCATCATAAATACAAAGTCAATCAATCGCACTTAGTTTCATTCGATTTTAGAGCGGCCGAAGTTCTGCATAATGAAATTCACTGAACAGCTGTATCTGCGTGAAACATACTCGTCATACATCCGCACAGCGTCTAGCGACATATACCGGTGTTGCATACCACAACTCTGATCGCCTGCCGCCGACAATGAAACTCAGTTTTTAGGCACTTGAGCGTGTAGTATTATTATATATTTACATTGCAAAAGTGCTACAAGACTTCTTTATTTATATTCTACTCCTTCTAGGCAGCATACTTCATAAATTTTCACAAAAAAAGGATCGCTACGCGCACGTAATAAATTAGCGTCTAAGTTAATTACGGAGCTTTTCCGATAAAAAAAAATTGGTGAAAACGTAACAAGTATAAACCAAACTTACAGTCAAACCACAATTTGTTTAATTTCTAGAGCGGCCGAAGTTCTCTATAATAAACTTGAATTGTTTTACTGCACCCTGACGCCCAACAGCAGATCGCCAATCATATTTTTTTATACTTTAGTTATTTTACAAAATATGATATTAAAAATATATAATACAATTCTGGAACTGAAAGGATGTGAAGTTATTTATGTGCTGCTGTATTTTCGTTGCTTTGTAATGAGGGTACTTAACAAATGAGCAGAAATAAAATCATAGTATGAAAAGTAACTTAAGTGGGACATTATCATGTATTGTAATGAATTTGAGACAAGAATAAGAAACTGGTAATTCCAGGCCCCCCCCCCTTTTCTCACCTGAATAATTGGTAGATTGAAACATGCAATGAACTCTACAGGTTCATGTTATTCTATAGATTTTTAAATAGAGCTGCATAGCTGTGCCAAAATTTAAAATACTATATTTTCTGCCCCATTGCATTTAATTTTATAATTGAATATATTTATATATAAAAATAATGTTATGATTATATAATGAAATTTAACTCCTTGAAAAATAAGCAATGAAGTGTTTTAAGTGACTGAAATATGAATCAGCTTTTAGGTATGGCTCTTAAAATCTTTCAGTTGGATATTTCAGGTTTCTCAAGAGCTGAAAAAAGAATGATGACAAAGAAAAAATGGAGCAGGGACAGATGACTTTCCCAGCAGTGACTGGAAGTATTTTGCTGCACTGATATTTCTGGTTCCCAGTTTAACAGCAAATTCTCCAGAATCTAATTTGGTAAGCACTGAATGTCTTCTACTGTAAAAATGTGCAATCGAAACAGTTTAGCAGTATGTTAACTGTATACTGTAAACAAAGTTTGCATCTCTAATTGCACATTGAATTTATCTGTAGCTGAAAAGCATTTACAAATTATAATGCAAAGAAATTGATAAAAACTGCAAAGAATAGTAATATATTAACAGGGATGTCACGTTTTATTGAGTACTGAAGCTTGATCACAACTAAACTTCTGCTAACTTATGCTGTTTGCAACATGAGAGAATATAAATTGAACATTGTCAATGTACTGAAATACTATCACAGGCTAATAGCATATTTGAGAAAAACAAATGCATGATTAAGAAATTTCTATGAAACCCTTGAGTCTTATCTGGAACATTCTCTTGCCATTTTGACTACCATTTCAGCATTGTTATGCTTCATTTCCCAACTGATGCCAAAAGTATGTATAAATTGCTAATGATATGAGTGTGATAATACATTTATAAGGCACATGTTTGGCCATTTTAACACCTATTTTAAGTCAAGTGCTCATTTTGTGTCCAAGATTGATTTTTTAATTTGATGACAAAATGTCAGAATATGATTTAAAAATTATAATTACTAAGAAACATTGAGAGCAGTGCAGCAATGTGAATATGACAATTATGATAAATACATATGCAGATCAACCAAGTTTTTTCAGTAGTGCAGTATGTGAAATATTTTGAGAAAATACAACAATCAACATAGGAGGGATCTCATTGGTCATGCATCTCATTTATTAAAATAATTTATTTTAAGAAAAGGCTTGATTATCTTTATTTAAAAACACACAAATTAGGATACATTTCAAATTAAAGAACTAAAATCCACATCATACCTTTTACCTTAATATAACTATAAAATGCACATGAAATAAAATATACTTTTCTTACATAAATGATATATCATTAAAATAAGTTTGCAGCTTTTATTTGTAAACACATTATTTAAGTGGTTAAAATCCTTTGACATCATATATTAATACAGTTTAAGTAAAACATTACTTTTTCAATGTAAAACACTTCTAAACTCTACCTCACTATGAAATGTATCTATTAGAGCCGGTCAAATCAGCTTTCAATCTCGATCATTTCTTGCTGCTGCTAACCGCGCCTCTCAGGCCAGTAGAGGAGCTGAACGTATGGCTGGCAGGAAGACAGTTGACTAACAAGCCTATGAGATTCTCGTTTACTTGCAAGATTCACGAGTCTCGGTAATAGCAACACTGCGGTGTAATACGCAGAAATTCGCAGAGTTACAATGCAAATGATCTATAGTTGTGTTATAAATCAGCATTATTTGAAGCAGTATTTCTGTTATCCACTCTAATCTAAGCACATTTATTTGAGTAGAATAAAATCTTTTTCCCTGGAGATGGTTTGTTTTAAACACTTTGGTAGGTATGTATACGCTTTTCCTCTGTGTTACTTGGTTACTCAGAAAGTAAAGAGATACCCATTCATTGTAATTATATGTTACATCTCTCCTTGACCTTATGACCTTCCAGCTATCAAATGAAGGTGAATAACCGAAAGCAGTGCATATGTTTATTTTGACCTGCATTTAATTACAATAAGCTTGTTCTGCTGGATCAGGTTGAGTGTGTTGCTTCTCAGAGTTGCCAGCACATGATTATTTTTTTCCGTCAGACCAGCTCATAAAAATCCGTCAAAATCCATCAAAATTAGTAATTTCCGTATTTTCTTTCAAAAATAAAAATTAATACTCAAGGTCAGCATTTTGGAACAATTATTTGGTCAGATCTGAAAGATAATCAAGGGAAGTGATTAACTACAAACAACGTGAGAACAGCTTCTGCAGCTGCACGTTCATGCATTGGCACCTCTAATAACCATTCCTTTAACTGTCCATTATCTAACCATTCATTTCTAAAATTTCGTAATACCGCAAAGCCTTCTGTTCCATTAGACAATTAAAAAAAAGAACACATTAGAACTGCGTTCACTATGCTGAATTCACAATCCAATCTGATAAACACATGTGGCCATATACAACAGTGTCATGTTTACGGAGTTGATCAGTTATCCGAGAAGTTTCTTGCTGTTAGCTCTAAATAAAACAGCTGTCCATGACAGTTTTTCTAAGGAAAATCAATATAATATTACTTAATAATTACTAATAAAATCTGTCATCCGTGAAAACTAAATTTTGCCCGTCATATATCTTGGCGACACTCTTGCTCACTAAAACTTTTGTATAAGGTAAAGAAATGCTTTCCGTTTATAAATCGCAATACTAGACAGTTAAATTTTATTCAAGATCACAGCAGCTGCAGAAATATGCGAAACTGATACGTTACGAGCTGTGTTGACGGGTGCAAGCTAACGCAGCATCGAGACAGAACATACCAGAAGTGATGACAAATCTATAGCATTCCTTCAGTTGATTCTACAGCATCGTAAAGACCAGGTGTGTATTTAGGAAATCGTCTATAAAATTGTTGAAATGGGCTAAAAGTTGATAAAATATTTATCTAAATGAGAAGAACACACACTAAAGCAATATTTGCCTAAGATCTATAAGTTCTATTATTTCCTCTGTTTAAATGATTTCAGATTTAAATAGCCCACAAAGACAGGGATGACGTTTAAGTAACTCACGCTAGAGAATGGGTTAAAAACGAAATGTGGTATCACAGAATCAGCAGATATATGTATGTTGTGCCCACTTTTATAACAAATATGCATGTAAATATTTTATTACTCCTAAGAAGTTTTGTGTTGCAAGAAGTAATTCTATTTTCGGTTTTATCTGAAGTTTAGTATAAGTTATATACCTAGCATCGCAAATGATAGGTATGTCATTAACATTGACGCGTTTGGATATGCATATGTGCTGTTAAACAATGAGTCATCTTGTGTTATTAATAGGATCCGGATTTTTAGCTTTTTATAAATGCAGTTTTAGCTTTTTATTATCTTCTTTTAACCTCTTTAGGTTTATAAACAATTTTCCTAGCTTTTCTAGGCTTTTAAACAATGTTCCAGCCTTTTCCCTAGCTACTTAAGCAAGTCGACGACAAAAGCCTTTTAAACACAATACAGATAAACATATGAAAACCATTTTACTTCACGGAGGCATGCTATTAATATGAACAATAATTTAAAACAATGTATTTGACAGTAAACGCATGCTAGAACATTGTAATTAGCATATCAAGCACATGTTTTTAATATATAGCACTCACATAAAAAGTAAAGTTAACTTTGCAGTGCTCTTGCTATACAGGACCAGCCACATTTGCAATTTTTCTGTTGTTTTTTTTAATATATTCCCATAGGCAGAAAAATATCTTTCGACATTGCAAGATGTCATTGGCGCGTACGTCATTCGTGCAATTTCTATACCAAGAGCATTCTCTCCCTGGATAACCCCACATGTACACTCAACACAAAACTAAAAGAACTGCTAATAAAAATTGTTAATTCAAATGAACTGAAGAAAATTGATAAATTTTCTACTGAGGCAAAGAAAAAAACAAACAAACAAAAGTTTAGCGAGTTTTAGGTCCTTTTTTACGCTGAATAAGATTAGCATCCAAACCGCTTGAAACATAAAGGTACTTTGAAGCTTTCTAATTTACAAGGGGGAAAATAGATTAAAACCTAAAAATCCGGTCCCTAGTTATTACGTAACCAAAGTTATTACGTAACCAATTTATTCCACGGATCGTACGTCAACTACTCCACCTGTAGTTACGAGAATTCTCGAGTCGCCTCGCTCATGAGCACTAGTTCTTGATACACAAGACTATCATTGCCACACTCTCGAGAGTGGCGTGGCTTACGAGTAACGAGCGAGATCGGCAGCGTTTTGACCGACTCTAGTGTCTATACTGCTACTGAACTTCTCCAAGAGGAGTCATGAAATGCTCTTTAAATTCATCTCTTATATCTCTTTGGGAAACTGCATAATTGTGCCTAGTTCCCCGCTATAATAAAAACAGGAAGATATTTTTTGGGCAAGGTTCTTGTTGCCATTCTGCCGACGTTACAGCATGTGTATTTGGATCCTCATAATCAATGGAGAGAACAAATACTTGTTTTGCCATTGTTTTGAGGCCGTTAAAAATTATGCAGAGTGCATATTGCCAAAACTACCTTTGTGACTGTATCTGGCTGCAGTTCCATAGGACTTCTAAGAGCCCTAAATCTGTTTCCCATTAACCCAAACACATTCCCTATTATGCGATGTGCTCTGCTCAACCGATAATTGAATATCCTCTTCGGTGCAGGCTGATCTCTGAAAGGATAGGGCTTCAGTATGTATGATTTCATAGCAAAAGCATCATCAGCCACAACAAATATTGGACAGCCATGTTTCTTCCTGGTAGAGCTTCAGGATCAGGAAGCTCTATCTGTTTTTGTTCAAGCCTTATATAGCGAGCAATTTTGAAACACTCTGCCTTTGCATTCTACATCAACATACAACAATTTTTAAATAGCATCATCTATGGCTAGCAGAATCATGCTATGAGAGTTTTTATAATTAAAACAAAAACTGCCGCTATGTCTGGGTGCTTTCATCCCAACATGCTTTCCATCCAGTGCTCCTAAGCAGTGGGGAAAATTCCAATGATGGCCAAAATCTGGTGAACATCTTAGTCACCTGAAAATAGAAATAAATAGTTCAGATGTATCATTCATAGCAGAGCTTAATACAAGTATAATGGTAAATGTTAAAATAACAGCATTAACAGAACCCTCTATTTATCTGTTCACATTGTATTAACTACAGAAATTGTTTTGTCCCAGTGCAATGTATGTCATGTAATGATATAAAAACTGACAAGAAAGGAAGAACGAAAACTACCTGAATAAACTGTGTTATTATCTTATCAATTCAAAAAAATTGCCCCATTAATATTAATTTCATATATACTAATTAATAATCACTTTATTCAAATTATAATTATTCTCGTAAAAGCGGGTGAATCCGATATAGGCAGGTAATTCCGATCGTTTCTTCTTTTACTTGGAAAACAACAATAAACGGCGGAACAACTGTTTAGAGTTAATTATTGCATCGCGTGTTCGGAACGAGAATACAGTTAGAATACAACATTCTTAGGTCGGAACTGTTATTATTGTTTTCTATAGCACTAGATCAGATTCAAGTAAACGCATCATAGTGGTGGAAGAAGCTTACTTGCGAAAAGTTCTGTTGTGCATTTCATCGCTTTTGTATAACTAGGTATGTTTTAACATATTTTATTTCATTCATGTTTCTTGCAATATTATCAGTAACTAAACATATTCAAATTCGTTTTGTTTAAATGGTAGCTCGTCTGACATGAAACTTTTTTACATTGTAGGGTGAATCCGATCAGCATGGGGAAGTATAAAAAGAAAGTTGGTCCTGGCAGTAGATGTAACTACAATCCTGTATACTTAACTAACATGGTAAATGCTGTGAAATCAGGGAAATTAAGCATCGAAGCAATATGGAGTGCCATATACCACCCTTAATGATAAAATTAATAACAAATATAAATTCAGAATAGGAGGACAAACTGCTTTAAGCAAAGAAGAAGACAAAGCTTTAGTTGAAGGATTACTGGTGTGTGCCAAATGGGGTTTCCCGCTAAGAGGTCGAGATATCATAAACGTAGTACAAAGCTATCTAAATAGGATAGGGAAAATGGAAAAAAGATTTACTGACAACAGACCTGGCAAGGAATGGTTACGTGGGTTCCTTGGAAGAAACAAGGAATTAAGAGTAAGATTAAGTGAACATATAAAGAGGGCTAGAGCAGCTGTTACACACGCTACAATGCGTGAATATTTTTCTAACATCATTAATTATGATCAAACCAATTTCGATGATCCTGGCCAAGTTAGAGTCGTCGTCAAACGTGGTGTGAAACAACCAGAAAGAATAATTGATTCTTCAAATAACAGCATTAGCGTATCAGCTACAGTAGATGGAAAATTGCTTCCTCAATATACAGTGTACAAGAGGAAGCATCTCTATGACACATGGCTGTTAGGGGGTATGCCAGGTGCTGGCTATAACAGAAATATGAGTAGATGGTTTGATATGAGTATGTTTGAAGCACGGTTTTCGGACATTCTGGTTTCTTTTGTAAGAAGGTTAGAAGGGACAAAGTTGCTAATGGGGGATAATTTAACTAGCCACATTTCTCTGCATGTCATCAAACAGTGTGAGTTGCACAATGTGCGATTTGTGGTATTGCCACCTAACACCACCCACTTGACCCAACCACTCGATGTAGCATTCTTTCGACCACTCAAACGTGCTTGGATGAGTGTTCGTGACGAGTGGAAACAACATAAGAGGTTTTGTTCCAAAATCAGAAATTCCTCGCCTTCTTAAAAAGGCATTTGATGAAATTGGAGATAATAAGAAACAGAATATCATGTCCGGTTTTGCAAAGACAGGGATTGTTCCCTTCTACCCAGAAAAAGTTCTCTCTCAAGTTGTAGATGTAAATGATGATAATGGCACACAGGAAATTGAAAAGTCATGGACAGAAGCATTTGTGGATCACTTAAAGAAGTCTTGTACTGCAGAAGCAGCTAAGAGAACAGAAGCAGTTCGTAAGACTCGTTTGAATGTGCCGCCAGTTAAGGAAGTGGTTGTGTGTGGAAGATCTTGAGAGTCAACAAAATGTCCACATTACAGGTGAAGGAACCAGTGTAGATGAGCCAGCAGAGAGAGATGATGATGATGATGATGATGATGACGATGAGGAAGTATCAAAAGCAGTTGAGGAAAGTGAGAATGAAACTGAAGAAATTTCAAGAGGAGAGTTTGTTGTGGTAAAATTCCCAACGAAGAAGAGGGTTAGATACTTTAATGGAAAGATTGACGAAGAAGTTAATAAAGATTTGTTTGAGGTTAAGTATTTAAGAAAAAAAGAAAGTGAGAACTTGAACACACACTTCATTTTTCCAGAGACTGAAGACATTGCAGAAGTAGAGATAAGTGAAATAATTCGAAAAATCCAATGCGAAACTCAAAGAAGAGAAAGTTACGTGTTCATGATTAATAAAATTGATATGATTAATAAAATTGAGTAATGGACATTTTCAATGATGAGAACCTGTTTATTGATAAACTGAGCTGTGTTTTTCTTCTTTGTAATCATATTCTGTAATTGACCTTTGGTTACGAACATGTTCTGAATCATTTGGAGTCCTATAAAATAAATAGGAATATAAATGCACAATTTATAACTATTGTTGGTTGTTTCTGTGTAATTTATGAAATTATTTTTTAAAAATCACAGTTGTGATCGCATTCACCTATATTAAAGTTATAAAGCGACATTGAATGGAAATAAATAAGTGATCGGAACCAACCGCACTATGCGGGTGACACCAATCGCTAAACAATTAAATAAATGCGCCATTGTTGAAGTCAGTCAATGACGATATTTGTGTATCATTATTGTCAAATATGAAGGATCGTACCTTACGTGCTTCACCACTTTTAACAAAGTATTTCATTTCAAAATATTAAATTATATGCAAATTTTGATCGGATTCACCCGCTTTTACGGTACCTTTGCTGATGAACTAGAAGAATTCAAACATTAGTACAAGTTTTAACAGTAATAAACTGAGGTGTAGCTGCTTCTCTATGGGATCAGTTTTACAGTGACCTGTAATTTGTGTTTGGCTAATTATTATAAACTGATAACTTCTTAAAACAATAATTATTTTAAGAAGTGGTGTTAATTATGGATATGGCCATTGTTGAATAAAAATGTAACATATTTACACTCAGCAAAGATTTTAAACATGCAATTTTTAATGGATGTCTAGAGAAATTTAACACTAACTCCACACACACACACACACACACACACACACACACACACACACACACACACACACACATACACACACATATATTTATATGTAAAAATGCTGTTTCGGCATAGCCTATTACACATATTATAATCCATTATCCATTCAGAAACACCAATAACCAGAAAGATTTTTGTACTGTTTTATTACTGTGTACAACTTATTATTCTATACTGCATTGTGATAAAAGTACTGTACCATAATTTAAAAGTTACATTCACATAAAAAAGGAAGGGCTTTCCTCTAGTGAACAACTGCTTCAAAGGTTAAACATCAACAACACTTAATGTATTTTCATATAGTTTGCACAATTATACACCATGCAATGATTATAAATAATTTTTCTTAGTCGTAACTTAATTATTGTAAAATTGTTAAGTACAATCTTAAATGATATGACTAAATTGTGCTATGTTAATCTGCAAATAATCTAACACTTACTGTAGCCCTCACAAATTTATGAATAACTTGAGACAGTTTTAGTGATGTAACAATATTGAGATACAGGGATTAACATGAATTTAAATAACTTACATTACATTTACAATGATAAATTATTTACCAGCCAATTAATTAAAATGTACTGTTAGAAATATAAATTTGTCAAGGTTCAATGACTAGTAAAAGTGTTATTGTATAATATTCTCCAAAATTATGTCCCATATAATGTTGTGCTTATAAAAGTGAATGTACAATGCTTTGGATATTTTGAATGCATCTTGTAGGCCATACCTCTATACTAACATTCTGAATTTTTCCTCCCCTAGTCAGAGCAGCTGTCCAGTATATTATTACAGAGCAACGAAGCAGACAATGATAAAAATGAAGCTGCAGAAAGTGCCAGTCCAGCATTAGTTAAAATAAAAAGGAAGAGGACTGACACAGAACATGACAGTTTACTGCAACAGACAGTCCAAATCATGAAGAAACCCAAGGATGAGTTTGATAGCTTTGGAGAGTATGTCGCCCTAGAACTGAGATCTCTGAAGTCAGATTTTTATAAACATAAGCTGAAGTCCAATATTAGGAAGGCGAATCAACAAGTCGCTGATGAGGATTGACTTTCCTCTAGTATATCAATTTCACAAGCTCCCATCGTTATAATGGAGGATGGCGAGTGTTTACTATAAGTTATAAGTTTACTGGAAAAGCTTTTTTGTTCTTAATAAAGTGAACCTACCTTTAAATATGTATCCTCCATTTTGTCATAAATTGCAGAAGTAACCTCCTTCACTATCCTTCCAATTGTGCATACAGGTATGTGGCATAAATCCTGAAGGCTGCTGTATGAATCTCCTGCAAATGTGCAACATCACCTTATGAAATATATGTTCATTATGTTCTCTCCAAACACAGACTGCAAACTCACAGTATATTGAAGTGGAACTTGAAAGTTTATATCTTAACTATGAAAAGTACTTCTAAATATGTTCAGAATAGTTAATATTTGCAAGGGGGATTGCATACCATGACCTAATTTAACCAAATTCTTTTCTTGCAACCAATTGTTCTTATAACATATTTAAGATATAATGTAGATCACTCGTTTACTTTGGATTTGGCCTTAAACTCATGAGGCTTCTTATTAATAAACAAAAAGAAAAGTGACAAAAATCTGAATATTAATCTGTTTAGGAGATTGTACATTTCCTGAACTTAATAAACTGTAATTATAGGATTTTACTTTGGCTGAATATAATAAGAAACTACCTTAATTGAGAAGAGGTAAATTCCTCACTTTAATATAAATTAAAATTAGTTTAGAATTTTATTATAAACTCAAATTTCAAATAGCTAAATCACACAAAGATAATGGTATTTCTTTTACTTAGTTTTCAAATATCTTAGTTTTATTTCAAGCTCTCAGTCACCATGGGCATGGTAGCTGACATAATTATGATTTGGGGGGGGGGATCTCAAGGGAATAGTGTACCCAGAAATATTGATTGAATGCTTGGACTTATCTCAGTGTTTTTCACACACTATTTCTTCTGAATTGCGTTAATATTTTATGCCTTAAAATTTGCAAACTGCTCATTAAGTTCCTATGGTGGGACCTCAAAACAATCTTTCCAGGACCTATCCTATTCTGGCAGCTCAGTTTAGTGATACTGCTGAATAAAAGTATGTATTTAGCTTAACTTTGATTGTAGCTCAATTCAGTATTGTCTTCCGCTGCAAACTACAGTGCCATGGACAGAGATTTTGTGTCTGAAATTTGACCAAACATTTTGAAAAAATAAATAATTTTTCATAAAATTATTGAATTTTAAGCTTTAACTTTTTTTTTTACATATGGGAGATAGGAGCCAGGAGCCAGGAGTAGGAACTAGTCGCCCGAGTGTACTCGGGCGGGGGCAAATCACCACGGTACCTATCCGCTTTTCTCGCGGATTTACCCGTGTGATATAAAAGATGTAGTCTTGTGCAAGCGTTTATGTCTGTGTCGAAGTAATGTGGGCAGGGTGTTTCCCTCTGTGCAACCGGCGCGGGCTGGCTTACCTACCTGAGTGGTCACCCACCCAGAGAGGGACCAGGCCCGATGCTGCTTACCTTGGCCAGCCGCTTGCGGGCTGTCAAGGAAAGCAGTGCCGGCTAGCGGGGAAAACTGAAGGGATGTAGGTAGGGGGTGGGGGAAGCCAGTGTTGCAGATCTGGTCGGAGTACAACTGGACGGTCACCCGTCCGAGTCGGGACCGGGCCCGATGCTGCTTAACTTGGCGGGTAGAACTGTAAAGAAGGGAGAGGCGGCCGGAAAACTACCATCCCAAGGCGTCCTTGGGAAGGCGGTAGCTTACGCGTCTCCTAGGCAGCGTGTGGTCGTAAAAACCGAGAGTGTTCACCTGGGGATTTGGGTGGGGAGCAAGTTTAGTGTATATTGTGCGAGCTCTTTCTCGCACAACGTCCACTATGTAAGGGATTCCGGAGTGGGAATGGAGAATGTGGGACGGGAATCTACGGTCTGTGCCATATATCATCCTCAATGCCCTGTTCTGCACGGTCTGCAGCCTGCGGATGGTGGAACGAGCCACCGAACCCCAGACCTCGCAGCCGTACAGCATCAGCGGCGGGATGACTGCGCGGTACAGCCGTAGTTTTAGGTGTGTAGGCATGGTGGAGCGGAAGATGGGAAACAACTGCCGTAGGGCAGCGCGTCCCATACCGACCTTCTTCCTGACATGTGGAGTGAAAGTAAGGCCGCGGTCGAGGAGGACTCCAAGGTATTTGGCGGTGCGGACCCAGGGGATCCGCCGCCGCCGCAACCTCAGCGACCTCTCAGGTCGTCAGCCACGGACTTTAGCCAGCAGTAGAGCTGAGCTCTTCTGCGGGCTGATGGCCATCCGCCACTGTTCTCTCCATCTGCCTATGGCCTGGAGCTGTCTCTGTAGCGGGGGGAAGCAATATCGGGCGTTCTTGTTACGCGCCATTATGAGGACATCGTCGACATACTGGCACGTAACTGTACTGGGTTCTGTGGGGAAGTCGGACATGTAGGCGGCAAAGAGTAATGGCGACAGCAAGCTGCCTTCCGGCACTCCCGCCGCTATGGGTCTGACTGTGGAATGCCTCCCCTCCACCCTCACCCTGAAAGTGCGGTCCCGAAGGAAGCTACTAAGCAGATGAAGGTAGGGGGGAGGGATTTCTGAGCTCTTGAGCTTGTTCAATTTCGTCTCGAAAGTATTGTACAATACAATACTTTCGAGACGATCGGAAGTAAGCTAATAGATCTATAGCTTGACGGAAAGACCGGGTCCTTGCCGGGTTTCAAAATGCATACTACCCTCGCCTCCTTCCAACACGTTGGAAAGTGACGTAGATGCAGGCATGCATTGTAAATCCGTGTCAGGTGGATTACGGCCTTTCTGGGTAGGTGCTGGAGCATAGGCGCCGTAACGCCGTCATGTCCAGGGGCTTTGTTAGGCTTTAGGTTGTTGAGTTGGGAAGCCACCTCTTTCGGAGTGACTAAAGGAATGCGGATCTCCTCATGGGGCGGCGGGGGCTCGTCATAGAGGTAGTCTACCGTCGCTTCCACGACCTCAGTAAAGTCCTCGTCCTGGGGGTCTTCGCGGGGTTCGAATTGAGTCTCCAGATAATCTGCGAAATCCGTGGCTTTATCCTGGGGCTCAAAAGAGAGTCTCCCACGGGTGCCATGGATGGGATGCTGAAACTGACTTTTGTCTTTCCTGAGGGATCGGATGATCCTCCAGGGTTGTTTCTCTTCCAGGTTTACATTTGCCATTGTGTGTTCCCAGGCCGCTTTGCGGTGCGCGCGAAGCAGGTGCCTTGCCAGGGATTTGAACCGCTGGTACACTGCTTGGATCCTGGGATGGCGGAAGCGCTGCCATAGCTTCCGTACGGTTGCCTTGGCTTTTAGCAGCTGACGGAGTTCATTAGGTATGGTTCTCGGGTTAGGTTTGTTAGATGGGATGCGGTAGGTATGCGCGCGTACCACATTCAGGAGTTGTCGGGAGAAGGCTTTGGCTGCCGCTTCCAGCGCTTCGATGGAATCGATGCGCGGTCGCGGGTCCACGGTTTGGTTTAGGTCTAGGACGGCTGCGTCCCAGTCGATCTCATTTATCCAGTCTGGTGTTACCAGAGCTGATACGGTCTCGGTTGTATCCACCACGACAGGGTCATGGTCGGAGTCCAACTCGTTGACCGCCGAGAGGTCTAGATGAAATGGAGTGTTCTTGGTGGTTATGATGTCAAGAACATCCGGTCTGCCGCGAGCCGGATGACACGTAGGTCCTCTCGGTCCGTGCGCGACGAGGGCGGGGTTGCCGCTGATGAGGCGGTTGAGCCCGCGGCCTCGGGGGTTGTTGGTGTGGCTGTGCCAGTGGGTATGTTTCGCGTTGAGATCTCCTGCGATGCATACCACTGGGTGAAGGTTGAGTAGGGTGGTGTAGTCCGCTTCATGGAAGCGGTGGTTTGGCGGGTCATGTGCAGCTATCAGCAGCGCGTCTAGCCCGCCGACGGCAAGCCGAATTGCACAGGCCTCCACGTGCTGTAGTGCTGGGAGTTGGACAGGAGTATGGGTTGTGTGGTTAATGAAGATAGCTGTACCGCCACCCGGTCGGCCGACCCGATCGGACCGATGGGTGACGTAACTAGGCAGCGAGAAGTCAGTAACAGCATCCAGATGGGTTTCGCAAACCATCAGGATGTCAATTCCGTACGATTGTACAAACTCAAGGACGCCTGGGCGTTGTCCCCGGATGCCGTTTGCGTTACAGTACGCGGGTCGCAATGGTCTCCGAACGAATCTAGAGGCCATTACTTAGCGGATACCGCGTACAACTGCACCAAGTTTTGGAGGAACAGGGTGTGTTTCTGGAGGGGGGAGAGTCTGGGGTCACTGTACTGTAACTTGAAGTTTCGCAGTATAGGTAGGACCTTACTTAGGAGGTCACCGAACCACAGGGCTAGGTCCTGAAGTTCATCCAGGTCCGCCTGTGGGATGGCCGCTGTAAAGGCCGAGGAAGCCGCTGTGGTGGTAGGTGCAGCGGGAGCCTCCGCTGCTGGAGTCGGTACTGTGGCGGCAGCTGCTGGAACTTCCGCCACTGGTAGCTGCTGGAGTGCTGGGGGCGTGGCCTCGGGTCTCACAGAGGTGGGAGCCTCTGATTGGCCCGACTGTCCGGGCACCCGGCGGTTCTTCTTTCCTCTCTTCTTGGACTTCTTTTTTTGGAAAAGTCCGGCGTGGGCCCTCTGCCGAGGGCGTCGGGGCGGCTTCCTCCGTTGACGTAGACGGACCAGGTTGGGGGTTGGGGTCTCCGTCAAGGACGGAGCTGGCACAACCTCTGCAGTGACTGCGGGGGTGGGAGTTGCTGCTGCCTCTGCGGCGCGCAGCGGTCCCTCAGCGCGGTTTAGTGCCGAGGAGAAGGACACCCCAGGGCGCACATTAGCTGGCTCCTGGGGGCCTTCGCGGCGGTTCTCAACAAGGCGCTTCCGCACCTTACAGCCTTTATATGAGCCCACGTGCGCCTCACCACAGTTCACACAGTGGCGAGCTTCATAGGGCTTTGTGCAGTCCCTCAGTAGATGGGCTTCACCACACCGCAGGCATGCGAGCTTGCGCTCGCACACACTGCTAGAGTGATTGAAGCCCATGCACCTATGGCATTGCACAGGTCCCTCTTTGCCGTGGTATCTTTCGATACGCACGACGATGAAGATAAGCCGACGGACGGCGTCTATCGGCTGAACTGTCTGGGCGCGTTCCCTTGGTACCACAACCAGGAATAAAGGCATAGGCCCTCGCTGAGTGCCGTCGTCTGTTGCCACCGTCTTACTGAGACGTGCCACGGAGGTAAGGGTGATGTTGTACTCGTCCTGAAGGGCCGCCTTGACATCCTCAGGGGTGCAGTCGGAGTCAAGGCCCCGTATTATCCTACGTTCCACGTAGGGCCGCTGCAGCGAGTAGCTGTAGAACGGGATTTGTTCGTCCCGTAATACAGCCTTCGCTGCCTCGAAATCCCTTTCCGAGTAGGTATGGAGGTGGACTTTCTTTAGCTTCCGCCGGGCCTCGAAGGGGCCCCTAAGCTTCGTTGCCAGCGTTCTCATTACCACAGCGTGGTTGCGGAAAGCGTCGGCAACTATAGGCGGGATTTTGCGCCCCCCTTGGGTTGGGGGTTGGTTAATTCCCTGTGGTGGTGCGGTTGGGTTGGGGGAGGAACGACCGCTTCTGCGGCCCCCTGCTTGGACTGTTATCCACGGCCCGTCAGGTTCGACGTCGGTGTCGGAGTCGGGCATAGAGATGGTGTAAGGACTGGTGGGGTCCTGACTGGTGTGTACACTCTCAACCGCTACGAGGCGGTGAGGCGAAGATGGCTTGCGCCTGTTGCTGCCGCCAATAGACGTCCTGCTTCGCTTGCGCGAAGGTTCGGCCGTCTCTGGTGAGGGAGTAGGCTGACTGGTGCTTGGCGTTGCCCGTCGTCACTGGTCAGGGTAGGTGCGGTTGCCCTACGGCTGTCCGTAGAGGACCGGACCTCCTTAGAGGAGGCGCCTGTGCGAGCCATATCGGCTCGAGGTTTCAGGCCAATGGCCTTCACCCTTGGCTCTGGCCTTACGGACCCGCTGTTTCCGTTGTCAGTCGGTCTTGTCAGGTCAATGAAAAGAAAGATGACAGTAGAAGAGGAGTAGGAAAGTAGGGGTGTTCCTGCTCTTTACAAAATGACAGCAAGCTGTCTGTGGGGCCGCTCGCACACTGGCGGCGGAACGGCAAGCTAATAGGGGGTCAGAGCCCACTACGTTGCCGCTGTATAGAAGCCGAGCACCCGCAGGCGTCGGAGCTGCAGGCTAGTAGAGGGACGAATGCCCACTGCGTTGCCGCTGGGGGAATGCTGCCGTGGCTCTTGCCGCTGCTGCTGCTGCCAGATCCGCCGGTAGGTGGTGCCGTAGCTGCTGCCCAGAGTAGATGTCAGCCCTCTCGAGTCTCGGGAGGGAGTGAGCCATGGGAGATAGGCTACAAGTTAACTGAAGTTATAGTAATGGTGTAGGAAGGGTGCCGTCGTCGCTAGGAAGGCCATGACGTCGGTATGACGTCACGCGGGATGAATGGTGCCAACCGTAATGCCTTAAAACTGGCATTACTCATAGCTGTTACCAACACAAACTCAGTGTGTAGCGCGAAATAATGTAGACCTGTATATTGTTGTTAATACGTATTATTGGTGTTATTGTTATTTTTAATTAATTCATTAAGTAGGTGTGCAACATATTCAGGTAACCTCATTGTCCACTGGTCCAATTTCAGAAATCGCCTAAAGTTGTTTATTGGTGAAGTTAAGAGTATTTTATCACCGCGTATAAAAGTAAAAGAGTGTCTGTATACATAACATACTAAATTATTAGTGTTTTATTTTCTCCACTTATTTTTTCAGTTTTTTATTTTTTAGAACAGCATATAATATGACTTTATAAACGAATAGGCCAAATAAGAGTATAAATCTGGAGCATTCTTTAATGACATTCCTTAGCCTCTGATTCCCAATGTCACGGGTTTAAATCCGACGTAGGGCGATGGATTTTTGATCCTAAAAATGTTTACAACACTTCGTTTGGAAGAGAAGTAAAGCCTTGGTCCCGTGTTATATACTTATGCTATGTAAAAGACACCCAAGACTAATGAACTATGCTCTGACACCTTTACAATAGGACTCCAGGAACCTTAGCACTTAGTGACCAACATAAAACTTTTTTGACATTTTTCTTAGTGTATCTGACTTAAATAGCAAGCAAGACATTAGGCAAACTTTTTATTCTACAGATATTCTGGGTACAGATACACCCGCGTGCACGTTCACAGGTCATCCTATCTACCATTGAGACATTCCCTCTCTCTCTCTCTCTCTCTCTCTCTCTCTCTCTCTCTCTCTCTCACTCTCACACACACACACCGTCATTTCTACAGACAGTGTCGGTTGTCAATATATTCTTTCCCTCTCTCTCTCTCTCTCTCTCTCTCTCTCTCTCTCTCTCTCTCACACATACACACACACCGTCATTTCTATAGACAATGTCGGTTGTTAATATATTCTCTCTCTCCCTCTCTCTTTCCCTTTCTCTCTCTCTCTCTCTCTCTCTCTCTCTCTCTCTCTCTCTCTCACACACCGTCATTTCTACAGACACTGTCTGTTGTTAATATATTCTCTCTCTCTCTCTCTCTCTCTCTCTCTCTCTCTCTCTCGCTCTCTCACACACACACACACCGTCATTTCTACAGACAGTGTCGGTTGTTAATATATTCTCTCTCTCCCTCTCTCTTTCCCTCTCTCTCTCTCTCTCTTTCTCTCTCTCACACACCGTCATTTCTACAGACAGCGTCTGTTGTTAATACATTCTCTCTCTCTCTTTCTCTCTCACACCTCGTCATCTCTACAGACAGCGTCTGTTGTTAATTCATTCTCTCTCTCTCTCTCTCTCTCTCTCTCTCTCTCTCTCACACACACACACACACCTCGTCATTTCTACAGACAGCGTCTGTTGTTAATTCATTCTCTCCCTCTCTCTCTCTCTCTCTCTCTCTCTCTCTCACATCGTCATTTCTACAGACAGCGTCTGTTAATACACTCTCTCTCTCTCTCTCTCTCTCACACACACACACCGTCTTTTCTACAGACACTGTCTGTTGTTAATATATTCTCTTTCTCTCTTTCTCTCTCTCTCACATCGTTATTTCTCTTGTTAATGTATTCTCTAAGTTTCTCTCTCTCTCTCTCCGACATATGCACACGAATATACATATACACATTGTAACTGTTATGTACTTCTTTCATCACTATATATGTGTGTGTGTAGTGCATCTTTAGATTATTAGCAGTGATTTGTGTTTCTAAAAAATACCCTAATATAATTTAAAGATCTCCAAATGTGGGCAAAAGATATTCCTGCAATTACAATTTCTTTTCCTTTAAAGTCGTGTAGTGATTTCAATCGTTTTTACTTTCTCTACACCTAGTATGTACATAGCATATAGAGGAAGTATTGTGTTCTACCCAAAAATTCTATATCGAGATTTCACCAGAAATATATGTTTTAGAATCTGTTGAATGCAAAAAAAGGTGTGTGTGTGTGTGCGTGCGTGCGTGTGTCTGTGGACAGCATAGCACAAAAACAAAAATACCCTAAAATACTAAACTTGGTATTTAAGCTTGGTTATCTTCCAAGAATGCGACACGAAGATTTCCAAGATTTCCCTCCCCTAACTAACCTTTACATGGAAACATTTTCAAAAATGTTTATTTCCTCAAAAATGGCTGAATGTTTAGTTTTAATACTGTATATTAAAGATATTTAGATAAAGAAATTATGTTTTGAATTTGCAAGGTATAGTCGCTGAAAATCTTGTTATTCAAGATGAGTTTTGCAGAATTTTCCCTAACTGTTTGTTATACCGTAAGATATAGCTAAAATCATACTGCACAAAAAATGTAGATCTTAATATCATGTACCGTTTTCTTGTAGAATTGGCCGCTTTCGAGATGTCTATTATTATTGGTTTTAATTTTAAACTAATAAAGTTTTGTCAAACGGGACCATACAAAACAAACCGACCGCCTTTAAAACATTTGGCTATAATGTTGTATGTATCCCCTATTTCCCTTCTACCTACAAGGAAGCAAGTAATAAGGCGGTTCTGTTAATGTTTATCTCGATTACATAAAATAATAATCTTCCGTACGTGTAACAGCTAGAGAAAGTTATGTGAATGAAACACATCCGATATTTCCAACAGTTTCTATACTGAAAATGTTACACATGCTGCAAATTTTGACTAATATGTTAAAAGCTTTTTCGAAGTTATGCGCCTTCTGTTAGTTATAAATTATCAAATTTTGAAAGATTACGAGTTCTGGAAATTACGAAAAGTAATAACTTGTCACCACTAACCATGATAGATCTGATTGTATATTCATATTATGTAAAACTGAATGTTTGTATGTGAATATTTTAGAACAACCAGTTTAATTGCAACACTGAGTTTTGATAGTATACAATTATTATTTTAATAATCGCGTAATTTAGAACGTTGATATAGGATAGTAATATCTACTATCATTGTGTATAATAACTGGTATAAGTTCCGATAGGATATATTACATACTGTGAGAAGCATCACCTTAAGTAATGTCACTTCTACACAAAACGGTGAAACTTTCCAGAAGTAAGCTGCATTGTTTGTTACCCAGGTAGCGAAGGGAAAACCCATTAGCCCAAGGTATGAGGTGCGCACATGGTTTAGTAATTGACGTACATGCTGTCTTTTGTGTGCAATCAACGGTACCTGGCTTCTTTATGAATTCCAAGACAACTTTAAACCACAGTAATGGTCATTCTCTGGTGTTTCATTCCTGATTTTCCCAAGCCCGTTTATTACAATCGTTTCGCAGACCACATAACACTGAAAAGTTTATGTTCATATACATGACTTCGAGACGTTAAGGCAAAGACGTATTGCAACCCAAGATGTTAATTTTATGCTGTAACATACATGTTATCGGTATATTTTTAGCTTTAAATAATGATCATTTTATATTAAGTAGTGAAATGTACACTAAACTAATGCGCGTCATGATGATAATCGACAATGATGAAAAAGCACAAAATAATAAAAAGCATGAAGTGATTGATTTTCTCTCTCTTTCTTTCTCTTTCTCTCTCTCGCTCTCTCTCTAACTCGTAAGTTTAAGGCTTTTTAGCCAGGAGTTATATTGGACGGTAAATGAAGAAATGGTTTTCAAATAAGTCAGGAGTCTGTAGAACTTAAAATAGAGCTACCCACACCAGTATTCTCCTTCTGGAGGCAAGGGAAAACTACGAGAACTGCTCTAAACGTTATTGACTTGACAATAAGGAATAATAATGTTATTAGTTCTCAGTGTTTTTCTATTATTGTTCCATTCATAACCACGGCTTTAAGTACATTGGTTAGCGTATTGTACAATATTCAAAAATATGCTATTTCATTGGAAACCATACATCCATTTTTCAGAAAATCAAAGTTTCGGGGAAATTTTCCACGCAGTGACTAACTGCTGATTTGCTAGGCGATTTTCTTGAACACCTTCATGATCATTTTTGGAACATGAGAGAATTTAAATACCAATTGTGGTATTTAACTGGGTTTTCATTTAATATTTATGCTGTTTAAAGGCTCACGCGTACGCACGTGGAGTTTTTCTTATTTTTTTTTTTGATTAACGGGGCCTCAAAAGATCAGTCCCCTGTGAAATCTGTATTTCCAATTTTTGGATGGAATGCAATACCTTGTGTACCTAATATTTTGGTGGTAGAGAAAGTAAGAACGTTGCAAATGAAATATTACAATTGAAGTACATTCTAAATTTCATTTATCACTTGTACTGTTCATGTACACACATATGACGGGGCGCGTGTTTCCTACAAGTGAGACTCTTATTCACGGATCTCAAAGTTAGTATACCTATATGGTGTACTCTTTTTATGTGGTTTCTGGATGGAATGCAATACCCTTGGTTACAGTCAAAGACCTTGGAATTAGTTACCTAGACACTCCGCCGGCGCTAGTGTCGCCGCCACAAATTGAATCCTCTCGCGCATTGTCAACTGGAAGACAGAGCATGTTTTTTGCCATATGTTCAGTACGCTGAAAAGGCTTTCAGTACCTCGAAAACCACATTTTAAGAACTTGGTGGTAAACTTTTATGTAAAACTCAGGTGCTATTATGCAGCAAAATCTTACAGCAGTGTGCTGCACAACAAAATAGTCAGACAGCATCTCTCTAAATCAATTTTGTTTATGAATCAATAGGTTAGTATAGTTTAATTATTTTTGCATGAAATTTATTACATTAAATAGTAATTAATTCTAACTTTATATTTATATATCTTATCCATCTAACACAAATATACCACAAATGCTTACTAACGTATGGAATACAATTTCCCATTTATTTTAATTTTATACTGTGCATATACTGTCTCTGTAAATCCAGTATCGCATGTGTTTTTTATGCTAAAGCGCTTTATTTATGTTTGTTTTATTTACATACGCCTTAGGTAATATGGCCGTATCACCACTTTGACCTTCTATAACAACTGCTTAAATTGTTGAAGTATACATTAGAAATGTACTTCTCGATTAACTTAACACTCATTAACTATCGCATTCATATTTATAGGCTCTTGGAATAATATTTAAATAAGAATTCTTTCATCAGCTTAGAATCGAGCGCAGCATATTTTGCATTTTTAATTCAGCATTTTGACCGCTTTACTACAGACACACTCTTAACAACTCATGTTTATAATTCTTGTTGACGACTTTGTGTATTAAAGTAAAAATCCGATGTGTTCCATTCATATCAATTTCTCTACACATCTTGACAAATTATTGCTAAAAAGCTTATTCTTCTATCTACTTCATACTATTCGATTAGCGGACATGATCTTATTACTTGCTTCCTTGTAAGTAGAAGGGGAAAAAAAGCTAAACGATAGTCATATCTTTTAAAACTGATTTCATATGTATGAAATGCGTTTCTTTGCACAGCTAGGTGACGACCCATTCCCGTAAGAGTAAATATTTTAAAACAGAAACCAATAACAAGGGATTTCTCAACTCCACGAAAAAGTGTATGTGAAGTAAATTGTGGTTCTATCGAGATCTACATTTTTTGTGCAGTAAGTTGTTGTTGTTGTTGTTGTTTTTTTTTAAATCTCTTACGGTTTACTAGTTATGCAAAATTCATCCAGAATAAAGATGTCTCAAAGGCTACTCCCAGAAAACTCAACATATACATTTTATTTGGCATTTAATATCTTTAATATACGCTATTTTAATCAAAATCGTTTAGGCTATTTTTTAGAAAATCTAAATTTTCGAAATTTGTCCTCGTAAAGAATAGTTTGGGCTGGGGGCTATTGCCTCAAAATCTTCGTGTCGCATCTTTGGAATATACTAAACTTAAATACCAAGTTAAGAGTTTTTACCGACTCCTCGTTTTTGAGTTATCGTGTACATGGTTGCAAACACCAACACGGACCTTTTCCTAAAAGTTCTTTTTTTATACAGGGGACCCTAAAACGTATACTTCAGCTAAAATCTTGGTATCTTTTTTGGGTGGAGTAAATACCTTCTCTATACGCTAAGTAGGTACATCACGTGTAGAGAAAGTAAAAAAGCATACAGTATATATGGAATCAGTGAGAAGAAACTGCCAAAAACAGAATTAAAGTCGAATTATACTTTCGGTGATGCTTACTCCCGTTTTGTAAAGCACTTTATACGCAAGTATGCGATATTCAACTTCAATTATAATATTTACTTTTGTTTTGTTCAGTTGTGGGATGAAATTCACTCTAGTCAATGAAGTGATTTTATTCAATCTCCAACCGGACATTCAAGGTCTAATCCCCGTGCATAAATGCTGATGATCATAAAGAACGTGTTGTCGCAATTATTTCTAACTCAGGTATCTTCATGACGTAATTACAGTTGTTTTAAATTTCACTGTTTCGCCATTGCAATCAATATATTGCGCGCGACCTCATGTGCCTTCTGCCCTCCAAGAAAATGTTCTATTTCCGACACGCATAGCTCTCTGCTCAGCCAGAGGAGTGGGGGCTTGGTTACAGTAGGCAAATATTAGAGAAATTCAAAGAACACCGAGCAAGAATAACATTGACATGTGTTATGTTTACGGTAACAGGGTGTTCTAGAGGGGGGGAGGTGTCGACCACCCCTCTTCGTTGTTTTTTCCAATCCTTCTGTTTGGGAAAGTCGCCCTTGTATTGCTATTCTTTAAATGCTATAATTCACCGCTCCTAACTCATACCATCCCCTTCTGTGTGCCATCAAAGGATGGTAGCCAATCATAACCTTAGGGGTCGAAGCGCCTTACTCTTAAACTATACTTCTCCAGATATTCTCATTCTTGCAAGTTATTTTGTGACGTGCAAACCATTTTTTTTTCTCTTGAATAATGGCTCAGAGGAACTTGTCTATTGTCCCTGAAGGCGACATTCTCAACCGAGAGGAAGTTCTTGGAGAGTTCTGGTGCATGGCAGATCTGGGCCGCAGATTTGTTGGGATAATGGGAGTGCTGCAATGGTTGACGGAGAGAAGATTAATCTCTAACAGCAAGGTGTGTGGGGCCGCGCCGTGGCCGAGTGGTTAGACCACTCGACTCTCACCTAGACGGTCGGGGTTCGATCCCAAGCGACCGCATGTGAGATTTGTGGTGGACAAAACGGCGCTGGGGCGGGTTTTCTCCGGGTGCTCCGGTTTCCCCCGCCATCGCATTCCACCGGTGCTCCATCATCATTCATGTATCCTGCGGTGCCATTAGTAGTTAAAGCGGGCGTTAAACACTACCAAAAAAAAAAAAAAAAAAAAAAAGCAAGGTGTGTGAAAATTGCCAGGAGCTATGTGCGCTGCATAACCACAATGACAGCATTGATGGAAAACGGTGGTCATGTACTACTTGCAACAGAAGGAAGTCCGTCCGGGATGGATCGTTCTTTTCGATGAGCAAACTCATGCTGGAGCAGCTGATTTTTTTTATTGATTCCTGGGCATTCGAAGATCCGCAACATAAGATGAGGAGGGAAGCACGGATGGCGAATAAGCACACTACGGTGGACTGGTGTAGCTTCATGCGGGAAGAAGCAGAGTGGTGGCTGAAAGAGAATCCAGACAATATTGGTGGTCTGGATGACAATAATGAGCCTATAACCGTGGAGATTGAGGAAACACAATTTTTTCACCGCAAACACCACAGGGTAATTGGTATTCGGCGGCATAGAGAGGGGCACCCGGAAATGCTTCCTTGTGGAAGTACCCGATAGAAGGTCAGTTACCCTGGAACCATTGATACGGGAGCATACCTCGGCGGGAACACGAATCATTTCCGATGGATGGGCCTCCTACGCCAATATAGAAAACATCCAAAATGGAATCTATATACATGATGCAATTATTCACGAAGAACATTTTGTCAACCCCAAAGACGATTCCATCCACACACAAAATATAGAAAATATGTGGATACGATTAAAAAGTAAAATTAGACGACAGTATTGCACAAGTGACGTACTCTTCACATCATATCTCCATGAGTTTATTTTTAGGACCCGCTTTCGTCGTGAAGATATGTTCAACGTAATGCTTGGTGTCATAGCTGACCACTACCCTTACCATGCTGACTTCATATACCCAAGGTCGCGGGTTCAAACCCGGCGGAGGACGATGGATTTTTTCGGGCGTAAAAATCCTTAGCATGGCTTCCTTCGGAAGGGAAGTAAAGCCGTTGGTCCCGTGTCGTAGATTTACGGCACGTAAAAGAACCTCAAGCCTGATTGAGAAGCCTCTGAGCAAAATTAAGCGGTCTTTCACGCCCAATTTAGAATGGGACGCTGAGAACCACAGTAGTTAAAGAGCGTCCATAAATAACACGACATTTACATTTGACCACTACCCAATTTAAATGAGGTGGAAAGGTGACACATATGCACACCGCTATTAACGTTTGAGCCAGAGTCAGAGATTTCATTGTGTTGTTATAAATGAATAGGCACATCCTTATTAACATGCTTTACACTGCTATTTTTAATTAATTTGTTTAAATATTTTTGTGTTGATTTCAAAATTGCAGTGCGAAAATAAAACTTTGTTATATAATACCGCAATTTCGATAAATAAATTATTAACTTTTGAAAAAAGCAAGAATTCTGGAGAGTAAGAAGATCTTGACAGTAATTAATGGTAAATATAAAAGAATATGTGTAGATCTTGTAAACAATTTACATCGCTTTTTTAAGTGAATATTTTAAAAAGTGCATCATGTGCAGCATTTTTATTGGAGCAATGAATTTACATAATGAAAAATTAACATTAAAATAGGAACGAAACATGGCATAAACATTAGCCATAGTGTGTTTGCTGGTATAGTTTGGCCGGGATATTTTCTAGTAGTCATTATATTTCAGAATTTAAATTTAATTGGGCGTACTTTTATTTTGTGGGTAAAGCAATTATACATTTTCAGAGGGGAAAACATAAACTGAATAGTGGAAATTCACCTGCAAAATAACCTTAAGATGCAAAGCTGGGTTAAATTCGTAAAATTGTGTTACTCAATAATTTTGTGTTCGTGTGCATACAAACATTTTGGGGTAAATCTGCGTTCTGGCTCTAAATATTCTTCCGTCTGTTAGGCGGAGTACCAATATCGGATTAGTGTATCCGCTTGGTGCCAGCCTATACCAACGCAAAAAAATCACTTTAAACTTAACACCGACAACAGTGCGATTGGAGTTAGACGGGGAAAACAAAAGAGAATATGATCTTTTAATTTATCCATTGATCAATGTGCAAGAACTGCTTAACCTAAACGTATATGTTTTAGAATTATTTTGCAAATGTAAGAAATCTACAACTAAAACAAGTTAGATCTGGGCCCTGTCGATTTTTTATTTTAAATTAGGTTACATAGGCGGCAAGACAAAACCAGAAACATTTCCAAACAAAGCAAAACACCAGAAATGAAAACTCGTTAATTAATCTATTGGAAAATTGTAAAACAATTGAAATTAATAGTAACAATTGCAATTGAGCTGTTGATGGTTGACTCGAAAATTACTCACAAAGTCTAAAAATTGAACTGAACTTATTAAATTATTTTGAACAAGACACTATACTAGAAGTGTTCAACGGAGGAAACAATATTGTTCTGCGCAGTCGAACTCGAAAGTAGTGTGAATGTTTCCCCCATTGCGTATTTGTTTCCTCCACTAGGCACGCGTGCATGTTAGTGAATACGTTTCCCTTACAGTGGCGATGACTGATAATGAGTAATTGGCTGACGAGCAGCACGAGGGAAGAGACAGAAAGGGTGGTAGAGGTAAGACTGAGGGAAGCAGTCCTACAAGCAGTAGCAGTAATTTTCCCTCTCAACATTCTTTTCTAAGTTGTAAATCTATAGACTTCTAGCTTCTGTCCGGATGATGTGCAGAGTAACATAAGAAAAGTACTACTCATTTGGCTGTTCTTTCTTATGTGGTTAAAATTGCCAAATGAATCAGACGGGTTCTCCCGGGTCTGCTTCTCTGCCGACTTTGAGAGAGTTGGCCAGCCTGCAGAGGGATCCTTCAAAAGTACATACTATGACTACGCACTCGGACGAAATCGCCAAGCACGTGTGTACGGTTTCCTTTGTAAGCCATAACTGTTTGCTGGCATCCATTGTTGCACACGTGCGTCAATAAAGGCATGTGCTGCGATAAGCTCATTTTGCAACCTGCCGTAGTCACTTAAACCGAGGTTACAACAGCCAGGGGAGACGATGGAAGAGTTTGCACTGGCGTTTGAGCAACTGGTGAATAAGGCCTTGGTGAATCTAAATCTTGTTACGCGTCGCGGGAGGCCACCTACTGCTTTGTCAACGGGTGCGTGACGCCGAGACAGCGCCTTATACTCGGCGACTAGTAAACCATTCCACGAGGTGTTTACGGTAGCACTGAGGATGGAGACGTCCAAGACAACAGCTGAGTGGACCCCGGAGATGAGTATTTGCTACGACAGAGAAAGAGAGACAACCTTGAGAGACGACATTTCAGTGGTATGTGCTGGGAATGAGCCAACCATGACACCTAGAGAGAGACTGTTGACGTCAAAACCGACCAGCAGGCGGAAGACAATGGTAGGGTACATTTGGGGCCACAATCACCAATATCTCCAGTGAAACAATGACCCTATACAAAAGAGTGGACGACAGCCTCATCGCAGACGCTGGTTACAAGGGAAGTTGTGCTGCATACTGGTAGACGTAGGAGCAGTCGGTCCTGACGGGGTGAAGGGTTTGCCGACACGAACAAGCAGTCCACCCTACCAACTAGTGTCGGAGTCGGGCGACATCCTACCTGTGCAGAAAAATGCTCTACTGAAGCTGACATTGGAACGGAGCATGGTGAACCTTTGGATATTTGTCGCGAGGTGAGCAGAGGATATTATACTGGGATTGGATGCCCTCAGGAGCTACGAAGCGATGTTCGACGTCGGCCGGAAGATCTTGCGACTCGGCTCAGATGAGGAGTTGTTCCGAAGTCCGCACGAATATCTGGGAATCTTCAGGGTGACCCTGAAACACGATGTAGTTCTGCGAGCAAGAAGTCAAGTGGTGGTGAAGGCGTACCTGGAAGTTCAACGGTCAAGCAACCTTCTACTAATTCGGAGTACAAAATTGAACGAATTATGAGTTGCCCGGGCATTGGTGCCTTGTTGCGAGGAAGCACCCGTGAGGCTATTGAACCCATTAGACACCGACCAGGATATTTAGGCCGGGGCAGAGTTGGTAAAGTGAGAGCCAACAAAGAGTATACTACTGTGTGACGGAACCGACCAGCCAGCACCGTCAAAGGATCTGGAACCCCGGCTGAAAGACTGGCTGAAGAGGGTGGCCGATAATTTGACCACTTCACAACTGCAGAGGTTTCGATTTCTACTTAGTCGATACTAGTCTGTCTTCGGGGACAGGTACGGTGATTAATGCTGCACTGAACGATTACATCGTAACGTCGACCCGGAGATGATTGACCTATCCGGTAACCCTCAAGACAAGTTCCTTTGGCAAAATAGGCGAAAGTACGAGACATACTGCAACATATGGTGAAGATCTAGAATAATCATTGAAAAGTCCGACTCTTCTTGGAGCACTCCTGTATTCTCGGGGAAGAAGAAGAACTGCAAGGCATACTTTTACGTGGATCTCAGGAAGCTGAATGCTTTCACCAGGAAGGACTGTTTCCCCTGATCTGGATTGGCGATATATTTGGCACACTTGCTGGGGCTCATTGGCTCTCAACTTTGGACTTGAACTCGGGATACTAGCAGGTGGCCTTAGATCCCACAGATAAAGAGAAGACAGCAGCTTGGCCAAGGGCTTTGGCAATTTGCGATTATAACCTTTGTCCTCTGCAGTGCACCAGCTACCCTTCAGCATTTTATGGAATCAATGAAGACAGGAGTGACTATTGACATCTGCCTGCTATATCTGAATACCATTATCGTTGTAGGCCACAACTAAGAACATCATCTCGAGAACCAATCTAAGATACTGCAAAGCCTGCCAACTGCTAACCTACAGTTGAAAGCTAAAGGTACCAACATTTCTGTAACGAGGTAAAGCATTTGGACCACATAGTCTCACCACATGGTGGCCACGGTCCCGGAGGAGGCTTGATTAGTGAGAGCTTGGCTTTGTCCGAAAGACCAACGAGAGCTACAAAGTTTCCTGAGTCTGTACAACTACTGAACTACTGCCACCGGTTCGCCAGAGGTTTCTCCAACATCGCGAAACCCTCACTCGCATGACGGAAGAGCACCGGACTTACTCATAGTCAGAGGAGGTAGAGAGGTCGTTCCAGGCGCTTAAGTCATCACTTTGCAGTTCGCCTATTTTATAGATTTTCCACAATCTGGTAGTGACTTTAATGTGGGTACTCATATCAGCGTCACCGCTATTAGAAGCATTCTATTTCAAGCCTCGGATGGGCAGGATCGTCTTATAACTTACTACAACAATATATCTTCCAAGTCAGAAAATAACTACTGCGTTACCCGGTGAGATCTCCTGCTAATAGTGAAGGCACTCGAGCACTTTCACAAGTACCAGTACGGTCAGCAATTCCAGCTGAGGACTGGCCATTGCGCTCTCATCTGGCTGTTAAGCATGAATAACCTTGAGGGACAGATAGCTCGTTGGGTCCAGACACTCTAAAATTTCTCATAAGAATATGTGAAAGAAAGGAGCCTCAACAATGCGTATGCCAAGTCACAACGACACTGTCTAGAGGATTGCAGCCATGGCACCAACGTTGGTGAGAAAGAGCGCATCGCAGTTGGCCTGTCATTTCGGCGGAACCTGCTGCTGAATGGGATAGAGCAGACCTGAGCTGAGGAGAGAATAGCTGGTGGATACTGACTTGGGGCCAGTCCTGAGCGAAGTGGAGTCGGGGACTAGCCCGAACTATAAAAATATCACACCCAGGAGTAGTGTGTAAAACTTCTACTGAAGTTTATATGTGTGTGTGTGTGGGGGGGGGGAAGTCGCTGCTCACAGCCGCGGTCGCATGCAGTAGTATAACATAGGAGAACGTTTTGAACGCATATCCATTGATTTAACAGGGGCAACAAATATATATTGGTAGCTATGGATTACCTAACCCAGTGGCCGGAAGTGTTCATCATCCATAACCAAGAAACAAATACCATCGACAGCTGCCTCGTAGAAAAACTGTTTTGACGCTATGGGGTACCGTTGGAGCTGCAATGTGAATAGGACAACTTCGAGTTTAACTTGTTGAGAGAGACACTCGAGCAACTTGGAGTATACAAGACGTGTACAGTACCTCTCCACCCATAGCCAGGCGGTATGGTTCAGCGGCACATTAAAAGTCTAGAAGAATATTTGAAGAAAGTTGTGGCCAAACACCAGAGAGAATGAGATATGAGGGTGCCAGTTTTCTTGCTTACCATTCTTCAACCATGACACCATCGGGTAGACATCAGCCAGTTTGATATTTGTCAGGTAGCTGCTTCTATCACGTGGCCTCATATTTGAAAGTCCTCCAGAGGCAGGACAGGTAGAAGTCGACTTATTGGAGAATCCTGTAAACCTGCTCCGCGGCTTACATGAGATGGCGCGTCAACACATCCAGATAACAAGTGGCCGGATGAAGACCCTTTACGACTGCTGCGCCAACAGCCGAGGTTTCAGCAGGGTGATTTGTTGTGCGATATCGCCCCATCTCAACCAGGGTGCGCTGCCCTAAGCTTCAACAACCATGGCGAGGGCCCTACCTTGTGGTGAAGAGGATGAATTTTGTCGTCTACCGCTTCCAGAAGCGACTCCCAGGTAAGAAGCTGCTAGCAAAGATGATTTGTCTAGCCCGTTACGATGGTGCTGGAACGATCAGCAGTGAGGACGAAGTAGTGTGATTACGCCCTACAGCGGTATTAGCCAAAAATGAGTTTAGAGCTTCCTTTGTAAGTCATAGCTCATTGTTGGTATTCATTGATACACATGTGCGTTAGTAAACACCTGTGCTGCGCTAAGGTCTTTTGACACCGCCGCTGTAATTCTTGCCACCATGTGAGTGGACACGTGTTGTTTCGGAATGTTCTTTGACGTCGAAGCCTCGTACTGTTAAATCTGAATGAGTTTTATAAAAAAAAAAAAAAAAAAAAAAAAAAAAAAAACAGCAGTACTGCACCTGCGGCAGCCTTTGGACATTTCCAGTGGCGTGAGGAACATATATCAGAATCCGCAACGAAACATAACACGGTGTGCAGTTTTCACTAGGAATTCGTACGCAACAGTGGGTGAGTTTGACGGGAATACCGTGGTGAACTGTATCATTCTCGCAAGGAATGTCGAAAAAAGACTTACGGCCGCATTTGTACGAAAACCAATTATTTATGAGGAGATTTTAGTCAGCTTATGGAAAATTAAAGCGGTGTTTGTGAAGTAAAAACGAGAGATTTTGTTATATTGGTGTCGAGAGTGGAAATTAACACAACGATGGAGGGGAAGATGAAAGCTTTACTCGAAGAAATACAGAACATGAACACTTGAATGAACGAAATGAAAACGGAAATATAATCCGGAACCGGAAAATGGGAGAGCAGGATACCACAACGCAATCCTGAATGGTGAAGTTTAGCCGGAAATGAGGACAAAAATAAAATGCGGAATGGAGAGCCTGAAAAAAGAAGACTAGAAACAAAATCGATGAACAACTGGCCCGCATTAAGAAAGAAGGAGATGAACTCGGCAGAATGATGAAGAACTTTGAGCAATGCGTGACTATTCTGGAGCGCATCGCAAAACGCGTGGATGCCCTAGAAGAACTTGGTCGAACGTTGAAAGACCACAACTAATGACAAAATATCTTGGAAGGGAGATTTGACGGAAGAGAAAAAGTACTGAACACGATGATGGAACTGAACTCTACTAAAGGCGGACGAGAAGACAGGAGTGCAAAACACCATTCACAAGCGCCAAACCACCCAAGTTTGACGGAACATAGACTCTCGAAGTCTTCCGATGACAGTTCGCCACTGTTGCCATCCACAACCGAAGGTCAGCAGAAGAGGAAGTCGCACAACAGATAACAAGCCTCCAGTAAAAGGCGGCAGAAGTATGGAAAACGATTTCGAAGTCGACGATGTGCGCAGAGATCTGAGAGGCCCTCCGAGACTGCTTCTGGAACCATCGTCGGGCTGCAGCCTACAGCAATCAGCTTAAACCGTGGCTGTCACATCCAGAGGAGACGATGTAAGAGTTCGCCTTGGCGATTGATCAAATCGTAAACAAAACCCTAGTGAACCTACGCCTAGTTGCATGTCCCAGGAGGCCGCTTATTTCTTTGTCGACGCGTTGCGTGACAGAGATTCAACAGCCTCTTGCAAGCTGCGACTACAAAGTCACCCACAAGGCGGTTACGGTACCACTGAGGATGGTGGCGGTCAACACAACAGCTGTACCGACCTCGAAGACGAGGAGTATTCGCTAGAGCAGAGACAACCTAGAGACGGCGACGACTTTTCAGTGGTATGTGCTAGAAGTGCCAACCAGGACAGATAGCAAAGAGAGAGGCCAATTCAAAGCCGACCAGTAGGCGGAAGACAAAAGAGGGCCACATTGGGGTTATCATCACCAACATCTCCATTAAAGTTATGTTCTTAGGCAGAAGAGTGAACGACAGCTTCATCGCACACGGCTGGGTACAAGGGAAGCCAGATACTGTTGGACACAGATGCTACCATGTTATCGGACTTGATATGGCGCACGGCTTGCCCACACGAAAACTCAGTCGGCTCTATAACTAATGACGACGTCGAGCGACATCTTACCTGTGGCGAAGGAAGTCCTGCTGCATTTTACATTGAGGCGTAGCACTGTGAAGCTTGGATATTGGTCGCGAGTGTACCGATGATGTGATACGGGTACTGGATGCCTAAGGAGCCACGAAACGACAGTCGACATCGGCCGGAAGACCATGTGACTCGGCCGAGATGAGTTGTTGCTCACGCGCCCCAACAAACATCTTGGGATCTGCAGGATGATCCTGAAAGACAATATAATACTCTAGGGAAGCGAAGTAGCGGTGATGGCGAATCTGGTGGGTAAACATTTTAGGGACCTTGTATTCGACTGGAAGACACTATTGAACGAATTATATGTTGCCCGGATATTTGTATCTTCTCGGGAGGATGTGCTCCTGAGGCCACTAAAGCCATTGGACACCGACCAGGACATCCAGTCCCGGGCAGAGTTAAGGAAGTGTGAAACAGCAATGAGTATGTGGCCGAGCAACCGATCCAACAAGCCGGCAGAGTTGTAGGATGTGGGACCTCGGCTGAAAGACTTGCTGCAGAGGGCATATGATCACCTGACCTCTTCACAACTGGAGAGATTCCGGCATCCACTTACTATTCTGTCTTCAGCGACAGTAACTGTGATTATGGCCTCAATGACCGAGACAATCACAAGATCTACTCCGGAGAGAGCGGACCTGTCCGTCAACCAGCCAGACCTGTTCCTCTAGCAAAATAGGCGGAGGTAAAAAACATACTGGAAGACATGAGATCTAGGGGAATCATTAAAGAGTCCGACAGCTCGTGGTGCTCCCCTACAACTTGATGAAGAATACCTAGTCTTGGAGGAGGAGGAGGAGGAGGAGGAGGAGGAGGAGGAGGAGGAAGAAGAAAAGCCAAGCTACGCCTCTGCATGGATCACAGAAAACTGAATGCTGTCACCAGAAAGGACTGTTTCTCCTTATCCTGGATTGACGACACCCTTGACACACTTACTGTTGCGGCCCGGTATCGCTCCCAGGTGATTTGTGGTTGACAAAGCGGCCCAGGGATGGCTTTTTTTCCAGGTTCTCAGGTTTACCCCGCCATCGCATTCCACCAATGCTCCATCTTCATTCCATCTATCATCAGGGCCATCGCCTGTGGTGTCCATGTAATAACAGCGGGGATTAACCGCTATAAAATTGTCTGCGGTGCCACAAGTAGTAAAAGCGGGCGTTAAACTCTATAAAAACCGCTATAAAAACAATTGCTGGTTCCCGGTGATCATGGACACTGGACCTGGAAATGGAATACTGACAGGTGACCTTATCTCTCAGAGACAAAGAGAGCAGACCGGCCAAGGGCTTTGGCAATTTAGGGTTATATCCTTTGGCCTTTGCAGAGCGCTAACCACCTTCCACTACCGCATGGAATCAATGACGAGAGAGTTCACTTATAACACCTGCTGCTATATCTGGATGACACATCGTCGTAGGCCAAAACTTCGAACGTCATCCCAAAAACCTGTCCAAGATACTGCAAAGCCTGCAGGCAGCTAACCTGCAGTTGAACGCAAAGAAGTGTCAGATCTTCTGCAAGGAGGTAAACTATTTTGGCCACACATTCTCACCATGTGTGGTGGCTACAGACCCGGAGAAGGTTCGAGTACTGAAAGACTCGATCTTGCCCGAAAGATCGACGAGATATTCAAAGTTTCCTGGGCCTGTGTAGCTATTACCATTGGTTCCTTAGAGGTTTCTCCAGCATCGCAGAACCCCTCACTCGTCTGATGGAAGAGCGCTGGCTTTACTCGTGGTAAGACGAGGCAGAGAATGGGTATCAGTTGCTTTTGCCAACACTCTGCAGTTTGCCTACTTTAAAGGATCCCACAACTTGGTAGTGACTATATTGTGGACATTGATGCCAGCGACACCGCCATTAGAGGCATTCTATCTCAGGCCTGGGGGCTAAGGGCGTATTATAGCTTACTACAGCAAGATGCTTTTCATGGCAGAAAATAACTATTGCGCTGGAGCGCTTCCACAAATACCTGTACTCTCAGACATTCCACCTGAGAGCTGATCACTCCGCCCTCACCTGGCTTTGAGCATCAGAAACCTGGAGTTCCAGACAGGCCGTTGCATCCAAAGACTCCAAGAGTACAATGTAACTAGGAATAATTTGCTTGATTCCCCTAAAATTGAACCACAGAAATCGACGACACAAATATTCACAAAAAATGATTGTGTTAATATTTTCTTTCTCCAAATCAACCAAGACTTGTCCTTGAAACCAAATTGTACAGCAAATTCCGAATCCAAATCAAAAACCAATCATACTCATCCTAAATCTCTCAAGGCTCAAACTTTTAAAAATTCAAAAGAACGGAGAAAATAAGATCTAAGAGCAACTGTAAACCAATAAAAATAAGAACATTACAGCTAAATATAACTCAAGACTAGAAAGACAGCCACAGCCCATTATTGAATGCTATGTGCTAACCAGACGCTCTGATGGGTGCCTAGATGTGGTGTTTGAAAGAGACGAGAACTAAGTTCCTAGGCGTAATTCTCCAGGAAATTTTGACAATTAACAATAATATCGAATATAATGAACATAGTGCAAGTTAATGCCCATAATAGTAGTCTGGTTATGTAAGAGCTAAAGAAAATATGAGAAGATTAAAGCTTGGATATTTTATGCATTTAAGAACCCTATACATACCAAAATAAGTTAATACATTTACCAGTTATAGCAAGAGCCATTATTTCTGGCCATGTACCAAAGGCTGATATCATAATCAATAATCCACACCTACAAATCACCAATATAACTCAACTAAGCAATACACACACCAACTCTATACAAGTTAACCATGAGGATGGACAATTTATTTTATCTAATCATTATTTTCAGTTCAGTGAACCCATAGACTTGTATTAAGATAAGATAACCAAAACAAACGGAATTTTTAGTGACAAAGAAATTATTTACACCATGGTTGCCAAGGCAAACTCTAATTGGTAGTTTAGCACATACAAAGATGATAGAGGAGAAAAATTGGAGGAGAAAATTTCAGAAGTGAACCTAATTATACACAACACCGCTAACAATCCAACAACTTTCGAAAATAGTGTAGGGGCTAATTCCAACATTGAATTAACTCTCGGAAACTATAAAACGTTTACAAGATTGTACATTGGAAAGTTGGTCAGGGTTTGACTAAGAGCGACCATAGACTAATGTATTTTGATTACATATCAAGCTAACCTTCAAGCTAAGATCAAGACGGAAACTCAAATTCACTAAAAATAAGCAAACTGGGAAATAATTTTAGAAAATTTTGATGTATACACACTCGACTATAAAGGAGAAACTTTAAATTACGAAGGGGAAAAATCAGAATATAAAATAAAATCGACGCTTATTACTTCAATACCGAAAAGAAAACAAAAAATATACGGATAATGTTTGGACCGATGAGTTAACCAAATTAAGGAGAAAAATGCGCAAAACAAGGAGAATTTATCACAGAGCTAGTGTCTCACAAGTAAGAGAGCGCAACTTAAACATCTATAAAAGAGCTAAAGAGAAATTTAAAATTACCTTAAAAAACACAAGGGAGAAATTATGTAACACCACCACCACCACCACCACCACTACTACTGCTACTAAGAGGACAATAATAACTTTAATAGAGAATTAAGTAAAGAACTCAGACTTATAAAAACTTATCACACAACACCACCACCACCACTGAACAAAGGAATTACAGAATATAGACTCCTAATTGGCCTCAATGCAAACCAAATGACTTTAGGAAAAGACGGTAAACAGAAGATGCAATAAATGGTGTATTTGTATCTGTACACAATTCAGTATTTCAATATGTATTGGCAATTTCCATTAATATCTAGTGAGAATTTGATAATCTTTGGTGGTTGTTTTTCTTCAACAGGCTAAGGCAATGTAGATATCCAAAAACTCTTTATAATACGAGGTACGTCCAGAAAGTAAGTTCCGTTTCAATTTATCTCCGCTGCAGCGCTGCGATCGTAGTTCCGCACATGCTCGGTAGACGCTCTGTATCAAGGAGAAGAAACGTGCGCCATTTTGAGATCGCTGTCAGCCACATACGCTTTGTTGTGCTTGTTTACAATGTCTGTGTTGAATGAAAATCCCGCCGCTTGTGAAATCAGATCTGTGATTCGTTTTCTGAATGCTAGGAAAGTGAAACCAATTGAAATTTATCGGCAAATTTGAGAAGTTTACGGACAAAATGCGATGAGTGATTCCATGGTGAGAAGATGGGTCCGACAGTTCAATGAAGGACGTAGTGAAGTGCACGATGAAGAACGAAGTGGGCGTCCGTCTTTGGTTACAGAAGAATGGTTTACGCGATTGATGACAAGATCCACGAAAATCGCAAGTTTACAATTAGTGCTCTCGCTATGGAATTTCCCCAAAGCTCACGATCACTAATTCATGAAATTGTTACCGAAAAACTGAAATTTCGTAAACTTTGCTCACGTTGGGTACCTAAGATTCTTACTGAGCAACACAAAACAAAACGGGTGGGTAGTGCACTTCAGTTTTTAACCCGTTATGATGAAGGTGGCGAAGAATTTCTGACACAGATAGTCACAGGAGAGGAGACTTGGGTTTCTTACGACATCCCTGAAAGAAAGCGGCAATCAATGGAATGGAGGCACACTTCATCCCCAGCAAAGGTTAAGCCGAAACAAATCTTGACACCTCGAAAAATGATGTGCACAGTGTTCTGGGACTGGAAAGGCATCTTACTCATTGATTTCTTACCGCGTGGTCAAACAATCAAAGCAGATGTTTATTGCGAGACACTTAGGAAATTGCGCCGCGCAATACAGAATAAGCGCCGAGGATTGCTGTCAAAAGGTGTTGTTTTTCTTCACGACAGCGCACGACCACACACTGCAAATGTGACGAAAAACCTTCTACAGGAATATGGCTGGGACGTGTTTGACCATCCTCCGTACAGCCCTGACCTCGCTCCTAGCGACTTTCATCTGTTCTTACATCTCAAGTCCTTCCTTGGTGGTCAACACTTCAACAATGACGAAGAGCTGAAAGAAAATATTTCCAACTTTTTGAAGACTCAGGCGGCAAACTTCTATGAGGAAGGTATACAAAAACTTGTGACACGCTATGACAAATGCCTGCAAAATTTCGGCAGTTATGTGGAAAAGTAGCTTAAGAGATGTAGAATTTTGTGCAATAAATAATTATTCTGTATCTGTACACAATTTAATTTTATTACTAAACGGAACTTACTTTCTGGATGTACCTCGTATACTGCTTGATTACTGTAAAACTAGAGAAGTTTATTTGATTGGTAAAAATAACATTATTACAAAAATATATCAAAAGGATGTCCTCAAGGTTCGGTCCTAGGGCCGTACTATTACTTACTAGAAGAAAATAAATAAAATACTGAATGAAAATAACGAAACTTGTAATGTTGCGGGAACTCCGGAACATGTATTTTTGAATGTATGTAGTATGAGCTCACAAGAGTTACGGAAAGATAGAGAAGCGCTTACAGGTTGTTGTATACACGTAATTTTACGAAATAAATATCTATACACCCATTTGGAACTATTAGCAAATAAAGTGAGTAATATGGGGTTAGGAGAAAATGATTATACCAATAGAACAGAGAAAAGTTCAACAGAATTTAGAGAGAACATATCAAATGAGGTTAAGGCCAGAAATATTTTACAAGTAGCCGATTTAGACGTAATAAGTGGCCTTGAGAAATACCCTTGAAGTGTATAGTTAATTGTTAGTTGAGAGGTAGGAACCGGGCGGTATGCAGGAAGATATTTAGCGGCCCTCACGGCACACAAGAGGAAAATATATTAAAATGAGAATAATAAGCAATAATAACAACCGCACCTTTCATTGTATATAATCAGTGGAGGAGAAGAAGAAAAAGAAGAAATAGAGAGCTGGGAGATGGAAACTTGGGGAAAGTAGCGATGAAGCAGAGGAAGACTACATGCGCGGGAAAATGTAGCTTAGATGAAGATGGCGTACCTGGAAAAAGCCAGAAGATTCAGTTTGGGATGAAATAGGAAAATGGGGGACTAGAGTGAAGTGAGAAGATGGGGGAATGGGACGAAGTGAGAGGATGGGGTTCCCAGAAGAGGTGAGAAAATGCTGTTCTGGTTTTAAGTAAGAAGATGGAAATGATGTGATATCAGAAGAATAGTGTAGAAAAGTATAGTATTAAAATTAACTTCTAAGTAATGTCACATACATTTGTATATGGGTGTAGTGAAATTAATAGTTATAGTTATAGAAGAAAACAATAAGTGACTTTTATAGAATTGTGATAAATGTTGAATGTCGATAATTAAAAGATAAAAATTAAAAATGGATTGGTTACCAATATTTATTCCGCCGGTCACCGGCGGCTTTAGGTATTATAGTGCAATTTAGAATTAATTTATAATAAATTACTGTATACCAGTGATTTAAAATTATTAAATTTAATTTTAAATATTTAGTTATACCCTAAACTGGAACTTGAGTTTAAAAATTTTGAAAGGTTTTAATTAAATTATAAATTTTAAATTGTAAGTTAGTTCTATAATTTTGAATTCTGGATTTAATGTAAACATAAATTGAATATAAATTTACGCTGAATGTGAATGTATTTGGAATTTTTAAATTATGTAATTATTTAATCTTAAAATTTTGGGATTATTATATAATTGTAGGTAATTATAATATTACGTTTTAGAGAAGTTTAAATAAATATATTATAAAGTTTAAGACATTATAATTAGGTATTGTAAATTTTTATGTAATATTTTAAATCTTTTATTTTAAAATCTATGATAAGTAAAATAGTAATTTGTATGTATAAAATTTTAAGTAATAATATAATAATAGTAATATAATTAAAATAGTTATTAAAATAATACAATATTTTTAAATGTGTAAAATATAAATACATAATATAAAACTAATTTAATAAATAATAACAATTATAATAATATAACTGTATATTAAAATTAAATAATAAAATTTTATTCATATACATTAAAATACCAAATAATAATATAGCTGTATATCAAAATTAAATAATAAAATTGTAAGAATATATATTAAAATACAGAATTATATTAATATAATTGTATATTAAAATTAAATAATAAAAATTGTATTAATATATATTAAAATGCAGCATTAAAATAATATAAATTAAACCGCAAATTATATTATATTAAATATTAACACACTGGTTAATTGATAATAATATTTTAATTGGTATTTATAACATTTAAATTCAGTTTGGTTACCTTTATATCTGCAAATTTAAATTGTATGATTAAATTTGTAATTGGTATAAGTATTAATAACTGTATAAAATGGGTTGTTTTACCCTGGTTTAAATAATTGGTTACCAGGGTTTAATAAACGGATTTTATTCTATTTTTATTTTATTTTACCCGCCAGTTTGGTATTTTGCAGGGAACTGCGCCTACCGCCATGTTTGGTAGTCCTCCAGGGGCAGAAGAGCTAGCAGTGGACTAATTGGAGACTCACCTAGATCAGCTTTACGACATGCATGAGATGGCGCGTCAAAACATCCAGTTAGCGAGTGACCGGTTGAAGACCCTTTATGACCGGCCGGCCAACAGCGAGGTTTCCAGCAGGGTGATTTGGTGTGGATATAACGTCCCACCCGCTCCAAGGGATGCTGCCCCAAGCTTCAGTAACAATGGCGAGGGCCGTACCTTGTGGAGAAGATGATGAATTATGACAGCCATTCTGAAGCGGGGTAAGAGGCTGGTAGTACACCTGTATTCAAGCACGTAACGATGGTGCTGGTTGGGACGACCAGCCCTGAGGAAGGAACAGTGGGACTATACCTTGCAGCTGTAATCGCCAAATGTGTGTACGGCTTGCATTGAAAGCCATAGCTGATTGTTGGCATCCATTGTTACACACGTGCGTTAGTGAGCATCTATGATGCGGTAAGCCCTTTTGTTATAGCAGATGTGATTGTTACCTCTGTACCTGTGGACACGTGCTCTTTTGGAAGGTTCCTTGACGTCGAGGCTGCACATTGTTAAGTCTGAGTGAGTTTTGTAAAAAACCTGCGGTACTGCATGTAGGTCGACCTTTGGAAATTTTCAGTGACCTGAAGAACCGATATAAAAAGGCTGAACAAAGACATGCCCGGTGTGCAGTATTCATTGGAAATGCAATGCGCGCAACAGTTAGTGAGTTCGACGGGAATATCGTAGCGAACTTTATCATCACCCCAACGAATGTCGAAAAGAAACAGTACAGCAGAATTGGTACAGAAGACAATAGTGAGGAGATTGTAATCAGTTTGAGAAAGTTAAAGAGGTTTTCGTATAAGTGAAAAAGAGGGGTTTTGTTACAATACTGTTACTGGAACTGTGCAAGAAGGCCCAATTCTGATGTATACTTAACAAACATGGCTTTAAGCTGTTATCTAATATACGCAGTTGAAAACCTTAAGAGAGTTCCATTCTAAATGAAACTTTGTACCATGAGAACTCATCATATGCAGTAATACTACTTCGTTTAAGAGGAAATGTAAATGAGAATACATTGTTACAAATACTTCGCAATTACTCCTGAAGTTCTTTTTTCAGATAATGTAATGAAATTTAGCATCAGCATTTACAACGTAATTGTTCATCGATCTTGAAAGTTTGAAAGTTTTTGGAACATCGTTCTCACCTTTGGTTTCAGCAAGACTTAAACGTTCCTATTAGGGGCGCTTTGTGAACGACACGTTCGTCATCTGGAGTTACGGAGAAGCAGCTCCGACAGAATTTCTAAACCACTTCAGTAGTATCAACCATCAAATTCAGTTCACCATGGAGAAAGAACAGCACGGAAAATTGCCATTTTTGGACGTCATGGTGAAGAGGAAGGAAGATGGCACACTACGCCACAAAGTATACCATAAGCCGATTCATACAGACCTCTACCTTCAGAAAAATTTCAATCACCATCCAAAACAAAAGCGCTCCATGATCAAAACCCTAGCAGACCGAGCAACACGCGTCTGTGAAACACCATACTTACACCAAGAACTTCAGCATTTGGACAAGGCACTTCAGCCTAATGGCTACACAAAACGCGAAATCAGTAAAGCATTACACCCTAAGAGACGTTTCACCAGCACACAAATAGCCGTAAGTCGTAGAAAGGGCAAATCTTTTCTCCCGTACATCAGATCAGTCACAGACAGCATCGAAGAATTACTCAAACGCCAAAATGCACACCGCCTTCAAGCTCACCAAATAGATCTGTAATACACTCAATTCAGCTAAAGACTCTAGAGGTCCACTGTCCACAGCAGGAGTATATAGAATAATATGTTCATGCGGCAAGGTGCACTTTGGAACCACACAACTAAATGTAAAAACACACATTGACGAACAAAGAAGCAATTGCCGCTTGGGTCAGACGGAAAAATCAGCAATTGCGAAGCATACCATACTTGAAGAAGGGGGAACATATCATCCTGTATAAGGAGACAGACATTCTGCATCAACCTCCCATTACTATTCACGTTTATACCGGGAAGCTTTTGAAATACAGAAGCATAGAAATAACACCAATCGCAAAGAAGAATACCTTAAACTAAACAGAATGTGACAAACGGCACTGGCTAAAGTCAAAATTAAGAACTCCACCAGAGCCAATCAGACACCAGCAGAGCGCAACATTCCGCCGACAAAAGTCCAGCCCACCACAAACCGGACTAATCACCGCATGCCTCCCCACCAGCCGCTGATATATTAAATAACGTAGCTAGGCAAAAAAAAAACAAAAAAAAAAAAAAAAAAAAACGGACCGAGCCTCTATAAGTTCCGGGCATGCGAACTGGAGAAGCAGATGATTACCCCTTGTGACGGACACGATTTTTGGTTTTCTTAATTGCATTCGACATAGGGTTTTGACCAAATCCGTTATTTCTCGAAATTACCAGGAGATGTCTACTGAAAAGCCAGGGAATTTCATGTTCTGCCTTGATTTTCGGTGAAGTTACGGAGCTTGTTAGACATATGGCGCAGTTGTATTCTGTACTCTATTATACGGGATTGCACAACGCGGCAATTAACGAAGACTATTGCGATGCCCTCTTGCCATGATACCTTTACTTATTAAGGGTTTTATAAGTATGTTACATCATGTTAGATAACGGGACTTTTTACGGAGTTTCTTTACCTCGCTCACGTCAGCCTAAAAGCTTATTGTGCAACCCTAGGAAAGGATGTATTAACGTTTCCGAAAAGATGCACCTTCAACAAGGTTTAATTTACTGGCTTAATGGAAACATTCTTTCCTAAAGTTTCACTGATTAGAGAAAGAGAACGCCATTTTATTGTCAGGAATGAACAGTCAAGCGGTATATGGGAGGCGGTCTCCTCATCCTGTTTGTACGTTCTACATGTGAGTTCGTGCTTGTAGATTTCCAGATTGCGTTTCTAGGTATCCACGCTCCAAAATACTACTTCCTTATCCCTGCTCCATCCAATCTCAGGAGAGATGACGAAATAGTGCTGCATAGGTATAAGATCAGCTTCTTAGTTTGTATTTGCCTAGATAGAATTGCTATTTGAGTGAGTGTTTTTCCCTAATCTATGCTTTCACTGAGGATTTGACAATAGGTGTAGTGATTCAAACCTCCTATTCAAGACTCACATAGCCATTCCAGGTATCCATCTTTCCCAACTAAACATACTCTACATTTCCATAAATACCCTGATGACCAGACTCCCAACGCATTTCAAGCTTTCTAAGACGTGGCAGGCCAATTAGAACATTTAGGCTTTCCCAATTAGTTTTTTTTTCCTCTTAGCAATATGCTTTTAAAGCACTTTTCCTGTCTGTGGGGATGAAAATACCTTTATCATAATACTCTTTCTGAGGTCCTCTTAGAGCAGATATCAGGGTGGCAAATGCTTCTTTCTCAAAAAACTATACAGTATTTTCAAAGGCATAATCTAGTATTCGTCCCCAGAGATGCCTGTACCCACCTGTTTGTTAACCCACAAATTGGCCACATCGTTTATCAAGGCAATTCCTTCTATTCGGTATTCTCAAGACTCTAGAATTGTGTTAAATAGAAAAAAAAAAAGAAGAAGTATTGCGTGTTCATTAGGTCAGACAGCATACTCTGTACTGGAATATCCATTAAACTTAGCGTAAAGGTATGCCCAGTTTTCAAACAACGACCTTTCCAGTTCTCTGTTTGCATTAGGCAGCAGGCAGTAACTCTAGCATCTGCTGGTAAATAAATGCCAATTAGAGGGAGTCTTAATAGAGTATCCAGTGCAATGATTGGAATACTGCTGCAAGTCTTTGTGGTGCAAAGATACGCTGATCTCTATATGATGGCAAATTTACCTACTAGAGCAAATTGTAAGGTTTTCGGCAATCAAACAATGGTGCCATAAGATATTTAAGATATAATCATTACAGCATATAGTCAATGGTTAACGTGTGGCTTTATGCCTAATTTTGTTCCAATAGTGTATTAGTGATTTTCCACAGAGAATCTAGCTCTACTCCGAATGGTACCAACATGTTGGTCAGGTCAGTTTCTTATTCAGTACAATGGAAGGTTATTTAGCTGACGAACATGCCAGGGTGGTATTGCAATATTTAAGATTTCCTAGACCTTTAAACTCCTCCTACTGGTAAATTGGACAAGTACTTTACTAGGATGCATAGTTAAGCTCTCCTGAATGCACAAGTTGTGGATTTTGCTCAATCCATGACTCATCATGTCTGAGACGGTACTGAGAACTTTCTTGAAACTAAACAATATTATCATCTACATGGACTTACATATAAACCTCTCTTCGGTCATTTCTATGAACAAACTGTCAACCGCAGACTCAAAAGTGGGGAAGAGAAAACTTCACTAAGGGCAACATCGATGTGGCTTGCAGCAATATTCCTGCTCCTGAGCATGTAGTTTATCCAACTACAAAGAGCGTCATTGGTTCCATAAAGGATATTATTAAATATGTATTATTTGTTTCCAGGAAAGATGCTAAGGACATTGAGCCCACCAAATATACTGACAAGACTGTGCAACGATATTACGCAGGCCTTTAATGACTGGAAGGCAGTTGGTTTCAATAACGGGGGTATCTCATAGTGTTACAACAAAACCTCTTTATTACTTATAATTCTAAATGCAATATGTGTATTTATTTCAATGCTATAGTACAATTTTATCTTTCATCGCTTCGAAACACTTAGACATTAGAAGAATAGGCTATCTTATTTAGCTGCAGACTTGGATATCGCTCCAGACTAAACCGAGTGACCCTCCCTCTGTGCGTCCGTCCGTCAGTCCTCCATCTAGTATGCTTGTGGCGAGACAATTACTTGCTTTTCAGGAATATGGTGATTCTTCTACAGAAAAATTAATAATTTGTTGCGGTGTAGTTGCCGTTGCTCGGGCTTAACCATTGGAATGAAATGGATGATTGTTAGTCTGGTACTGTGGATGTAAGACTAGGGGTTTTAAGGAGGTAGTGCTCCTATGTAGGCCTGGAAGTTTTAACTTTTACATCGCCCGCTGCTCCGCTTGTGTTCTTTATTTTCAAAAATAGATAGTGTAATTTCTATGTCCACTTAACAGTTTGTTAAATGTCTTGGTCAGCGGGGATGCTCACAATCCATGCGAGAAACCCGGTACCGTCTATAGCAGCGTTCTGTAGTTAAATGTTTTCCTAGAGGTCTGACAAGAACGTTCTGATTTTGGGTCAATCTGGCGCAGAAATTTTGTGCACGGCGCCTAATTACATCTCCCACGTATAGAAGTGGAGATGTTTCATGTAGTTGCTTTACTGGGAAACGACAGCACACGAAGGATAAGGACCGGAGTTCCTATTCCGTATCCGCTGTAAGCCAAGAAGCCAGGAGTCTGCTGCCTTGCATCAAACCTCAGGCACAGAGCATCAGTGGGACTATTAGCGCCTTGAAAAGACGTAACTTTAAATAAGGCTGGCATAGCTGAGGCCAATACAGAATATAAGGCGGCCTACGTCCCCATAGCCCTGTACATAGTTCCCTACATGTGTTCCGAAATGTTAGCCCCCTGTCAAGAGTGGCTCCAAAGCATCGGATGCAGTACCCCACTGTATTCTTTAGCCTTGGTAGGGTTTTGACAGCATTTAGCGCCCGCTCTTACTACCAAGGCACCGAAGGCAATGACAATGGTGATACATGGAATGATGCAGCACCGATGGAATGCGATGACGGGGGAAACCGGAGAAAACCGCCCCTGCGCCTCTTTGTCCACCACAAATATCACATGCGGTCACTTGGGATCGAACCCGGGCCGTCTAGGTGAGAGGAGAGTGGTCTAACTACTCGGTCACGACGCGGCCAACCTTAGTAGGAAAATTTAGGTGTCAGAGCTTCGGGGATACGTCCCATCGTAAACAGGACAGCATAACATTGCCCAGAATTCACGGGCATTCGTCTCTGCTTGCACCAGCCCTAAACGAGGGGAGGTATCTTTGTATGGGATTGTAGACCCTGAGAAAGTTTCAATGTATTCTGTTGAGCATAACGCCATCAGAACGCCCTGTACTGCTGGGAAGTCTGCCATGAATAGACCAAACAGCGTGGATGATAAATCACAGCCTTCAGGGACACCGCGTCAAGAGGTTTTTGTGTACCTATTTTACCCGCAGCTTCTGCTGTGAAGGAGAGTTGGTGTAGGAGGCTTTGTATTTTGTTGATTGTCTATTTGTGCAGGACAAGTTGGATAAGTTTGTAGGGAAATTCCTTTTGCTTGGTTCTTTGTTCTGCAAAGGCTCACGTAAATCTCTCCACGAGCTGCAGTGTGTGTGTGTGTGTGTGTGTGTGTGTGTGTGTGTGTGTGTTTGTGTGTGTGTGTGTGTATGTGTTTGTGTGGTATAAATAAGTGTAAGATAATACTTAAAGAAGCTTTTGGTTTTTCAGTTATGCCTTTTGCATTGAATTTTTATCGTTACATTCCATTGTAATACTACAGCTTTTAGGTTAGTGCTGTATTATATAAGCCGCGAAACATCTTACAGTTAAGCTTTCTAGGGGCTGACTCATTATAAACATCTCCAAATTTAGGGTTTCATTGGCTTGTGAACTCTGAAGGAAATAGTGACATTGAGGGAAACCCTCATTATAAATATTGAAAAAGAATGTGTATGTATATGTGTGTATGTGTGTTAAATGTAACACTTAATTGGTCGATCCATCCCATTAGATATATAGGTGAAATTTGCATTCGAAAGCAACTAGCATAAATACAATTGTTTTGTTTTATATATATATATATATATATATATATATATATATATATATATATATATCTTCATCCTGTAAATTATGTCACAGAGTACTCATAACATGTGTTGCATTTAACGTTAATTTTAAGCAATCGGTACTCTGCAAAATATATGTAAGCGGGATGTGATAAATGTTTGTATATCATACCCAAGTCACTCTGTGAAAATAATATAAATACTATAATATAAATAATATAAATAGAATCAGCCTAAAAAGCTGCGCATTGTGAGGAAGTTATATGAGAGCTAGTACAAGCTAGGATTGCAGCAAATGGCAGAAGCTTTCTGAGGTACTCTGCCAAGAGACGTCATGAAATAAGATGCGGTCAGCTTTCAGATGTAAACACCATGCTGCATCTATCAGCAGCAGGTACAATAGAATACAACATGAATAGGTATGCAGATAAATAGCTAAAAGAAGAAAATCAAGATCGAGCTAACGAACACCATACACTAATTATCGACCATGGAAGCACAGATACGTGGATCCATTCTTACCAGACTGTACGAAGTGTAAGGGTTTATCTTCAAAGAAGCTAATTCCTCACCGTGTTCCTGTATTTCATGCTCTTGAAACACGCTCTCTCGAATGGATTATGACTAATAAAATTCTATCGGGCTCCATGATTTGTATAGTTCCAGTGGTTAAACCTTATGGTAAATTTAGTAACTAGCTGCGATAAGAAGCATGAAATAACATTCTCAGGTGAAGGGTAGCTATAGCCACTTTCCTTAAAAATACTTAAAACGTTATTTCAAAGTCAAAATGCCAAACTGTCAATAAATTCATTAACTTCATTAACAGGTTAGATATATTTTCATCTAAAATAAATAAATAAAAAATAAACAAAAAAAACCACGGGTAATAAATCGTATGAAAATCAACACATAACTTCTGTATAAAATATTCAATGATTTCTCCAATTTACATACTCTCAAGTGGAGCATTCCCTGCATTAGCAATGCAAAATTTTAGTAAGCTTCTGCTTGTAAATCCTGGGGAAAATACTGTATATGTTTGAAAGGAAGAAAAAGAAAACTATATACACGTTTTTAGTCTTTCACCTTCATCATTTTTATTCTGCACCATCATTTTCGGTGAATCCTTGTTCTTGAATGGCGAGTTCTCGTTGTGTATATTGATGAGAGTGTTGGTGTTGGTGGCGGTATTTTTGGATAGTGTTTAACGCCGGTTTTTAATGCCATGACACCGCTGGAGGCAACACTGAAGATAAATGGAATGAAGATACAGCACCGGTGGAATACGATTGGAGGAGAGACCTGAGAACGCGGAGAAAACCAGCTCCTGCGCCGCTTGTCCACCTGAGGCCGCCTGGGATCGAACCGCCCTTGGTGAGAGGCGAGTGATCTAAACACTCTCCCATAATAATAATAATAATAATAATAATAATAATAATAATAATAATAATAATAATAATAATAATAATAATAATAATAATAATAATAATAATAATAATAATAATAACGACGATAACGATGTTAATGATGTTGATGGTGTTGATAATAGTTTTTAATGTATCCTTTTTTTTAATGTTTTATTTGTTTATGTATGTTTTTTTTTCCTTTGCTGTTGTCTCGATGACGTCCTTCTACCTCCTTCGTTGTCTGTTGGGCTTTGTACTTAATGACTTTGATAGGTCCATTTCAATTTATTCCATTACCTCTGGTTTCCCGATAAGTTCTGGATCATTTATGACTTAAACAAATCATTAATTTTTATACACAGTTAAGAATTTGGCACTGGCCTGTTATCAGATTATTATTTGTAACCTGATGCACTTCCTTAATTGACACAGCTATACGCAGGAGTAGCTACAGTATAGCTGATTGATCTTGATTTTCCATGCCCTCTCCTAAAAACGTGAAACCCGGATTATAAGGATTTATACATTAAAAACTTCTAACCCCTTTTTAAGAGCATACTAGATGGTATAAAAAATGAAAACGTCGTGGGGATTTTGGATTCTTGTTCTATTATGTCTACGGGTATTTGTATATGAAATGTCCATACAGTAGGATATATTACATTCTTGTAGCATATCAGTTGAGCGTTCTGATATTGGGGAAAATTAAATATATTTAAGAGAGAAGACGTACCATTGTGGTCGAATAAGCAATTCTCAAGTTACCTCTGTTCTGATAATACAGCTATCGGGTATAAATTTCAATATCCAAAAATTAAAATCACTTTAAATGTTTCGCCTGCGGCGCCACAAGTAATAAAAGTGGGCGTTAAGCACTATGAAAACTGTAAATGTGTCTATTACAGTGTGAAAATAATTAGACCATAATCACCGCAGGTGTGTCACCGACTTGCTTCGGAAGTCATGGCTGAGTGTCGCTGTGCATTGTTAAACCCGCCTGAGTGGACAGGTGTGCCGTTGCCGGATTCTTTGTCATCGGAGCCAAGTACTGTTTTACGTGCCTGAGTTTGTGACACCTACGGTTGTTTGCACTTGCGACTGGAAGAAAAAAGGAAATCGGGAATGGAGAAGATGTAGCCGAAAATGAAGGCAAAAGATAAATACTGAAGAGAAAGCCTGAATAAGTCGACCAACATCTGGCCGGCATAACAAAAAGTAGAAAATCTTGGGGAAAAGTTGGAAGTACTTGGTGGAGCAATGAAAGACGAGCAATGATATAATGCCCAGGAGGGAAGACTCGACAGAAACGACAAAAACAAAATGCGATACTGGAAAATATGTTATATGAAAAGCTGAAGGGCTTGAAGTTCGAGACGACTGGATGCCAAACAACTACTATACGCGTCAAGCCACCCAAGTTGGACGGATCATTCACCTTCGAAGACTTCCGCTGACTGTTCGCCGCCTTCACCATCCACAACCGGTGGTCAGCAGAAGAGGATGTGGCGCATCTGCTAGCAAGTCTCCAGCGACAGATGGCAGAAATATTGAATGCGTATACGAATCGGCGATGGGCGTAGAGATCTAGAGGTTCCTCAAGACCCACTTCGGGAACTATCGCCTGCCTGCAAATACTGTAATCAGCTTATATTGAGGCTATAATAGACAGGAGAGACGATATAGGACGCGAGGAGTGTTCAATATGACAGGGAAAGAGAAATAACCTAGAGACGACGACAACCTTCGAGTGGTGTGTGCTGGGGGTTGGCCAACCAAGACAAATAGGAAGTACTGTTCAAGACAAAGCCGACCAGCAGGCGAAGAAGAATAGAAGGGCACATCGAGGCCGGTATTCCAACATTTCGGGTGATGTTGCGTGTCATTGGCACACGATTGGACGACAGCCTCATCACAGACTGCTGGGCTAAAGGGAACCTGCTACAGATACTAGTAGACAGTAGCACCGCCGAAACTGTAATCAGACCAAACGTGTCAAAGGGCTTGCGGGCACGAACACCCAGTCGAGCCTACCAAAGAGTGACGGCGTCGGGCAGTATGTTTTCTGTGGAGAAGCAGGCCCTGGTACAGTTAACATTGTGACGGAGTACTCTAGATAATCGTTGTGAGGGTTACTAAGGATATTAACTGGTACTGGCAGCCCTCAGGAAACACAAGACAATGGCCGACATCGGCCAAAATATTTTGCAACTCGGCTGAGAGGAGGTGTTGCTCCGGAACCTCCAAAAACCTCCTTGGAAACGCAGGGTGCTACTGAGGGTTGGTGCAGTACACATAAGAAGCGAGGTGATGTGATGGCACACTTAAGTAAGCCAACAATTAAGGAACCTGTTATTGGACCGGAAAAATGAATGATACGTTGCCCGGGCATTCTTGCCTTGTCGAGAGGAGTCCTCGTGCGAGTGCTGAATCCATTCGACATGGACTAAGATATCCACACCGGGTCGGAGTAAGGGAAGTGTGAGAAAGTGGTGATTGTACCGCTTTGCGAGGAATCCGAACATTCAGCCCCATCGTAGTACCTGGGGACCAGGGTAAAAGACTTGCTGAAGAGGGCGGCCGACCGTCTGACCACTGGACAGCATCCGGCGTCTGCTGACATGATACTAGTCGGTCTTCAACAAACGAATGGCGATTAGGGCCCTACTGAGCGAGTACACCATAACATCAACACCGCAGACACTCCTCTTATCTGGCAACCAATAAAGCCGTTCCTTTGGCAAAATAGGCATCGACCCGGGACATGCTGGAGGATAGGAGATCTAGGGAGATCATTGAAGTTTTCGGGAGTCCTTGCGGCTGCCCTGCAGTATCGGCGAAGAAGAAGCAAAAGAAAAACTGCGAACTACGCCTCTTCGAGGACTACAGGAAGATAAATTCAGTGACCAGAAAGGATGTTTATCCTTATCCCGGACTGATGACATCCTGCACACACTTGCTAGTGCCCAAGGGTCCTTGACTCTGGGCGTGAAACCGGGATACTGGCAAGTAGTCCTAGGTCCCAAAAATCAGGAAGAGGGCGCATTCTCATCTGGCAAAAAGCTTTATTTATTTACAGTTATGCTCTATGACTTTAGCAATGAACCATACACTTTCAAGCGCTTCATGATATCAGTGATGAAAAGGTTGACTTACCACGACTGCCTGCTATATTTGGATTAAGTCATTGTCGTGGGCCATAACTTCGAAGACCATCTCGAAAACCTCACCAAGATACTGCATACTGCAGGCACCTAGCCTGAACCTGAATGCGAAGAAATGCCAACTCTTCTGCAAGGAGCGGGGCTTTTTGGGTCACATAGTCTCATCATCTGGAGTGACCATGAACCCAGAAAAGGCTTGAATAGAAGAAGATTGACCTCGCCTGAAAGACAACCGAGGTTATCAAAGTTTCCTGAGCCTATACAGCTACTGCCGCCGTTTCATCAGGGGTTCCTCTAACATCCAAAAGCCTCTCACTTGCCTGAGGGAAGAGCATCGGCCTTAATCGTCAGAAGAGACGAAGAACGCCTTCCAGGCAGTTAAGTCAACACTATGCAGTAGTGCTTTATTGTGGCAACACCGTCAATGAAGGCAAGCTCTTGGCCAGGTTGTAGTCTACTACAGTAACACGCTCTCCAAGGCAGAAAAGTACTGCGTTATCCGGCGAGGCTCCTGGTAGTAGTAAAGGCTTTGGAACGCGTCTTCAAGTATCTGTACGGTCCGCTAATTCACAAGAGGACTGAACATTCCTCATTCACCTGACTGTTAAGCTTTAAGAACTTTGAGGGCCAGAGAGTTTTTTGGGCCAAGAGGTTCCAGGAGTAAAATTTCATATCAGAACGTCGGAAAGAAAGGAGCCACAACAATGCACATTCGAGGTCCAGATGAACTTATTCAGAGGAGTGCAGCCAATGCACCAAGGTTGTGGGGAACAGTGTACCGCAACAATCCCTGTCATTTCGTAGATGTCTGTCGCTGGAACGCCGGTCTTAGGAGGGAACAGCAAGCGGACGCGCTGAGTTGGGGCCACTCATGAGAGAGGTAGAGGCAGGGACTAGACAGTGCTAAGAAAACATCGCATCCAGAAGTAGTGTAAGCAGGTCCTACCGGATCCAGTGAGTCTCATTGACGACCAAGGAAGGAGTAAAGCTAGGAGTATGGGATTCATCTGATGGGAGAACCCAGAAAATTATCAGATCGTCCCTGTGAGAAGGTCGCGGAAGCCCTTGTGGAATTACGTGCAAGGACTTTGGGAGGGTTTTTTCGACCCATCCAAACCATCGACAAGCTCCGACAACGGTACAATTGACTGAATCTAAGAACGGACAATGAGAGGTAAGCCAATGCTGTGAGCGTGGGGCAAGTCGCCGCCCACAGGCCTGGAGCCAAGGCTACGTGCAGCAGTATAACTTGGGAATATTTTTCGAAACATAGGCATTGATGTAACTGGACTATTCCCTGTGTCAGACCGGTCAATAAGTATTGGTTAGTCTCCATCCTTTGCTTAATTATGTGGCTAGAGGTCTACGTCATCCATAACCAGGAGGCCAAGACCATTGCGAACTGCCTGGTAGAAAACTTTTTTGTCGCTTGGGATACCGTTAGAGCTAAAGAGCGATCAATGCACCAACTTTGAGTTCCACCTAATGGGAGAAATACTGGAGTGTACGTGACGTGCACATCTTCTCTCTACCCACAGTAGGATGGTATGGATAAACGGCACATCAAGACTGTAAATGAACAAACGAGGAAGGTTTGTCGAATCAGCACAGAGATCGGGATGTCAAGGTGCCAGTTTTCTTGTGGACTTGCCTCTCTTCAATACACCACACCACCGGGTTGACACCAGCCAGTTTTGTCTTTGCAGCAAGCACTACCATGCAACCTAATACTTGGGAGTCCTCCTGAGGAAGAACAGCCATCAGTCCACTGCATGGGGAATCTCATAGATCAGCTTCACGCATTTAATCAGATGGCGCATCAACACATACAAATGCGAGCGTCTGGATGAAGACTGTTACAACCGGCAGGCCATCCGACAAGGTTTCCAGCGGAGAGATTTGGCGTGGTTATATCGCCCTACCAGCACCAAGGAACGCTGCCCAAACTTCAACAATAATGGCAAGGAACGTACCTTATAGTAACAATGATAAAATTATCCGCCCCTAAGGATCAGATTGGTTGTACACCTGGATCGCCTAGCCCGTTACGATGCTGGTCGTGATGACTATTTCCGAGGAAGTAGCAGTGTGACTGCGCCATGCAGCAGTAATCGCCTCACGTGTTCGATCAACTTGCTCCTGGATTCATAAATGATTCTTTGTGTACAATGTTTCACCTGCGTAAATGAACATGTATGCCGTCGGCGAGTTCTTTGACATCAAAGCCGTGAAATGTAGCACCTGTTGAAATTTTCCCCTTCTGCGGTGGTTTGCACGTGCGACTGTTGCTCTGAGTTTCCTGTTACGTCAGTGACAGGTATACAAGAAGAGAAGAAGCCCATGAGCGAGATCAGTTTTAACTGGGAATACTAAGAGTAGAGCAGTTGTATCAGTTTTGAAGCGAAGTTTTGATTCACCCCCAGGAGCTTACTAGGTTGGGTACATGTTTTGCGCACCCTAGGTCCCGAGACAAGCCCCACTTCCTCGGTGTGGGATCCTCTAAATGGTGAGAGAGTCAATGGAAACGCCCACTCACATATAGTGTGTGCGAGGAGGCAAGTGTCGGTAAAAATATATATTCTGTGTGTTTAAGTGTTGCATATCGTAGCTGGGACTTCTATTTTTTCTGTAACCAGCGAGAGTGCGCAACCTAATATACCACTTTGGCTTCTGCTTCATCTAAATGGGCGGTTAGTACCTAAACCACCCCTAGTCAACCGGCCAGGACTAGGTGTTTACCGAACTCCAGCTGAGTGGGACTGTCAGCCCGCTATATCCCATGTGTAGCCCTACCATCCCAACGGAGTGACTGTGGTGGGTGATGCGCACTGTGGGATAAATTATTTCCATTTTTTATGGCTAAAACAAACACAAAACTACTGTTATTCCTGGAATGGAAGTAGTTGAGTCTTGTGTTCTTCGCTACTTGATAATAACTAGAATGAAGAAAGGATCAAGATTTGCGTCGGTTATGCGATTTACCATAAAAAAGAGGTTGGATTAAATAGCTTATCCATTAAAGTTGTGTATTACACCCCGAAATGCCACACTCCTGGCTGAAGCAAATTCAGCTTCCTAGACAGCGACATTACTAAGGGCAGATATGTTAGGTAGTTACCTAGTTAAGGTCATGATGCACAAAACTCCACGGTGCTATAGCCACCCGTGCATTTCATGGTTAAACCAATGAACAGATTCTAAAGAATTTTGTGGAACAAGGCGATACCTCTCTTTATAGGGTTCAACGTAAAGTAAATGGTGAATTCGTGACTACGCTATCCGATTCCTTACCTCTGATTGCATTGATCTTCCTCGAGGAATTAGAACACGGTGCAAAGCGACCGAGTTTAGGCTACAGATCCGAAACTCACTCAGATGCTACAAGTGTCAGCGCTTTGGGTACATCAGCGAGTTTTGCAGTGGTTGGTCTACAGGTACAGACTGTGGTGACGTCATTCACGATGGAGATTGTACATCAACTCCGTATTGTATTAATTGCAGCGAGGAGCAAACATTCTAGATCTCGTAAATTTTCCCGTATTGCAGAGGAGAGAGCGATCCAGGAATACGACGAGGGAGAAGGTGTTCTTCTCTGAAGCCCTTAAGTTCCCTCCATTCCGCCAACTCTCTGTCCCGCGGCCTGGTACATATAGTTCAGTTGCAGCTAAACTCAGTAGGAAAATCGCATATCGCATATGAGATACCAAAGGGCCCAAATTTGCAGATAATATACAATTGCCATAGCCATACAATTATTAAAGCCCTAACATCTGCGTTTACATCTGCATCAGCATTTGTCACACCCGCCAATGTAAAGAGTAGTTCAGTAAAATTGTCACCCCAACCGTCAACCTCGGGCAACATGACAGGCAAAGAGGTAGCGTATTCTGCACCAGAGATACATTTAAAGATCGGATATGTTAGAACCAACTTCCTGAAACAACTTTTCAAACTCTGCTCCCTAAAATATCTAAGAGAAGGAAAAAGTCCACGTTATTCTCCCTGCATATCCTCTTCTAAAGAATCTTCTGGGAGGAGCACAGAACTTCTAATCGGTTCGAGATTCTGTCCTTGCTGTCAGAGGGACAGTGCATACGCGACAGGAGCGCTACTGAAAAAGTGTCAGTTCGAGAGCGAAAAAGAACAACGTATCCTACAGTGGAACATGGGCGAAATTAGATCACATCGACTTGAGCTTAAACTTTTACTCAACCCGAATGAGCCTTTGGTCGTGTGCTTACAAGAGACAAAGCCCCGTCCACAAGACAAGTTACATTGAAGCAGTACTCTTCTCGGCGTTGTGATATATCACCGGAAGAGGGTGTTCCTGAACATGGGGCGCTATAATACTCACTAGAGATGATATATTTGCTGAATCCGTATCCTTAGATTCTGAAATCCCGTCAGTATTAAGCTGCCATTCACCAGATTCACCATTTGTAGTGTGTATGTAGATTATTTATTTATTTATTTATGTATGCACCTTCACCTGCTACTTCTTCTTCACTGATTTAGAATACCTAGTTTCGATGCTACCGACACCTTTTCTATTTGTGAACATAGAAATAAAATTGAAACGCCCATTTGATAATAAAAGAAATCGCACAATGTAATACTTCTAATTACAAAATCAAAGATAGTAATATTAATGCCAATCTTAACTTCATACAAAGCCGTTTGTGCCACTGCACGACGACGGTAGTGCCCAACACCCACTTTGGAGCTCGCCTTGGGCTTCTACGAGAGTAAGATAATTGCCGATTTCTTAGAGAACAACCATAACCTACCTCTCCTGAACACCTAAGAGCCTACATTTCTTTCTGATTCTTTTAATAGCTTTTCACACCTGGCTCTATCAGCATGTGCACCACAAATAGCCGTTTCCTTTCGATGGAATAGAATGTCTTATTTGCATTCTAGTGTCCACTTTTCCTGCCTTATTAGTCTCTTAACACAAATGTATGTTCCACACGTTTACCTAAATGCCGCTTAGATCAGGCCAACTGGCATTTTTGCTCCCGTTTGGCCGGTTTAACTACAATGAGCACGACTCTATTGGAGCTTTTATTCGAACACCCCCACAGAGACAATTCATTTAGCTGCTGAACAGCTATTCCGAGATCGACTGGGCAACCCTGTCAATTTTCGTTACCCTGGAGGACAGAAAAATGCTAGAATGTCATTCATGTTCCCGGGAGTGCTATCAGAGATTTCCAACATTTGTTGGTACTATTTAACTTTTACTACTTGTGGCACCGCAGTCAATGACACTGATGACACATGGAATAAAGATGGAGCACCAGTGGAATGCAATGGCGGGGAAAACCGGAGAACCCGGAGAAAACCAGTGCCTGTGCCGATTTGTCCACCATAAATCTCACATGCGGTCACTTGGGATCGAACTCCGGCCGTCTAGGTGACAGGCGGGTGGTCTAAGCACACGACCCCGGCAGAGCCATTTCCAGCGTCGTCCTACACAGGAAAACCTTACACAATATAAGAAGGCACTTGCCAAATCCAGGCAAGTTAATAAGGAAAATTGAAAAAGACATCAGGGTGCAAGTTTGTCATTTACTCGACACACCTCTTCCTCTGTCGCATGGGTTAAATTAAGCAGTATGGCCGGAAAATTGGCCGATATGTCAATCACTGGCCTAAGAACAACTGCAAGAGCTGTTGTAGATACTTTTGGCGTGGCTAACACTTTTGGCAGTGCTTTCACTCAAGTATCTAGCTCAGACGATGTTTCGCCTAAGTTACTTCCAGTAAGACTCAGGTGGAATGGCTAGGGTTTCCTTTTCTTTCCAGACGGAAGTCTTGAGGATTGCAATTGCCTTTTCACCATGGCGGAGTTAGATGATGCAATTTCGTCTTCGGGAAACTTTGTACCAGAGGCTCCAAATGGAATCCACGTCCAAATGGTGAAACGCTCTTCTCCAGAAGGTGTAGTTTTTTGCTCTAAGTGTTTAGATTAACACAATTTTCCCATAAATATCCAGCATCTGCCGTCCATTTACCGTCCTATTTCCCTCACTATTTGTTTGCAGGCTGATGGTAAGCGTGATTAATGGACGGTTAGTGTGGTGACTGGAATCTCACAATTCACTGCCCATCACCCTGTGCTTGGATAAGTTTTGACCTCGAGAAGCCTTATGATACGTGTTAGCGAGCAGAGGTACCACATTCCCTCTACAACTGAAATATACGTGGTTGGATTTTCGAAACTTTTCGTTCAAGAAAACGGAGTGCCACGGGGTTCAGTACTACATGTAAGGATGTTTGTTATAGCAATTAATTCAATCTCGAAATATGGTCCCGTAGATGTGTCGTCCTGCTTATTAGTAGTCACTTTGCTTCTTTTGTACTTTTCATTGAACGCTCTTTTTGGAATGCCATCTGTAACAATGTTTAGACAAAAGGCCAGATTTGAGTTCTAAAAACGGCTTTCATTTCTCATTCAAGAAGGCACTTTGCGTCAGTTTCTGTTGCCGTAGAAGATGCTTACCACCTCCGCTCCCACTTGGTCCAGATTTACCACCTTTCACCAATGAGACGGATTTCTGAGGTTGATGTTCGGTAGAGAACGTTTTGGTCAACACACATAATACAACTAATAGCACGATGTGAGTGTTCCCTTAGTATCTTACGGATAATAAGTGGCAAATCTTGGAAAGCTGATCGGAGAGTGTTGCTGCGTTTTATTTTGAACTGATCCGATTCAATTTAGATTACAGATGCATAGTTTATTCTTCAGCACGACCATCTGTCCTGAAAAGATACACCATGTCCTAAATTGGGGCATCCTTATGATTGTTGGGGCCTTTGCAATCAAACCTAGTTGCGATCCTTAATGTCGAATCGGTAAAACCGCCTCTGCAATTTCGGCGTGATGTCCTGTTAGGCGATTATGGCTGAAGGCTTAAGGGCACGCCTGTGCATCCAATGTTTACTCTCTTTTTCCATACCGAGCTGAACGTTCGTTGAAGAAACCTGTCGCGAACTCCAAGGCCTGCAGGTTTTCGTTTCTGTGAACTGCTTCAGAAGCACGATATTGAAATGCCTGGCATGTTTCCTAATGGAAAGAAGGTGTGCCCACCTATATACTGTACCACATCTCACGTAGATCTAGAGAAGACGGCATTCTTAAGTCTACAATGTCTGTGTATGGTATCTATACAAGTTTATTTTTTATTTCATATTTGTTATAGTTTATCACATTCCAACGACCGCATTTTATACACACCGATGGAAGTAGATGCACCGACCTTGTTGGATGTGCCGTTTTTATATAGAACCATCATGTACTTCAGTTTGCATAGTAGCAAAACCGTATGCCATATCCTGAGCAATTCTATGTTTTCGTCGAAATTTGGGCGACTCCATTATTGTGTGTAATTCCTTTAGCACACTTCAGAGCGTACAACTACATCCTCTTGTATAGCGTATTTAGCACGCCCTCCATATTTTACACGCTTCTGGCATTAGTGTGCAGTGTGTATGCATTCCTGGTCACGTTAGTTTAACAAGGAATGAACTGGCGGATTTGGCCCAAAGACCGCCACAACAGAACCTAGTGCTGCAATTACTTGTGTAATAGCTGAGGAACTAAGGCTTGTTGTGCGGAGAGTGGCGCTTTCGAGCTAGCATAAAGAATGGTCAACTCTCCGCGGCAGCAAGCTAGGATTAGTGAAGGAACTTCCAATGCACTGTGTAGCTTCCTCTCGCATATCTGTTCGGCAGGAAGTGATTTTTAGCTCATTTGCATAGTGGCTACTGCATTCTTACACAGAGCTACCTGCTGAAAAGGTACCTACTCTTTTGTGTCCGCTCTGTAAATAAGAATTATCGGTCCGTCATGTTTTCTTAGAGTGTACCTCTAAGAGACACTCTGCAAATACCGGCCAATCTTAATAAGGTTATGGATAGGATTTTTAATCATCTGTCCAGTGTGCTTTTTGTCATTAGACTCTAGCTTTATTTAGATTTTTAGCACATAAAATTACTTTTAACACTGAGTTTTTGGGTTAGTAGTTTAGCTTTTGACTAGCTGCCCAGCGTCACGTGATATGCAACGTCATCAATATGGCGGAGGCAATCCATCTTCTACCAAGTTCCCCCTCCACCTTCTTGCCCTCATTTCGTAAGATATTTAATTACTCTATATGCCCCTAGCTTCTGAATTGGCAGCCCACTGTCAAGTGGCGTCATCAATATGGCGCAGGCGATTTATGTCCATCTGATGATAGAGGTTTTCGGGATTTGGACAGTTAAATTCTTTGTTTAAATTAATAAACGATATATCGCATAATGCGGAAAGAACTTCACATTTATTCTCTTCAAAAAGGGAGAGGGAGATTAAAGTTGTTACGAATGTAGATGGTTTATTAAATTCTTTAGGTTTCATGTCTGAAGAAGAAATGCCAGAAAGTTTTGAATGTCGTGCAATGTTCTATCTGTAAGGTGTGCATATTTAATAATCTGCTTGCACTCTCAGATCTTCATCTATCTGAATGGAATTTTCGTACTCGCAGTACATGAGACACGTGCTGCCTTGTTTTAATTTCTATTTAAATCTGAGCTCTATTCTCATATTCCCGTTGTTTAATAAAAAAGCGTGGCCGGTGCCGTCCGGCGTTGAAACGTAAAGCATTAGAAAATAACCAGGTACAATGGTGTCATGTATGATTTGTGATTGGTACCAGAATCAAGAAAGAAGCCATCGTTGTACCTTTTTCATGAGGAGTGTTGATCGAAAGAACTTGGCCGGAGTTTGTTGACCATTAAGCTATAATGCAAAGTATTCCAAAACAAAATGTATAAAATTGTAAGGGGTGGAGATGTGAGTTCTCTAAAAAGTTGTATTTTCAGTCATACCTATGAGATTTCTTTTTGGTAGCGGTCCTAGCACAGCGTTACCCGCAGACTTAGTACCCTGTCCTGCTGCGAAATTGAAGGATCTGATATCCACTCGTGTGAATCTTGCATTTACCTTTTGTAAAGCCTTCCTATGAGATAGCTGACAGTGTAAAAATACTACAGGGTTTTAATTAAATTCAGCCAAAACACTGCTTTACCAGACCTTGAACTATCACTAATAATTAGCGTGAAGGCACGATGAAATTCAATTATTACAGGCATGACATCTAAAAGGCATGAGTGGTGGTCCGTCAACGTGGGTTCTACTTTTATTCCAATGATCGGCGCATTTTCGAAATGTATTCAACTTGAGATGTTGGGGTAATTTTTTCCAAACATATACATCAATTGGGGAATAACTAAAATTTTGGGAGGGAAGCAGCGACAGCTCTTAATCAGTTAGAGCGCAAAACTGTTTATGATTTTCAAGATATTTTAACACTATTTTCCATGTCTTAGGTTTCATATTGAGCGCATATTCGTCCTAGCAACTCGTATTTATACTCAAACGTGGCCGAAAGCAAGCCGTCGTATGAGCCCGCCAATTGATGACTTTTAAGAAAACAGAATTTATTTATTTTATCTTTAGGTTCGGATACAATATATACGGGATTTGAGCTTTTACGTTTCATTTTCTTTCCCGTTTTAACTGAAATGCTCTGTTTTGCATTTTCACCGATAGTTATATTCCTTATAGAATCAAAATTAAACCCTGTAAAGAGACATATTAGGTACTATTCTTCTGACTTTGCAAACAATTTTAAAATCTACATTCAGCATATGAATCTTGTACGCGTATTTCTTTCGCCCTCCGGATACAAATTCCTAAAGTAAGCTTCCGAGCCGTAGTCTGAGAGCTCATCCGTCTTGTCCCCCAATTTATCGCCGCATTCGATGGGACACTGTTCTCCTTCCGTAACCTTGAAAATTATACAATCTATATCTATACAATATATCCGTATTCAGTGCCTCCACATATGTATACAGCTTGAGTCTTGCACCTGCAGTAACGTAGGCACCTAATACTTCATTAGTATGCGTTGGTGATGGAGCTTCGACGTGTTCTAAATACTTCAACGTTAGCCACACCATTTAGTCATTCGCAAACATTACTTTTTGTACCTCGATTCCGGGTGTACACAGAAATTGAAAAAACTCTCAAGGTTCCTTATCATTTTTGTGCGTGAACTTTTACTCTGCTCTGTAAGTTTTCCCCATAAGTAATTAAGGCACATTTTAGCCAACGACCTTACACCAAGGATTTTTCTAATTACCATGTTATTAAAAAGAATGCATTAACTCTGAGAAACGTATTTTTCTTATCCTCTTCTGTCTGAACCGAAGCTGGATATCCGCTCTCTTTGGCCTTTAATTAAAAAGACTATTAATATATTATACAAATAAGCTCCTCTTATTTTCGTTTTTGTCATACCGTACCACCTTATATTTCGTAAAATTAAAACATTTCCTTATTTTTGTTATCCATTTCGACCGCTTTTCACACCTCGTCTAATATCCAAGTGCAAGTTAGCTCTCTTTCGCCTTCATCGCGATTACATTCGCCACCATTTTCTTGCTCCGCAAAGGTGAAACAAAGAGAGAATGTTAACTTTTGACATCTAACAGGTAGTACAGGAAGATAGACACAATTTTATTTTCTGCCAAAACTCTACATTTTACTACCCCTTCTTTTTAAACATTTCCGAAATGTTAGAGCAGTTGTCACTAACTTAGGATGACTAATGGGAAATTTGAAGTATTTGCATATTAAGCATATAACAATATCACATCGTAATATTTAATGCGTGAATTTGCGTTTGCTTTCCAATCCATTTTAAATGCTTCCGTCCTACCTCCATAGAGTGAATCTCTAAAAATAACGGCGCATTTTTCACAACAGAGTCCTTTTTAGAGCTGGATGTCGTTTTAAAATGCCATCGAATTCGTATTCCCACATAATATGAATCACGGAAACTGGGGATGCATTTTTTATCTAAGCGGGTCAGCGGATTCTCGTCTCTGTTTGGGTGTCTAACGACAGGAATGTGTCTATCATCTACAGATTCGTGACCATAGTAATGATAGCTTAAAACTTTAAATACCTCTCTGTTCTTATCGCAGAAGCCATCAACTTTCAGATGAGGGAATTTGGGCAGTCGCATTTCCGTCCCGTTGCCCGCGTGTTTAATACAGATGTTCCTTTTAATTTCTACGTACCTAAGCTACATTTGAACTTTCAGACAGGCAGGCTGGGGCGGTTTATCGCTACATGTTCAATCTTATTTCACTTCAACCTTTTCCATTCAAAACCTTAGATGACCAGTTCATGTTCATGGTATATGCAACATGCCGAAAGTGAAGAGAACAATTGAGGGGGTCAGCGCAACAGGGGTCTAAAGCAGAAAAGGATTTGCATCACACTAATAAAAATTGTTAGGTATATCTCATCATTATGTTAACAGTACTCAATGTGTTGTTATGTAATGATCTGGAAAAGCATCAGTGAACAATCAGTTCGATTAAAATTAGGTTTTCGTTATTCTCAAAGAAACCAGGTGTGTTTAACTGAGTTATGCTCCATTTTTTTAAAAAGATGGGTTAGATCACTGTTGCACTGACCCCCTTAATTGCAGTGTTACGTTCGTGACAACATATTTAGTGCTGATAATGTTATCTTGTTCTGAAAATTATGCAGGTGACAAAAATAAAGTGTCCTTACATCGTATGTATGTATGTATGTATGTATGTATGTATGTATGTATGTATTTTTTATTTGGTAGCTTTTAACGCCCCCTTTAACTACTTACAGGGGCACCAGGAACACTTTCAAGAAAATATCCCATCCAATACTACGCTTTAATAGAATATATATTGAAATGTTCAATTTTATCCAAAATGACTCACGAATTTGATTAAAACAGCGTATATGTACATGACAAATAACTTTCTTATCTTGACTTTTCTGGAAACAACCTGTGAAGTGCTGTTCATTTGGAGGGCATTTTGGATAATCTTGTGTAACTGGTAAATGTTAATCAATAAAGCGCATTACACACACAACACTAAATGTGTTTAAAACACATAACTAATCTATTGAAGCTTTTTTCTCCATCAGCAATTTCCAAGGTATCCGTTATTTACTTTCCGAATTATTCATAGTTTATAATTCTTTCAAAGTCATGTCGATATGAAATTGTTTCTCGCGATTGTAGGGCAAAAGTAGGAAGTTTTAGGGTCAGCATATAGAGTTCAGTTCTTAAAAATGACACTATCGCTATCCCTTTGTATCTATAAGGAAATGTGTACTGTAACTATTTCTGCAAAAGTATATCTGGATTAAAATCAAAATTAAGTCTTCCAAAGAATGCCCACTACTAAACTAAAGAGGGTAGAGAAAAACATATGAATGTAACCTCAAATTCTTTTGAAAGCATTTTTCTTGGGAAATCAGATAATATAATGAAAAATTATCTCTGTAACTATTATTAGCGACAAACATGTCACCTAATTAAGTTAAATGTATATACTGAAGTTCTTAAACAGCATTTTTGCTTTCTACAAATCACAGACGTAGAGGAAGCAGCACATTCCAACCAAAAACTCCAATTAAATGCAGGTTTTTGGGGTTTTCAAATCAAAACATTGCATGTTTAACCAAACAACCACACGCTTATGCGAATAGCATACCAATAAAGCCTGGTTTACAACAACCGAGAACGATAACCAAAAACGAGAACGACAGTTGAACTAAACGAATTTTAATGCGAGCGTTTACAGTTGACATAAGATTTTCCAGGCACCCGGAATAGGCAAAGGACTTGGCCAAGCTCCAATTTTCTCACACTCGTTCCCAGGCACGGCACATTGTCTCCATATTGTGCTTCGTTGCAGATTATTCCAAGTGGCCAGAGCATGAAAAGGCCGTGCCGTTAGAGCTCACTTGCAATTGTTTCGAATTTTGACATGGCTACCCCGCATTAGTCGACTACATTGAAGGCTGGTTAAACGATAACATTGATGAGTTAAAAACTAATACACAGGATCGACTTTCCACTTTGAGATCGGTATGCCTATAGAAATGGCGGATGAAGAAAAGTATGAAGAAAATAAGTTGTATTCGCGTTCTCATTTCCGTTTTGCCTCCCATTCTAGGGTTACTGAGAACCGGCCTTAAAAGGAATAAGACTGCAGCTTTCATGAGCATATTTTATGTTTTGTTTACACTATCCGTATTATCCGGCGTCGCACGGACGATAGGGGAAGTTCTCCACAGTTGTAAGGTACCAATTCATTTTGTGAGATTCTAAAACGCAAGTGTAATATGTTTTAATAATATTTAGTGAAATACAGGAAAACGTTTTTCTGACTGCTTGCTTTGTGTTTTCATCAGGAAATAGTCACGTTAATCTATAACGCCCGCCCGATTGTTGATGAATTAGGTATAAGTAAAATGCGTTTAACGGATTGGCCAGCCTAACTACACTCCACTGGGCTATATATCTCATTTTAAATCAGCTACTTATGTTGAAAGTGCTGCATAATTGTTTTATTTTAAAATTAGTACATACTCAGAAGCGCACATGCTATATAGTGTTTTCCAATGATTATGGCTCCTAAAATTACGAAATATTTGCGGGACCGAAATAAAAAGGATTGATTTAACATTTACGGTCTTCATGTAGACCATTAGTGAGCACATTTAAAGTCTACCTATTCCCTGTGTACTTAGTTCTAAGATTCTGATGCTTATCAGATTACACTTATACAACGGGAGTAATTATTTTTATTTTAATGACATAATTCATCACCACAACAAAATATGGAGAACGAAGACTCATGCGAAGAGATGTAATGCAAGTGCTTGTCGTAATAGTGTAAAACATGTACGAGTAACATTTTTAAAAGACTTTGACATAGCTAGTAAAATCACATGCTAACTTTTAGAACTGTAAAAGGAATGTAGGCATACTTGCTTCTTTATTGCTTTTAATCTGTAACTAAATACCATGCCTTCGCTTCCGCCTGCAGTGCCATAAGTAGTTAAAGCGCGCGTTAAACACTACCAAAAAAAAAAAAAAAAATGACTTCGCTTTAAGTCAAGGCTACAACCGCCTAATATGTGTATCGACCGTACGGCAGTGACCTCGGTACTATAAACTGCGCAAAAGTGGCGCAGGAGGTGTCAAGGATACGTTTATCAGCTGTGAGCTCTGAGTAGTTGCTTTGTCTTCGTGTTGTGAAATGTTTCGACAATATGTGCGTTATGTCATTATCTTAGGAATCTTCTTCTCTTGATAGACCACGGAAATGCTTGCTAATAAATTTGGCTTAAACAGTTTATTTTTATGTATGATCCATATGCGAAAACTGCATAATGTAGACAGTTTGTAGATAATATCAACAGCAATTTCTGGTTATCCACTCTGGGTAGAGATACTGTGAGGTGTTTGATCAGCACATTTAGAACAACGGGATCACTAAACACTGAACCAGAGAACCGAAAACGACATATTATTCTAATGGAGAAACAACTACACGAGATTGATGCTGTATTCGTACGCTGTTATAATGCGCCTTCAGCCGTGTTGCACAGCAAGATGGTGTCTCACAAACCCCTGTTCATACAACTACTAAACTTTAAAAACTGAAATTCTACCGTGTGACTGTGGTGCACCAATTACAACTTTATTACAAGGAAAACCCTTCACTTCTTGTAACTGGATTTTACAAAATATATGTGACGGTACTGTTGACATCCAATTTAATAACTGTTTCAGTTGAGGCATGGTTGCATTTAGATAACCATATTGTCTTAAAGTATAATAGGTACTGGAACCGAAAAATCCTCATTTACTTAATAAAGATCCGTTGAAAGATGCCAAATCTAGTTTGGTGAGTTGTAACTGCACTATGAATAATGGTGCCCATACTATTTTAACGGACAATATAAATTCCTATAGGTACCGCAGATATTCTTACATCATTTTTGCAAATGTTGTGCGATAGTGAAAGAGAATACGGATATTTTCAACAAGACTCTGCCCCAGCTCATACTGATAAAACTCCTTGAAATACATCAAGGCCGTTTTTAGTGACAGGATAATTCCTAAAGAATTAGGCCTTGCCCCTTTCCCCCGGATCTTCCTGTGTGCAACTTCTATCTGTGGGTACCCTAAAAATAAAGTTTATAAGAAAGTTCTCACACCATAAGTGAACTTAAGGACAAAATAAAGACACAAATTATGAATATTTCGCAAAAAGAATGTATGCGTATGTATGGTAATTTCATCCAACGATTTCAAGAATGTCTTCGCGCTGATGGATATTATTTTCAGCAACACTTATAACAAGAATAGTACTTTGTACACACATATTAACTAATACTCGTAAGTAAATCGAAGATGCGAATCGGAAAACGCCGCAGTGTAGCAGACTGTGCGGATCAGACATTCGCGGTGTCTGCGGCCTTGACATTAAAGAAGGCACTGGTTCAGGAAAGTCGTTAACAATCATTTTCACTACTTTTTTTTATCTCCGGTGGTTACTTTTATATTGTATTAAATTAATATGCTTATTAATAAGCCTCTGCTGATGTGTTTTTTTTTTCTTCAGTTTTATATTTTCAGCTGTATATTCTTTTCTATGGTTTACAAAATATTTTCGTAAATTATTAAGTGTAATAAATTTAACAATAATAATAATCATTGACATTGTTTGGGATTTGCGTGGTGCTTTATTGCTGGACTTTGCTGAATGTGGGACCACTGTGAGTGCTGTGGCCTACATTAAAACTTTGGTGAAGATGCGTCGTGCCCTTCGTGACAAACGCCACAACATCGATACTGATGAAGTCAAACTTCTTCATGGTAATGCCTGCCCCCACATTGCTGCTGCCGTTCGTCAGAAAATAACCAAATTTGGTTGGGAGGTGCTCCAGCATCCACCATGCAATCCAGAGCTTGCACCATCAGACTTTCATCTATTTGGTCCCATGAAAGAGTTCCTAGCAGGCCGATGCGTAAGTGAAATCAGCAGTCCACAGATGGCTATACTCTAGGGAAACGGACTTATACGAACAGAGCATACTAAAACTGGTATCACGATGAGACTAATGTGTTCAGAAAGTTGGTGATTATGTCGAAAAGTAGTTAAAAGGTGTAAGTTCATTTATTGTTTTATTGTTGTCTTTTTAGGTAACAGCCATCTTAAAAACATTGTGCGTTCCTTTTGGATCTTCCCTCGTATTTCCTTTCAATAAAAGTCTCCTTTGTTTCGGGTGTGCAGTAACTTGCCCACGACTCGTCAACACTGTCAATTCCCTTCAGAAATGATTGCCTTTTTACAGCGTAACACAATAAGTGATCCCAGCTTGTCATCATTCGCTAGCCCTTGGGGTCGTCGGTCTGGTTGTTAGGCACCCAGCGAGCAGTAACTTTACGAAACTGAAATGTGTCATGCAAAATATCGTACACCGTATCAAATGTTGAGACTGCTGAGATAGGGTTTGCAGCTGGATCCGCCGGTGATTCAAAATTGCCGCTTCGTTGTCTCTGACATGCTGTGTGGTGGCTGACCACCCTGAGCGTGGCGCACCACAAAAGTTATCACTGCCGTATTCGAAGAATGCGCATCACCTGGAGATATTACTACGGTGTATACAATTGTCCCCATATACGCCGCGCATTTCTCTTTAAACTCGGTTATGCCCTTTAGCCCGTAAAACTCAGACTACCCCTCGCTGGTCTTCACAAGTGGACGGCAGTAACCTGCGTGCCACCTTTGTTGCATAGTTCACGTTTTTCTCGCTAGTGTTACATATGAGAAACAAATAGGGTCATTAGCGGAGGCTTCAAACTATAGATGGGTGAAATTTCAACTTCCCAGCCGCAATACCAACGCAGAAAAAAGTTATGGTTCCGATCCACTCTCGTAGATGCTTTCAGTAGCCTGTAAATTAAATATATGGTTCCTTAGTTTAATGTTTGAAGAAAACGAATGCTAAGTTGAGTTTAACGGCTTTCCAGCAAATATGTTGCATCTGCGTCCCGTACCTGCCGAGGTTGTTAAGACAATGGACTCGTGAACAGATCTACAATACCAATTCTGCCTAGAGCATCGCACCTGAGGGAGGTTTTTTATGTTTTCTTTTTCAGTACTCATAACAGGCAAAGGCCAGGCAGATAAATTAAAAATTCCCTTCCCAAATTTCCTTCCTGAATTTTTATTTCATCAGTGCCATCACTGTATGCTGCAGCATAGGAACGGGCATAAATTCATTTACGCTTATAAATTCTTGTTCCAAGGAATGAAGATTTAAGTTCATGACTTCTTCACGAAAACAATGGCCGATAGCAACGGCGTTTAGGTGAATAGAAGAAAATGCAATCTGCGGCCACACAAATCACAAATGTAATTTAAAAGTCTGCCACTGGTTGGTTATATGTGGGAATAGTCCAAAACTCGAAAAATAGATGCAACGTGGTTTTTGTAAGTGCATATCTCACTATATACCAAATAATTTACATTTTCCAACACAGCTTACCTCAAAACCTGATCTCATATGTTAAAGCTGTAACTAATTTTCCATAATAGACGATGAGTAGGAGTTATACGTATCGTCTAGAGATGAATCCACGGGTTCGAATCCAGGTGTCGGAAAAATGGATGTATTGTCTAGGGCAAGTATCGTGTGTTCGATGTGTTCTGTATGTTTATCCCTGCCCATTTTCAGCCTTGGGAGTGTGTGAAGTTGTTTGTGATTGGTTGAAATACATGGTTATATGAGTTTATAGTGGTCCAATGACACCGATTTATTATCTAGAGCAAGTAGCGCGTGTGCGACTCAAGAGTCACCCCTTCTGAGGTTAGTTATTGATTGATGTTCGCTTCGCCAGGGTGTAATATTTTTGGTTCGCTTCCCTCCTCCCCTACAGTAAGAATGTATGTTGTAGAGTAGGTAACGTGTGATCCATTCCCCTGCCCTATGTGATTAATAATTATAATTATTGTCCTATCTTTTATTATAGATAGACGAATAGATGCTGAACTTTTGATATTGGAAGGATGCTTTTTAATATTGCTTTTTATTGTGGTAATATACATCCTTTTGTGCCTGTTTCAGATTTAGTCCTCTAAGAACAGAGTGCTAATGAAGCTTTTTAAAGAACTACGTCAATAGCGTGTATGCTCACTTCTATGATCCTTTATGTTCTCTCATTACAGATTTCCAAAGAAGGGGAAGAAAGCTGGTATGAGGAAGTAAATCTTCGATGATGTGATTGTCTTCATTCTAGAACCGCTTCTGCAAGAGAATGTAGTCGAGTAATATGTATATGTTGAATGATGTACCCAACTCTGAAACGCATTACGTGAACATTAAGCTCCATTTGAGTTTTATCCTTTATTCTTACGAACAACGTGTGATTAATCTTAGGTGTATATGGGGAAACTAAGCTACTCATTCTTGCTCATAATATCCCATTATTTGAGATATACTTGAGAGAAAAGAAGCATTGATACATCGAATATTGTCAACTCGTAGTATATACATGCATTATCGCATTCATGAGTAATTAAACACAATTTCCTAGTACCAGTTAAAATGCCGACAAACCTCTAAACGAATGTGGAATAAGTGATCTAAGAACACTCAGTCCATGCAATGAAATACATGTAACACATTTGCATGATGTTCTTATGCCAATGCCATATTATGCAGAAAATGGGAGAAGGACAATTATGGATAAGTGGAATTCAATAAATAAACATGTTTAAGAATGAAATAAAGGTCGATTTGTTTTATTAATATAACAAATGTATCCTTTATATCGTCATTCGTTTTTAAATTACAGTTTAGAAAACGTGTGAAAGTAGTTTGTAGGTAAACACCATGTCATGTAGGATCAAGCAAAACAAAGAAGTATGAGCAGGTATATTTTCAGATGCTTGGATCTCCAATTCAATGTTGACAGCTCCAGGCACGTTCTTTTCAGGTAGAAAAGAGTAATGGTACACAAACAGTGGTGCATATTAAAGATCACTTCAAATCATGAGGCCATGATTATCGTTTTCATAAAAGCTGCACTGGAATCTGGAATACATATCGTACAGTGATGCAAGCTTTGTACTTAAAAGTGTGCATTTATATCATGATAAGAATGGCTTATACTATTCAGAAAAAGTTTCAGATTAGTAATATTGCAATTATCAAACACTCAGCAATATTTAGAAGTAGCATTTAATGTTGCAGTCTCTGCGGTTATGATAAACCGAGTCATTTTCAGCTTGAATGTAGTTGTAACATTACACGTGAATAATGAAGTCTAAGGAGTTGCAGGCTGGGTTCGAAATGTGATATGAAGAGGTTTATCAGCCTTGATGAATTTAAAAATAATATATATATTCTGAGTCCATTATAGTTTCTACATTCGATTCCTCTCAACTTAATAATCACAGCATCTTCAGTTCAATTCCGAATACAATTTCATGAATCCTTTAATGTGATGAAAACCAAATTGCTATTGAGAATGAGATACTTGTGATTATCAGCAAATCCAAGAAGCTTCGAAAGGTGAACTGTGGCATTGAATGCTCCATTAGCGCCAATGTCTACAGTCTCTCGTGGATATAGCTATCTTGCATTGACTAAGCGAAGCGGTTTCAGCAGATTCAGGGCTGTAACGTTGCCCATCGTTGTTGAAATTCCAAGTTTTCCAATGCGATCAATCGTGGTGTAATTCAAATATAAGCGAATATCAACAAACATAAAGACCATTGCATTATTGGGGAGTTTTGCAGCCATCGGGTTTCGACTAGTCTTTGTGAAACATCACCTTGTTTAAAGATAGCTTCCGCTAGGAAGAGAGCACGCATGTTGAGCTTGATATGGGGTTCTAATCTCATCGTTTTCACCATGTGCTGAGGTAAAGCACGCGCTCATTTTCTTTAGTGATTTTTGTATTCAAAACAGTTACTTCAGTCACGTTCAAGATATCAATTATAACACTCTACAGCCTTGTCTCTTAAGGAACACTCATTCCTGAAGTCGATGAGCTATCCGCTCTGATCAATCACGTGGAGAGACATTTTATGCATGGTGTCTATATCTCTGTCACTTCTTGCAAAACCTGATGCCGACGGAGTGACAGGGGAGGAAAGGGAGGGGGAATTTTCATTTACACTAAGACAGACTTAACTGCAAAGTACTGTGGGTAGAACGGGATGCAGAAATTCTGGCGATTGAAATTACTAATTAGGAAAACAATGGAAATAATGTAAAAATAATAGCTTACTACCGACCACCTGGTGAAACTGATTATAAAACACTAAATAAAATAACAGAAAAACTCTCTACCGTAAAGGGAAACATTTTATTTCAGCAGGGGATTTAAAGCTGCCAAATGTAAACTGGGACGGTCAGCGAATAGGAGGCGAAGCTCAAAATCTAGTGAATTGTCTGTTTGGGAACAGGGGATGTTGCTAGTCGTTAAAACAGGTACGCGAAAATCAGCCTTACTGCATGTATTCTTACGTAGACCTGAGCCTTTGTTTTCTGCATGCAAGGTTTTACCAGGTGTCAGTGACCATCAGTATGTGCAATTAGAAGTAAACTGGAACGGACGAACAAACCAGTTTGAAGTAGAGCAATCACCAATTAGCTGGAAATTCAAGAGAGCGGTTGGTGTTGCTATCCAAACCTTTCTACACCAACAATATGTGGAATTTGTACAATCTGCCACTTGTGCAAATAGAGAATGGGCTAATTTCAAAGCACCTACCTCGGAAACAACAATTAAACATGCACCCTTTAAAGTTTTAAAAACAACGCAGTTCCGAAATATTATACAAAACGTATTAGGTCACTTAAATGGAAGACTAGGTAGGCGTATCATAAAAGGAGGAAATCAGAATGACATTTTAATAAATTTAAGGGACTAAACAAGGAATCACAGGACGAAAAGTTGCAAGCACAAAAACTGTTCTTAGAAGAAATCCTTAACGCGGAAAATAATGGCTGGAAAGCTTCTTACAATTACTTGAGAAGACGCAGGGTAATTAAAAGGACACACCAAACTTTAGTTAACGGAACTACTGTAGCAAATGATAAGGGCAAAGTCAACATAATAAATTCGGATTTTGTATCGGATATTTATAAATTGGATGATAGTTCTGAACAGGAAATTGGGGATGGTGGAGATTTGCTTTTTCAAACAATGGCACCCAAATTACGCAAAAGAATCAAGATGTTACATAGTGAAAAATCGAGAGGACCGGATAATATACCTACGGAAAATTTAAAAATACGGGAGAAGCCATAATTACCTATCTAATGCTCTTGTTCAATATGCCAATTAACAACTGTGCTATACCGGAAGACTGGAAAACCGCTATTGTAGTTCAAATATATAAAGGGGCAATAAAACAGAAATAAATAATTTCCGATCTGTTAGCATAACTTCAGTAGTGTGTAAAGTAATGCAACATTTAATTACAGAATACATAGGGAGGAGTTTGAAAATGAAGAAATGGTTCAAAGAAGTGCAACAAGGGTTTAGATCTGAGTATTCATGTGAAAGTCAAATAACCTCACTATTTCAGGATTTGGCAGATGAGGTGATGCAGGGGGAAGGACAGATGCTGTGGTGTTAAATTTTCCTAAAGCTTTTGGCGTAGTTCCGCATAATGTACTCATCCGAAGGCTAGCAAAGCAGGATTCGATAACCACGCAGTATCGTGGATAGAACATTTTTGAAACGGAGGACACAAAGAGTAGGTAAAGAACTGTCTGAAAGGGATTTTGTAATTTTGGGAGTGCCCCAAGGCTGGGTCCGTTACTTTTTCTTATCTTTCCTAATGATATAACTATAAATCTTAAATGCCAGTTAAGATTATTCACAGAAGATTGCATTATTCACAATAAGATTCAAAATACCATACATGAGACCGCTCTTTTAGATGGTCGAAATGAAATAAGTAGGTGGGCCGCCGCAAACAAGATGGAGATTTATGCTAAGAGAAGTAAATCAGCTGTTTTTAGTATAACTAAGGGAAATGTGCTGCAGAGCTATCATATGAGTGGGAAATAAATTCCACAGGTGGACAGCTGCTAATATTTGGGAGTGAGCTTGTCAAGTAATGCCGGATGGCGTAATCAGATCAATTCTAGGTTTAGGAAAGCGTGGAAGTCATCGCACTTCGTAATGAGAATACTGAAATTGCTTACAAGTCCTTAGTGCTGCTAGTTTTGGAATATGGAGTAGCGTGCTCATTCAGGGTTAATCAAACTCATTCACTGGAAAAGATGCAGAGAAGGGTTGTAAAATTCATAAAGAGAGGTAAAGATATTGGGCTTACGAAATTTGAAGTATGTAAATGGGAGCCTCTAAAAGTTAGGTGTAAAAACATAGGTTAGTTGCACCATTTAAAGCTTATTCTGGTTTAAACGCATGGGTGGTCGTTAGAAAGAGGTTAGAAATCCCGGTATACTACGGACGAAACGACCCTTTATATAAAAGTAAGGATAGAAGGTACAGAAGCCGTCGTAGGAAAATTTCCTTTTGTTACTAGGACTATTGAAGAATTGAATGAATTGCCTGTGGCAGCCTTTCTGGGATGCCCTCTGACCTTGCAGAAGTTTAGGGATAATTTAAAGAGAATAAATGTTAGATAATCAAAGTAAATATTGTGAAGTATTTCAGGAATTCAAAACTGTTCTATAGCCATTAATGTAAACATGCTGTTAATTGACATATTGCTATACTGAATAATAAGCCATTAGGTATTTCAGTAACCATTCAGGTGTGTATATATACAGTGTATTGTATTAGTATTACTATTATTAACTAAGACTATTATTGCAACTGAATTTTGTACATTTAACTCTGCCACCGGGCAGTAAACAATTGCAGAGAATACATACATACATACATACATACATACATACATACATACATACATACATACATACATACATACATACATACATACATACATACATACATACATACATACATACATACATACATACATACATACATACATACATACATACATACATACATACATACATACATACATACATACATACATACATACATACATACATACATACATACATACATACATACATACATACATACATACATACATACATACATACATACATACATACATACATACATACATACATACATACATACATACATACATACATACATACATACATACATACATACATACATACATACATACATACATACATACATACATACATACATACATACATACATACATACATACATACATACATACATACATACATACATACATACATACATACATACATACATACATACATACATACATACATACATACATACATACATACATACATACATACATACATACATACATACATACATACATACATACATACATACATACATACATACATACATACATACATACATACATACATACATACATACATACATACATACATACATACATACATACATACATACATACATACATACATACATACATACATACATACATACATACATACATACATACATACATACATACATACATACATACACATAATATAATCACGTGATGTCTCCCTTAACACGTGGAGGGGTTTTTAGTGGATATACCGCACTCTGCGGGGAGCTCCACATATCTCCCAAGCCATTGCACTAAGGCTTGGGGTCGAATGCAGGAATGCATTTTTCCCCTCCACGATAAAAAAAAAAAAAACGGGACCAGATATGAACTTCTGGTTTGTTTTAAAATACAGGTGGACTCTTTGTGAATGCGAGACTGAGTTGGCAGCACTGTACAGTGCATAGAACTCTAATGGCAGCGACGAGAGTTAGGACTGCTTTTGATACTTAACATGGCGACGTTTTCATTGCAAGAACCGCGTGTAGTCCTTCGTTTTCTCCATTTTTGTGGTGTGAGACCAATTGAATTTCATCGCCATTTGAGTGAGGCATGTGGAGATGGTACCATGGATGTGTCTAATGTGCGCTCCTGGGAGCGACAGTTCAATGAAGGCAGAACATTGTGTGGCAACAAACCAAGACAATCTCGGCCTCGCTCCAGCCGGTCTGACGACAAGATCCAGCGAAAGGAGAACGTTGTTTTGGAGGATCACAGATTGGGCTTTGCAGACATCACCTCAAAATTTGGCATTTCCGTGAGATCTGTGCACACAGTCCTGCATGAAAATCTGAAAATGCGAAAAGTGTTTTCCAGGTGGGTGCCACGAATGCTGACTGATGATCACAAGGCTGCGCGCGTGGCAAATTGTCAGGCGATGTTGACGCGTGATGACGGCATGAATGGAACATTCTTTCTGTCGATTGTGATAATGGATGAGACGTGAATGCCCTTTTTCAACCCTGAAAGGAAGCACCAGTCAGCTCAATGGAAGCATACAGACTCAGCGCCACCAAAAAAAAAAAAAAAAAAAAAAAAAAAAAAATCGGGTGAGCGCCAGTGAGGACAAAATGATGGTGGCCATCTTCTGGGACAGCAGTGGTGTAATCCCTACTCATTGCATTCCAAAGTGCACTACGGTGACAGCTGCATCCTACCAAAATATTTTGAAGAATAAATTCCAGCATAGCGTGAAAAACGGGCAGAAAAGGCTGGACCTGTGCTCTTTCATCAAGACTACCCTCCAGATCATCGGGTGAACGCTACGCATGAGTTTCTTCGTGACAACAAATTTGAAGTGATTGCTCATGCTCCCTACTCACCTAACCTGGCTTCTAGTGACTTTTGGCTGTTTCCCACGATGAAAGACACTCTCCGTGGTCGCAGATTCACTAGTAGTGCCACTAATCGTGCCACTATTGCCTCAGCGATTTTCCAGTGATCAAAACACACTCCTGAAGAAGCGTTCGCAGCGGCCAAGGAACCATGGCGTCGACGTTGTGAAAAATGTGTACGGCTAGAGGGAGATTACGTTGAGGAGTGACACTAGTTTAACATTTTTCTTGTCATTACTTTGTGAAAAAAATAGGAGGTGTTATAACTTGAACGCACCTCATGTAGAGCAATCTCATTGTGTCCTGCAGGATCCACATGCAGAGGTGGCTTTAGGAATGTTGAAATAACGGTATCAGACCCGCTCGCTGTAACTTTATAAATCATTTTAAACACTAAATTGCAATACTATCATACTATAAGTATAATAGAAGTTGAATTCATACATGGCCACAAATGACACTATTAAAATCTTTATACCTCTATGAATAATAGATAATCGGAGCACCTCTGAGGTAGGACTCAACATCTCAAGGAGTTTTCCAAAGCTGTATAAATATGACGATATATCACTCTCTTTCCAAATTGCAACTCAGTGTGCCTTCATTCTCTGAAGAATCCAGATTCAGCACAATCGTCTATTTCTATAGTGGTTTTGAAAGCATTTTTTTTTCAGTCGCGTATATACCTCCAATGTGAGGGATGTTTAATCTCTTAGCACATCTTTCAAAGTGCTTCAAGACTGCTTGCAGCTTTCTGTGGTGCATGTATTTTCATATTCGTTGGTTTTTCTCAACTTCTAGAGCCTTTATTCTTAACAGAGTTTTTTTTTTTTTTTTTTCTTAAGATGTCATCTTATACCGCAATCCTTCACGACATTCGCTCTTCTTCTGCTTCTTTTTTCTTATTCCAGTCCCTCTTTTTTTTTAGCCTCCATCTCCCTGTTATATCGTGTCATCTCAGCAATCTGCTTGTCAGCAGCCTTCTTATTTAAAACGTTGGCTATCCGGGTAGTTGCTCCATGAGCAGTTTCAGTTAAAGGGAGCAGAGGTAACAATCCGCCATGCCTCGTCTATCATGTCTTCTTTTCTGCTCCTAAAGTATTCTTGTCCTTCATGATTGTTATCACAATTTTCGCAGCAGGTCTCTCTTTCTAATTAGCTCGTCTGATTGAACAACACTCCAGATCATATCCGTAAGAACTCGGACAGCCATATTTCTTGAAGCAACGTCCTATTAACAGCATAAACAATTTTGTGATCCCCACACGCTTCATTAAGCGGGTTCATTCCTTGGGCTCCCTTCTGTAAAGGTATCCATGGCTTTGTGCCGCGACCTAAGAATTTATTTTCTGGTAAATGCGCTTCAAAGGGCAGCGAATTAGTTATCCCAGAGTTTCTGTTGCAAGACTTCCTTCTTCTCGTGCCCTTCATTTTACACAAGCTCTTATACAAAGACACAACCTATTTTTATGTATTTAGGTTCATGATGGGGCTTACAAAGCAATGTAACACGTTACCTATTCAGGTATTAATTTTGAAGGAAAAGTAAAAAACCAGTGACATGGCAATTCTTTTCCCTAGCAATGTCTGAACCCTGATACCAGGTAGCTCGTATAAGGAGAAGCGAATATGTTAGTCAATCTGCTTCTTCACGAGAATGGACTTATTTTTGAGAATTCATACATTTATTCAAAGATGACTCAACCACCTAAATATTAGCACTTGCTTAAATTATTCAACATATCCCCGATATTGGTGTGCATACATAAGAAAAAAGAGATGAAATGTTGCCGCTAGCAGAAGCGAAAAAAAATTCAAACTCTATATCTAATGATGTCAACAACAAGGAGCAAGACAGTATTGCCTTCTATTACAGTGTGAGCACACATAATAACGTCGATTTCATTTACCTTGCTCAGTCCTATGGTCAAGTTCCGAAGCATTTAATTAGAGATAATGCTGACATGATTGTGCTCTTTGGGCAGAATAGTACAAATTTAAGACATAGACTTTTATTAGACACCACAGAGTATGAATGCCGATCCAATTATCTTCTTATAGGTCTTGAGCATAAAATGCTTGCTATGAAATTGGATGTTGATTTGTCAATATTATCGTCGGTTGATACCTTGGGAACGCAGTTTGCATGGATGAGTGCAAAAGTTATATTTCAATTGGCCGATTTCCCATCAAAAACGGATTCGGTTAATATATTCTCTTAACATTTTCAATAGATGGTACTCTGGTATCAAGTTCCATCATGATATCAAAGGCAGGGACTCCGGTCCCTGAATTAAAAATTGCATGTATTTTAAATTATGTCATTCTTGCGTTCTAACCGCTAAATTTAAGAGAGAGTATCATTTATCAATTCGCCTCTGATTGAGGCAAAGAATTATTCAGAAGGGAAATATAAATCATAGCTAATAATAAAAATTATATTAAGAAGAAAAAATATAAATGTACAGTGAAAACGGGAAGGGTAGAAAGACTTTAAACACATATAAGTCACGAGCTAATGGCACTAGATACCGTTAGGGTAGAGCGTTGACCCGAAGGGATGAATGGACAGTGCCCGAGGGAACATAATGGAATACCAAGCAATGCTCTCCGCTGGTTAAGGGGACGCTTTCTAAGGCACTTAGTGAAGAACCTCCGCACAAACAAGATTTGATATTTAAAATCCGTGGTGGAGCAGAACAGGCTATCTTTTAATTGTGATGCGCTTGGGGAAGAGCATCGGTAGAACCATGATGTGATATTTGAGCGCGTGGTGTAACCCTTAGTTATGACGGAAATAATTAACCTTAAGACTGACCATAGTACGGAACATAGCATTGCATCAAACTAATAAATAATAATAGTTGCGGGCGAGTAAAGTGTAACTTCATAGTGGAAAATTTAGAAGTATACGGGTGTGTTCGACGGCGGAAAAGGCCCAACTAAATTAATAAAGCACTTGTGCTTCACCACAATGAGAAAGGGTTTCCATGCTACTAAAAACCCAGCTAGGCCACCCACATACCCACAACATTCCCTATACCCATAACCTACGCCCGGGATGCGAACCCCTATCCAATACTGCCGCAAAATGGCACCCAACACGTTGGGGCTGGAATGATGACACAAGTGCAATACGAGAGAGCAGGACTCCGAGAAACGACGCCAGACGCAGAAACCGAGGACTAGGCTACAGCAGGGCAAACAGTACTACAGCTGAACTATCGCAGGCGACGAGGTGACACCAGAACCAGCAGTAGGACCCTACGACGAGAACGACAAAAGTAAGTCGAACAATTTATGTAATAAGTAGCAAAGAAAAGTTTAAAGAAGTTCTACGAGAAAATAGTACGTGTAAATACTATTACAAATAATAAAATTGTACACCAAGATGGAATACTTTGTAGAGGACAACAGCTCAAGGCTAGAGAATATAAATGTAGTTAATGTAGAGTTAGAAAGTAATGAAGAAAGCAGAAAAAATATAGGTCAAGAACTAAATTCCAGCCAAAGTGTAATTGGCATGCTACAAAAAATGTTCCAAGTCATGAACGAAACATTTAAAATGCAGAATCACAAATTGGAGAGGTTTTCAGAGCAAAAAAAAAAAAAACAAAAATACAGAGGGTAATAAAGGAAGATGTTAGAATACAGATAGGTATCCAAAACCAGATACTAGCCGAGATCAGGGCTGGACAAAATATGTTCAACGAGGAAATAGTATTAGTAAGAGTTGAAATTCAGGAAACGCATGATGCAAATCAAAATTTAAAACAGAAGGTCGAAGATGTGCAATGAACAAATGCAGATGTGCATAATAGATTATTGCTGGCTAATTGTATGGGAATAGAACAGGAGCAAAAAAAAAAAAAATCGAAAATGTAGAAAATACCAAGCTAGTTACTATGAAAGAGAGGGAGATAACGGGGGAAGTTACAACACAAACATGTGAGCAAAGCTAGAAACTTCAACCGCCGGTACATGAAAGCGAATCTGTATCTCTTAAAAGGTAATTCTCTGAAAGAGACGGGTCAAGCTCTGATTACAATGCGGGAAGACGCGAATATCCACCCACGCGCAACAGGCAAAACGTTAATTGGCCCTCGCGAAATAATATCAGCATCAATGAGAGCGCCAGGCGTAAATCGCGGAAGTGGCGAAGCAACCTGACGGTTCAACGACCACCGGAACGCGCAAACTCCCGAGTAGGTTGCCACAAAATTTGCGGGAATAGAAAGGAAAGGTGAAATGCATAAATTTGTAGAATATGTAGGAATGGTCACCAAAAATAATGAATAGGTATAAGGATGTATATAAACTAAGTTTTAAGAGCAATGTTGTTGGTAAAGGTACTAAAATAAAATCAATAAAATTGTGAATACATGTATAATAGTTTTAGTAATTAAAATAAGCAGCAAGAAACAAGAATCGTGTGAAGTGCATTAGTGAAAGGAGAATGGGGTATATCTTACATTGATAATAATAAAAACAATTAATTATGACAAAGAAAAACAGTATACGAGCATTTTTTGTAACATTGGCAAAACATGAGTGAAATAACAATAAATAAATAAATATCCAGAGAAGTATAACACAAAGGAAATGTGAATGTAACCATATAATATCTCTAATGTATGAGTGTAATTCTGACGGGAATTCTATGTTTAGTATTATTGTATGTAACTATTGCTGGAGAGGAAAAGCAGGGAAACTATGAAGAAAGACATTTTACCAATACTGTTTGGAACATTGAAAAAAAAAAATCTGATTAAAATGAATTTAAAAAAAAGGTGAAGAGATATATAATACAAGGATGATGTTAATGCAACCCTCTAATATGTACAATGTATGACTGTAATGTATGAATGATCGCTATGTGTAATATTGTGTATGTAGGACTAATGCTGGAGAGAAGGATGAAGTAATTTTGTTTGTAATTGTGAGAGTATCCACGTAAAGGCAAAGCAATAATTTATGTGTAAGGTAATTAGCGTAAATATATTCATGTCAAAATTATAAGCAATAAGGGGTAAATATTTATGTGCAAGTGTAAAATGTAATGTGAGAATTTCAGGTTGTAGCGCCGGAGAACACACCCGCACACGCACAAGTAACGCTAATGCATAATGTCATTGGGATGGATTATTTTGTAAAATAACTTCGTATTTAAAAATCTAAAAGGGAAAAACAAACAAAAACACTAACTGCATTTAATTGGAATTACATTTTTATTTGTGGGGCATATGAGACAGTATATGTCTTGTCACGGGGCAAAGAATTATTCAGAAGAGAAATATAAATCATAGCTAATAATATAAATTATATTAAGAAGAAAAAATATAAATATACAGTGAAAATGGGAAGGGTAGAAAGCCTTTAAACACGTATAAGTCACGAGCTAATGGCACTAGATACCATTAGGGCAGAGTGTTGACCCGAAGGGATGAATGGACACTGCCCGAGGGAACATAACTGGACAGCAAGCAATGCTTTCCGCTTAAGGGGACGCTGTCTAAGGCACTTAGTGAAGAACCTCCGCACAACCAAGATGTGATATTTAGAATCCGTGGTGGAGTCGAACAGGCTTCCTTTTAATTGTGATGCACTTGGGGAAGAGCATCGGTAAAAATAAGATGTGATATTTGAGCGCGATGTGTAACCCTTAGTTGTGACGGAAATAATCAACTTTAAGACTGACCATACTACGGAACATAGCATTGCATCAAACTAATAAATAATAATAGTCGCGGGCGAGTCAAGTGTAACTTCATAGTAGTAAATTAAGAAGTATACTCGTGTGTTCGACGGCAGAAAAAGGCCGAACTAAATTAATAAGGCGCTTGTGTCTCACCAGAACGAAAAAGGGTTTCCATGCTACTAAAATCCCAGCTAGGCCACCCACATACCCACACCATTCCCAATACCCATAACCTGCGCCCGGGATGCAAACCCGTAACCAATACCGCCGCATGATGCACCTCAAACAGTATATTTTGATGGTGTTAGTGCCTTGTTTTACTACAAATTATACCACAGGAAATGACACAGATGATACTTGGAATGAAGTTAGAGCGCCGGTGGAATGCGATGGCGGGGAAAATCGAAGAACCCAGAGAAACTACGCCCCTGCGTCGCTTTGTCCACCACAAATCCCTCATCGGTCACCTGGAATCGAACACGCACCGCCTTGGTGAGAGGCGAGTGTTCTAACCACTCGGCCACGGCACAGCCTATCGAGGAGTAGACGGTCATCCTTTATGCATACAACTATTTATAGAAAATAAGTTGCTCTCCCAACCTATCCTGTAAATAGATTGAAATAATCTCCTTTACATCCAATTCAAAGCAAAAGTTTAAAATAATCCGTAGCTCGGCATATCAAGTCTCTCCTAGAAAAGTTTAGGGCTCCAAACGGAATGACGTGAGAGACTCATCCTGTAATATCTGATGTTCTGCACCCAATAAACCAACGTGTGAATGGTATATCGAAACTCGCAAACAATAACTAAATAAATAAGAAATAAATAAAGTTCAAATAAATTCTATATATGAAGTGCGCTTTGAAAATTATGGTTATGAGTTAGGGAATTAAACCTTTCAATTTAAGAATAAAGGCATCCAAATAGGCCCAGGGGTTTATGAATTAATGCTCAAGAAAAAATAAGCAAATACCCTTATACACTGAATATATATTGAAGGTAAGACTGGGATTAGTGTATCCAAGGCCTTGTAAGATATTTTGAAAGAACTATAAGCATCACCTAGGAACATCCATTCTGACAGCGGGAACGAATTTAATAATAAGTTCTTTCAAAAAAGATTGCTCTTAGCACTGTAAAGGCTGCTGCTGTTGAACGTCTGATAAGAGTATGATGTATCATGAACTCTTAACTCAGAGATCATAGAAATAGCTTGTCTCTTACCGAGGATCGTACCACTATATCATCTACATGAAGCCTAAAGATGCCAGGAATATGTTTTTCTCGTGGTATAGCGCTACAATCAGCCCAGAAGCGAGAAGTAGATCGCAATCCTCTTTCGCGTTAATGGTTAAATGCGCATTTCTAAACATAAATAACACTTTGAAAAAGGATATGACCCAATTGGAGTACTGAAAAATTTCAAGCTCTTTTTGCGAAGAAAATGCTAGCTATCACCTATATCATAAGGGACACATATGGAAATGAAATTCAAGGAAGTTTTCAAGGCTGTGAATTATTCGCCACCAAATAACCTAAGGTATATTTAGTGGAGAAGGTATTGAGACGTCGAGAAGACAACATTCTCCTGAAATGGTGTGGCCATGGACATACGGAATGGCTTAATAGTAATGCTTTGCTTAAAAAGAGTATCTTGTTGAATAAAATGCATAAACGAGAACAGGTAGTGGTAGTGTTTTAACACCCGCTTTAACTACTTATGATACTGCAGGAAACGAGAATAGAGCTTGATCTTCCTTCCTCTTCCATTGTATCATAAATACGTTTTTTTTTCTTCGATGGAAAACATATAAATGCAACAGTCTATACCCGGTTGCAAAAAAGCTTATTTTGTACACTGAAATAATTATAAAATGATCTTTATCTCTTACAATTGCAGTAATATTAGTAAATAAAAGGGTTATGTATTAATTGTAAGTTAGATACATATTTTCAGAAACATTAATTTCAATATATAGATATTTAGGGTTACAGTTTGTTTAGGAAGGGGTAGCCATCAACGGGCATTCTTATCACGGTTCTTTAGATAGTAATGCCGCCTTGCAAGGTTGGAGTATTATCCAGCCAGCAACTTTCACTTATTGTCATTTCCATGCAACGCTAATTTATTGGTCTCTATTGTTGAAATGTTGAGCTTATGCCTCTAAAATGGAGATTGTGTTGCATAATAATGGGTAGCCGAGTCCTTCAGACAGTGAAAGCATTTATCGAAAGCTAAGGTTCGCATTCCAATCTTGCTTATGCCCTTAGCTTTCATGCTAATTTGACCATCTTATTTGTATGAATATGGCTTGGATCTCAAGCCCACATACTCTTGCATAATTTTGCTTATAATTCATTTCTTGAACAACCTATTCACTTTTTATTGCTCCGCTGTACCCAATATGGGTTGTTCGCTCTCCAATTTGAATTGAAGAAAAAATGGTGTTTGGATTTAACGAATATACATATTATGAAATCCTTAGATCCACTTCAAATAGTGCTCCTTTCAAAATTTATGAATAAGTGAATCAGTGTGCACATGGGATAGTGATAAATCATTAAATTTAGGTTCCATGACTTTATAAAATGAATTGAGTATCATGAATTTGCAAATGTCTAAAATGGCCTGACCAATATATATATGGGCTGTTCTCAAACTTTTCCTCTCTGGACAGATCTATTCCTACTAAATCTTCAGAAAAATGAGGAACCTCTCAAAGGAGTGTAACTTTTCAGCTTGTTCCCGTTTTGTCCAATACCGAAATCGTTTATTTCCTTACGTTTCTATAATTTTTCCATAAGGTTCATTTTCTAGCTTTTTTTCAGAGGTTATGACCAAATTTTGAAGATTCTCTGGCCCTCTTCTTGATGTTGAGATCGATATAGGATATAAATAGTTGGACTGACGGTGCCATACCGCCCAATGGATCTGTTTTAATAGCATATATAATTGAAGACACTGCTGAACGTTTCTTTAATGAGTGGCATATTTTGCGTTACCCTCCAGCGTTACGAGCAGCTGCTGTACTGTACGTTGGGTGGTACCGCATTTTGTGGACACAGAGGAAGGCCATTACAGATGGCATGAATATGTTCGGGGGTATTCAAGGCCTACTTCCAATACTGTTTCTGCATCTTCTGGCACTACTATAAAACCTATGGCACACATCTCTACTTTATCCAACCATCTGAGTCTGTAATATGGAAGCGCCCGGGTCATAAAATCAGCATATACATTTTCATTGTCAGTTAGGCTCAGCTAGTTGACAGGAGCATGCTAATAAATGCCCTTCATGTACCTGTGATAGGCCTTAGAGTAGCCCTTCACCACAGCGCGCAATCTGATTCTTATTCCAGACTCGAAGAATTTGATCATTCTGTTGTTCGGTATTTATTAAGCTTTGCCTTTGTGGTTTTCAACATGGCGTCGAATGCAAATAGTGATAATGAATAATACCATCCAGAAACAATAATATACATTCGCAACAAGAGATCTGGAAACCTTTAGAAAATATCAGGAAGCAGGAAGGTATCGATCCTTAGGTATTCACTGCATTATCCGAAGCTTCTGATATTAAAGGTTGCCGGACTCTAACAGCATGTGAGTACTCATCTTGGGTTATGCTACTGAATACTTGGATAGATGGCACTGTCTCTCATTCAACTTCTCGGTACAGTCCAACTATGAGTACGGGGATATTCCCATGCTGGTCATCAGCTTGAAGTGTTTTGGGCTAGATTTTCTTCCCTAGTGATGTTAAAGTCTTGTTCCGCAAAGCATTTCTATAATGCTACAGGATTTATCATCAAGGAATTTTTAATCATTAAGGAATCTAATATAAATGTTCCTATACTGTTTAGTGAATGCCAAATACCCTTCAGTATAATCTGACGCAGTATAATCTGATGTCATAGCTCAGACGTCTGATTAGAAAGTGGCTGTCTCAATTAGAACTTGAATTGAAGAATATCGGAATGAATTTTGGCAATTTCCCATTGATATTGCACTAATTGTGTTCAGCTCCTGCGAGATGGCAAAGTTCCCTCACTGGAATATCGGTCATTTGAAATGTGACAATAAAGTGCATTGTTAAAATCATCCTCATTCTGGGGAGTCCTATGCTTGGATTCAATTTTTATGGAAATATCATTGACTTCGTCAGCAATTACCCTTTCTTGAATGAATAGAAAGCATCGATTGCATTTGGTGTGCTAAAGAGCATGAACTTTGACAATGATAGATCATGTCAACAAACCTCCTTTAAGCAGATGGATATTGTCCCATGATGTTTAATATTTCCCTTCCCCCTATGTGTGTTCGAAGGCTCACAATATTGGACTTTGCTTAACACATATTCAGTATTACATATATCATAAAGAGTGGAGGGATACATTTTTAAAAAAAGCTTTGTATTCTATACATCGCCCTACTTGGGTATTTTAAACACCTGACATCTTTTACACTTCAGCTGTGTACATTGAATGACTTCTCACTACCGCAGCGTCTCATACATGCTTCACATGCAAAGAGCGTGCTAGTATGCTCAGTAACTTAGGTTCTTAAAGTCGGGTTAAGTGGGATATGAGACAAGAGTGAAATTTTCCATCCCTTTCAATACACAGAATGTTGAATTTCTCTTTTCTGTGATGGCTAATATAGAGGAATGGCATATGATTTATCTTCTATTCCATAAACAGAGATAGATATTCCACGGTTCTGGTTTTCAAAGTCTTCAATCTCATAAAAAGATATAGGGAGCGAAATATTTTGATAATTGAAGGCTTTGAAAAGCAGGTCCTTCTGGTATGGTTTGGACGGCCTCTAGAATTCTTTGTAGGGAGTCTGAAATCCAGCAAGTACCACGCAAAGCAGTGTTTATTACTGTTTTGTATATTTATTACTGCTGCCTTATTCCTGAAGGTAGAAAGGTGGTCCTGTATATGTTCAGCATGTAGATGATCATACAAAAAGGAACTATTCACCAAACCATGCAATGCAAACAGTGATTTTTATGATACCTGATTTTGAAGCTGTGAAATACGCTCCGAAACATCCGCTGTAATGGCAAGGAAAATGATTTCGAGATTACTTGGCTGGACGATCAGTTTGGTTCTTTCATGAAATGAAACTGGCTGATCTGTTTCTTTTCAAGGGTTTGGATTAAATATCATGCTTCCTGGGAGATACCTTTTGAGCCAGGCCTATACCGTTGGATAGCACTCCTCACTTCTTTAATCACAAAATAGTTACATTCCATTAAGAACTCGCTGGGCCCAAGAATGTTGAATGCATTTTCAATCTTGGTGTTAACAATATATCCAAAAGTTTACATTCTAGACCAGAACGAATATGCTGATTTTCATTAATCTTTAATATTTTTGAGCGCCGGGCGCTTCTTCAGATTTACGTGCTATTTACGTCTGCTGGTTGACTAATGTCGCCATGTGCACGCCTGAACAAATGGATCCACTTCGGATGGATGCAGGCTGCTTGTAGACATTATGGTGTCCCTCGATCAAGATGGAGGGTTTCTGCTGGCGTCATATTCTGTACTCCCAAACAGGATTGGTACCGTTGGGTCGGCGGCCGCCTCCAAGATGGTGAAACCTAGTTGTGTGTGTAAGGTGGTTCCGTGTTTTCACGGGGTTGGCGGTTCTTGCTGTGGTCTATTCTGGTCTACAAACCGCACGCACATTCGTTGGTAGATTGCAGACTATGTCTAATATTTGTGGTCTGTGAAAAGGGATGCTACCACTTTGAGCAGGTAGGTGCCAGGAACCTTTTAGACTGTTAGGTCGAAAGGATCCTCCTGGGTTTCAGGAAGGAAAAGAATAAATGTATAAATATTTTATTTTGCACTAGGAAAATGAATCTATATAAAGCATCTCCAACCTCTACCTATTATTGGAGCCTGTATGAGGTGTATGGTCACTCTTAGCAGTCTGTGCATCTACAGCACCACCAGCATCATTGATGTCCTCTCTTAAGCTGTGGACAACCTGTAAACTGGTTTATACAGACTGAATTCCGATGAATTTGGAGGCTCGTTTGCTTGAATGTTCAGGTTTTACAAAATTTTAGAAAAAGGTCAATGATAAATAAACTATCCGTTTTTACATATATATAACTGAATCAAGCTTTTCGTTACTTATGCAACACTTTTGTTTTAAACATTTCTTCTACTTTAGTTTTAGTTTAGATGAACTTTGAGAATTACAGCTTTCCCCTACTTTCGAAATCTAGCACATACATTGATATTAACTCGTATATTTTTCGATTTGATGGATTACAAGATTTTATCCATGCCTTGAATGGCAAAAAAGCCCTTTAAAGTTCTTAACTTTTCCCGAAAAGATCACTTCTTGATGCATTAGATGAAAGTTTCCAGGTATTTCTTAAAGCTGCCTTGTATCGTGAAGGCAGGAACACTTAAGAGACCCGTAGTTTGTTTGAAACTTGCGTAGAGCTCTAATGGTATAACGTGCCCCGATATAAAGCTCCTGAACACGTTGGGGGGAACACCCTTCGTTCCAACATTTTGGCCAGCAGATTTACCAAATCTGCTTAAACAAGATAAAAATCATATACTTGGTTTCTTACCTGTTTATTTATTACTATAACCATCAACATCATCACCGTCGTCATGATGATGAATATTATTATTGTTATTATTATTATTACTACTATTATTATTGTCATCGTCATCGTCATTATTATTATTATTATTGTCATCGTCATTATTTTTGTTATTATTATTATTATTATTATTATTATTATTATTACTCTTATTATTTCTTTTATTATTTTCATCATCCTCATTAGTGGTGGTGGTGGTGGAACTGCTAGTAATAGTAGTAGTAGTAGTAGTAGTAGCAGTAGTAGTAGTAGTAGTAGTAGTAGTAGTAGTAGTAGTAGTAGTAGTAGCAGCAGTAGTAGTTGAAGAAGTAGTAGTAGTAATAGTAGTAGTAGTAGTAGTAGTAGTAGTAGTAGTAGTAGTAGTAGTAGTAGTAGTAGTAGCAGTAGTAGTAGTAGTAGTAGTAGTAGTAGTTGAAGAAGTAGTAGTAGTAATAGTAGTAGTAGTAGTAATAGTAGTAGTAGTAGTAGTAGCAGTAGTAGTAGTAGTAGTAGTAGTAGTAGCAGTAGCAGCAGTAGTAGTTGAAGAAGTAGTAGTAGTAATAGTAGTAGTAGTAGTAATAGTAGTAGTAGTAGTAGTAGTAGTAGTAGTAGTAGTAGTAGTAGTAGTAGTAGTAGCAGTAGCAGTAGCAGTAGTGGTAATGGTGGCGGTGGTAGTACTGGTAATAGTAGAAGTGGTGGTGGTGTCACGAGGATGGTGATGTTGGCGATTGGGGTTTAAGGGATATCAGCGCCCTTAACATCACACAGTGCAGTTAACAGACCAGAGATAAAAGCGTGCTAAAAAGAATCGCAAATAAAACAGCTAAAACAATAGATAAAAACCAATGTAAAAAAACTAGGGTAAAATAACTGTCCAGCCCGGAAACCAGAGCTGCCGATGAAACTATCCCATTAAAAGAGCTAAAACAAGAGGAAACATAAAACAAAAACTTCGATGAATGACTCATGTAAACAATTAAAGGTTAGAGATTAAAGATAGGGTGTTTTGCCAATTTGCTCTGACAACCCAATGTGTCCAGGAATCCATCGCAATCCACATTAACGCCAGAAGCGTGCAAAATATGGAGCCTATCCTGGATGTGCTGCACAATGGGATGGTGGCTATACAGCTCATGAAGGCTCTGAACGCCACTGAGTGAATCACTCATAATAAGACAGTCACCCTAGTTTCGACGGCGCACACACAGAAGGGCTCTGTATATGGTATAGAGCTCTGCAGTAAATGCGGATAAGCTATTGGGTAAACCGAAAGTATAGGCATCGGTTCCAATAACAAAGACATATCCTACACCATCGGTGCACTTTCTCTCATCTTGTATATACAAATTCGGTCACTGTGATGAGATAAATATTCTAAAATCTAGTATGGATACAAGGCACGTGCAGCGTGGATTTTCCATATGATGTCATTCCGATATCGACGTGGGATGTCGCACATAACCAGGGTGAATGCACACTCTCCCCCCCCCCCCCGGAAAACATGCTAGGCATTTTGATATTCAGCATCTGAAAGATCTCACGAAAACAAAACCCTGCAGGTCTTAGAAAGTGACAGGTTGCGATAACGTTCGTCCAACTCATTGGATGTAAAAGGCGTAAACGTAGAATGTGAAGATATGAAGTTAAGCCCACAGGAATAATTACTTAGCAGGACATCACGCCTACAGCTCAGAGATGGTTCTGCCGATTCTGCGTGGAGGCTAACAACTGGGATGGTTGGAAAAGCCCCAACAGCCACACGGTTGCCCTGATTATATATGAGTCTAATCTACTCAATACAGATGGCCGAGCTCAAGAATTCACAATGCAGCCATAGTCTGACTTAGATCGTGTCAGCGCACGATAAAGTAGGAGCAGCAGTGTCCGATTTGCTGATCAACATTTACCACCTAGTATCCGTGAAATATTCAGAGAACGTCACCTACATTTTAAGCTGTACTATGTGTGGTGACCAGCATCGTTTCCGATCGACTACCAATCCCAGGAATCTTGCCTCATCGGCGAAGGGAAGTAAATCTCGCCCGAGGTGAACAGTAGGTGACATTCAGCACTTACGGCAGCAGAAGTTAATGCAGATTGTCTTCTCAGTTGAGAAACGAAAGTCGTATTTCAAGCTCCAATCATAGGGATTTTCTAAACACAACTGGAGTCGGCGTTTCAAAAACGGCGTACACCGAGAAGTACAAAAGATAGTGAAGTTGCGTACGAATAAGCAGGACGAGACTCCTGGGGGAACACATTGAGATATAGGGTTAATTGCTATAGCAAACAGCGTCACGCTTAGAACGGATCCCTGTGGTACACCACTCTCTTGAATAAAAAGGCTGGAAATTACGAGGCGACCCTTACCCGGAAAACACACTCCCTCATAGGCACCTAATTAAACAGCGATACGCGTCCACGTAGGTTCCAACTGAGGAGGAAACGTAAGATCCCTGCTGGCCAACACGTATCATAAGCCAAATAATATTTCTACTATTTGAAAATTCTTAAGAAATCCGTCCATGATCTGCGTCGATAGTGATTCAATATGGTCAGCTGCTGAATGACATTGCGAAGACCTCACTGGGTATTGCTGAAAAAATTATGAGTTTCAAGCCACCATACCAACCTCATCTTTATCATGCGTTCCATCATTTTGCAGACGAAACTGGTGAGGCAAATAGGACGGTAGCTGAAAGGAAGGTGACGATGCTTTCCAGGTTTCAAAACTGGGAATGATGATGGCCTCCCGCCAATTCTCTGCAAAGCTGGCGTCAACCCAGACATGATTATAGACCTGGAGTAGGAAAGCTTTAGACTCAGGAGAGGGATGTTGCAACATTTCGATGTGGATGCCATCTAGACTGTGTGCAGAGTTTTGCGAAGATGAAAGTGCATGGTTTAGCTCCGCCATGGTGAAAAGGCGATTGCAGTGTTTAAAGTTACCAGAATGAAAGGGAAATGCTTGAGATATAATAATTATCTGAGCTAGACACTTGAACGAAAGTACTACCAAGAGTGTTAGCCATATCAAAAAGTCTCAATTGCAGTGCCTACTGCTATTTTTAGGCCAACGATGAACATTTGGGTCACTTTTCCGGCCTCACGCCTTAAGTAATCCCATACGACAGAGGAAGGTATATGCGGGCAAACAGATTCTTCAAGTTTAATCCATAATTGATGTGTGTTTGCTATCCTTAATAATTTCTTTTTATTTTTGGCACGCGGCGATTTATATTGTATTATATTATCTAGTGTAGGGCGACGTTGGAAAACCCTAAAAGCACGAATAGCATTCCGGCAGTCATTTGTCCACCAGCGGACAGGAAAGCGACAGGGTTGTCCAGTTGACCACGGAATAGAAAGCTCGGAAGCAGAAATAATGGTGTCTGGTGTTCAACTAAACAGGTCACAGAGTCGTGCTCGTTGTAGTTATAAACGGCCAGACCGGAATAAAGGTTCCAGCTGGCTCTATCAAAGTGCCATCTGGGTAAACGCGGGAACAAACATGTTGGGCTAAGAGACTAATAAAAATTGGAATGTTGCTAGAATGCAAATCGGAGATAACATTCCATTGTAAGGAAACTGCCAACTGTGTACAACAAACCGCATTATACAGGTGTGGAAAACTATTGAAGGCATCAGAAAAAATGTAGGCTCTCAGGTATTTGAGAGAGAGAGAGAGAGAGAGAGAGAGAGAGAGAGAGAGAGTGGGTAGTGAGTATTCTCGTCCCCCCACCAATAGAAATGGTGTTATAGCTGGGAAACAAGATCTTCTAACTCGGCGCATTAGAGGTTATTAGAGGGAAGCAGATAGATACTATAGATGGTAAAACTTGCAGATGGCAGCGTAATTCTTACAGCGACTGACTGGAGGTGAGACGGACAACCATACAATAATATTGAAATCAGAACTCCACTTAGGACTAGCCTCTTAAAATCTTAAAGTCCATTTATATTTGGCATTATTCTGGATAGTGCTTCAATTTTTTCATCTACCTTTCTGGTCACTGCATTAATATGTTGTCCAAACGTTAAGTGACTTCCCAAGGCTATTGCTAAGTATTTTAATGCATTAATTGGAGTTATTTTATACCTTTTATTTCAAAAGTAATACTTTCCAAATTCCTCATTCCTTTCAGGATAACAGCGTGTCTTTTCAGGGGCGAACTGTAAATCATTTAGTGTAAGCCACCTGTTGATTCTCATTAATGGCTCATTAGTTCTAAGAATAAGATACTCTACATCTTGTACTGCAGCTACTATAGCTAAATCATCACCATAAGCTATAGCTCTAATATTTTCTCCGAGGTCTACACCTAATATTCCGTCGCAGGCAACGTTCCATAATGTCGGTCCAAGCACCAGTCCTTGAGGAACTCCCATTTCCGTATCTTTCTCTATGCCTGCAATACTGAGTTTCCTATTAGTTAAATAACTTTCAATAAAATTCACCATGTAGATATTGGTCGTTTTTTTAAATTTTTTAATAATAAGACTCAAAGTCACAGTATTAACGGCATTTCCTATATCTAATGCGTCAAGTGCACACCATTTACCTGTTGACGTTTTAGCAATGTCGATCATTTGTTCCACAGCTTGCACAGTTGACAGTCCCCTTCTCAAGCCGAACTGGTATTCCGAAAAACCTCCATTATCTTCTAACTCCTTCTCTAGATGTTTTCTTATCAGAAATTTCAGCAACTTACCCATAGTGTCTAAAAGGAAGATTGGCTTAAATGCACTATTTGCCTACAAAGAATTTAGTTTTTTCCATAGTAAACATACTCGTGCAATTTTCCATTTTACAGGGAATTCTTGTACCGTAACAAATTGTTAAACGTGGCCAATAAACATTCAGGAACATTCTTTTAACATTATTTTAACCACCTCAGTTGGGATACTATCAGGCCCGGGTGCTTTTCCACATTTCATCCTTTCTTCTGCCGTATTAAGTTCCTCTTTAGTATAAGGTTTGCACGTTTATCAACATTTTATAACCGTTTCCTCATAAATAACCTTCCAGTTCATTGCATAGGTCTTTCCAATTTTTTATTTTGGCTTGTATTATATTCTTTTTTAATTTTTTTCAGCTTTTCTTTGTATTTTCTAGTTATTTCTTCAATCTCTAAGTCATTTATATCCGCCCTTCCTCTACGACGTGTTAATTACCTCCTAATTGCAAAACAATCTTTCCGATTTATCTCGAATCCTTCATTCCACCACAGAGGAACTTTTCGGTTTTGATATCCTCCACGTAGTGATAAACATTTTCTCTATGTCTGATTAAGGACTTCCATAGAGTGAGGTACACTCACTCTTTCTATTCCTAAAGTTCTAGCTTATTTTCCAATTCTTGCTGAAAAATGTTCTTGTCAAACATTATTTTTTGACTTTCCTCTCTCTCTTCTTCTTTTCCCCTACTTTCACCTTAGAGTATATGGGGCTGTGATCGCTAACAAGTTCATTATCCAGTACCTTCCAATTTAAAATTTTCCTGGCTATTTTTTGCGCTGAGGAAGTAATATATGTGAGTGATTCACTCATTCCTCCAATGAAGGTTGGTTTCCCCCCAGTATTATGTATTACCAAATTTAAGGAATCCATCCACTCAGAAAAAATTCTCCCTGGCATCCGATGTGTGTGAACCCCATCTTGGCGATTTTACATTAAATCACCTAAAATAATAACTTCTTCTCCGTGCTTTTTTACTTT